>JAKRSK010006415.1:1080000-1484538 GCA_029891615.1 Natrix natrix natrix
CAGCCCTTGGAGGTCTTCTAGTCTAAGAGGGCGAGTGTGACCTAGGCATGGAGAGACCCTAAACCGGAGTGTATTTCAACACAAGATGGCTAGGATTACCAACATCTTCTTATAGTGAAGACTTACCAGTGTTGGGCAAATTCATCAATCGTTCTGGAGGACAACTCTCTTGGTCTCAAGCAGATATATTGTTCTACACATTGAGCAGGAAATTTAGATCATCTCAACACAGATTCTCTAAGAAGTGTTTAAGGCTGCGTGGGCTTACATACTGCTACCCTCCTTAGAATTAGGATAAATAATACCCGACGACTCGCCCGAGATTTGACGTCGGGTGGGGGATAGGGAGGCCTACCAATGTTGCTTCTAGTATCTAGCCACCAGCCCTCAGGGTGCTTTGGAGAACAGATTGTGACAAACTCCTCTATCTTTGTTGGCAACCACCCCCTAGAGATATAGGAAGACTGTGCTAAAGGTAAACAGGAAGACGTAGAAAAAACAGAACCGGTGATTGGTTCTGCCCCTAGTACCTTTGCTGTTCTTTCCTCATATAAGGCTTGGGGTAAAAACAAGAATGTTCGGAAACTGACGCATTGTCAAAGCAACGGAAAAGAGAATACCCAAGTCTTCGCTGCAAACCAGAAACCGAAGGAACCTTGCATATCGTTTTGGGTCTGCCAAGTTCCCCCTATAAACAATGCTTTGTTTTTATTTTTTGTGGGTTTTTTGGTCTGCACTTCACCCTCTTGCACTCTTTTTCTAGAGTCCTCCGTCCACAACTTTTCTACATCGTAACCTACCAGGTAACCAAACGAATAAGGCAGTATATTCCAAGTGTGGCCTTCAAAAAAATCAACCACAAAAGGCCTTGTAAAGAATATTAACCACTTCACGTGAGCATCTTTGATTCTATCCCTCTGTTCTCGTAATTTTTGTATGATTGCAGCCTAAGAATTGTGTTGGCTTTTTTTTTTTATTTGTTTTTTTTGGACATTGTAAGAACAATGGCTGCAGCACTGGCGATGCTCCTATTATAATAAAAAAAAAGTGAGTTGTCGGTGGACACTAGGACTGAACCAAGAATCCCTAATCACATAAGTTACTGACTGCGATGAGGAAACACTGGTAATCGTCAAAATCATATTCTGTAACTACCCGCTGTGCATTCCTAAATTTTTTTAAAAAAAAAACAAATTGCCTAAGATGGAGAAACCTTACTCTTTTCACCATTGAATTTCATTTTATTAGATAGTGCCCATATGTCATACAGTACAATGTAGAAGGACCTGCTGAGCAAAGGGGACTGGACTAAGAAGATGACCATCCCAAGGTCCCCCTTCCCCACTCCCAGCCCCGCACCCTGCGCCACCCGTCATTCAAGTCCGGGCCAAAAAGACGCAGCCCTCGTCCCCACCGGGCGCGTCCAAAGCTCCCCCGAAGCACGTAAGGAGACTTCCATTACAGACAATCGCGAACATGGAGAAATGAACATGTGACTCCAGATTCTTGAGGAAGATTAATAAAACAAATCTACAAGTAAGAGTGACAAGTGATTATCCCTTGTGCGAGGGGCGCAGAATCTGTTCCACGCACATGATGTCAGTTGTAGAGAAGTATAGCACACGCCATCCGGACCCTCGCCCTTAAGGATGAAATATTGTTGAGAATATATAAAAAGCGCAAGAATATTGTATACTCTCCCATAACGAAGGAACGAAACAGTACGCTCTTGGGAGAACAAGTCAGCAACCACCACCTTCTCTCTAAAACATAGCCCCAGCAGGCACTGGGGGCAGCTCTATTATTTCTGTTTACAACGACAATAAGTGCCTTCAGCCCACGGTGACAATGGTGCATTATAGGACATGATGACACTCCCGGTGCATTATAGGATTATCTCAAGTACAGACAAGAGCTCACTCTGCATCTGTAGCGATCTCCAAATATCCCTGGCTGGACATTCTACATAACAACCTCACTGCCAAGGTAGATCAACCAGAGTATCACTTCAATTCGGGGATCAAAACATGACAATCCACATGGAGAGTCTGGGAAGCTGTAGTCCAATAGAAAAGATACAAAGATTCCTCGTAATGTAAGAAAGCATCAGGAACAAGGAAGCCTCAAGTTCAAAAGAGCCACATGAGAGGGTATAAATACCTCTGTTTCAACCGACTGGACCCCGAGACCTCCTTAGAAAAGCAAGAAGCAAAGAATCTTGAGGTCCTGACAAAAACGATTGTATTATAACACGACATGTGAATTCCTTTTATTCAATTCACAGTCGGAGAAAGGCATTATTAAGCAAATGAGAGTCGTATCAGAGGAAAAATATGTATATAACGCCGACGGGCACCTTAATCTCAAATTTAGCGAGCGCTGTCCAGATAACCCTTAGTTTTCCAAAACCCGGGGCCAAAGCATAAACTTGTACAGCAGTACGGTCGTTTAATCAAAAAAAAAATATTACATGAACCTTCGCAAACCAGAAACTTTCCCTACCTTCCAACCCACCGAACAAAGCAGTCTACAACCTACCACAAGAAATTGGCAGGACAGAACCAAAATTGAGATGAAATAGTCGGAGGGAGTTTCACTGCAACAAGAGCGCCCACTCCCCGTTCGTTCCTCTTTCGTATTCCTATGGAAGGAGTCCAAGGGAGAGTGGCTTTTTAAAACTCTCCTCCGTCAGTTCCGCCACTAAGATGAGTGAAAAAAACTGCTGTTCTTTTAGGTCATGTCTTGTTCTTTGAAGCCTGCGCATGGCTAGGTGGTGAGCGAGCGGGGGGGGGCCGCACAAACTGGGAACAGGCCTCCATCTAGTGAACTGCTGTTTTGTTCCTCTGGGGCAGCACTGCTATCTAACAGTAGAAGTGCAGATGTTTAAAAAGAATCGAACGCAGAAGGAAACGGGAGAGAGGCCCTTCGTCTGAGCTAATTAACAACTTCTGCATTTTACTCTCCAAATACATAATAAACTGATTCTTCCCCTTGTCTCCCCTCCCCCCCTTAAAAAAAAAAAAACACCCCCACGGTCGCGTTTCGCACCCTGGTCATAACAAAAAGAAACACAAGGAACGAACCACCCCGCCCATAGACCGCGGGCCACAACAACCTCTCAACCTAATACACATCTTCTCCACTCCATAATGGTCCAACTGCTCATTAATCTAAAGCTACATGTGGTGTTCACTCCTAGGTCTTCACCCCTGTTTCCCCCTCAATTAAACGATCTTTCCAATCAACACAAAAAACAAAACAAGGAGAAGAAAAAAAGACAAAAGAAACTCCATGTTACCTCCCCTCCTCCACCCACCCCCCCCCCAAAAGTTGGTGGGGCGTTAGATTATTATATGTTGATGGTGGTTTTTTTAGTGTGGGGGTTAGGGTGGTAGGGTGTGTTTTTGGTATTCTATAGTCGGTTTGTGTCGTTTATTTATGTGGTATCCGTAGAGGTTGGATGACGTCTATAGTTATAGATTTTAGTTAAAGTGTGTAGGTCTTCCCCAGGGGGTGGGTATTGATCTTTTATAAGAGGATCTGGGAGTTGGGTTTGCGGTATCATTTCTTCTTCCAGTGGTGGTTTCAAAATTTTTTTCTAGAACCTCTTCTGTAGGTGTGGGGCCTGCCTTTGGTTGGGACGTGGCTTGCTGGCCCATGTGACCTGGGTGGGAGTGGCTTGCCAGTCATGTGACCAAGTGTGAGTGGCTTGGCCAGTCATGTGACTGGGTGGGCTGTGGCCAACTTGTAAAATGTGGTGAAACTCACTTAACAACGCTCTTGCTATAGCAAACCAAAATGTTGGCTCAGAAACTCTGGCATTTGAAGGCACGCAAGTCTTAAAAAAAAGAGGGAGGAAGGGAGACTGTCAAGAAGAGATGGATTACAATCCCTTCCCACCCCTAACCCATTTAGGGAAAAAAAAAAAAAAAAAAAAAAAAAAAAAAAAGAAAAAAAAAAAATAAAAAAAAAAAAAATAAAAAAGAAAAAAAAAAAAAAAAAAAAAAAAAAAAAAAAAAAAAAAAAAAAAAAAAACAAAAAAAAAAAAAAAAAAAAAAAAAAAAAAAAAAAAACAAAAAAAAGTAAAAAAAAAAAAAAAAAAAAAAAAAAAAAAAAAGAAAAAAAAAAAAGAAAAAAAAAAAAAAAAAACCCCCAGGGGTTGTTCAAACTGACAGCTTTAATGACTTGATGGAAAACATTTCAAAAAACTCCCAAATTCCCTCCTCATACGCTCATTCATCTTGATGATCGTGAGGACGGGCCGGGGGGAGGGAGGCTGGAACCATTTTCTAAACAGCACTGTAGATATAGTGGAAAAAACCACTTCTACCCCCTACTCCTGCTATAAGAACTGGCCAGACGAACCCACCCCTGCTTTTTCTCCCCGACTAGGAGGAAACAGAACAAAACCCAGATAGGGGGAAAAAAAAAAAATTAAAGTTCAGCCAACTAACCGTTCATACTAAAAAATCAGCAGGGGGAGGGGGGGAACGACAACCACACCACCAAAGGGGTTTAATTCCTTCAGGACCGAGCAAGAAAAAAAAAACAAAAAAAAAAAAAAAACCAATGTCCACAGACAAGGAAAACAAAAATATCCGAAAACCAAACTCAGACGCTACAAACAAGCAACCAGGAAACATAAACAAGAAACAAAAAATAAGCAAAGGCAAAGAATAACCCAGACCTAAGAGCGAAAAAACAAAAAAACTTAAGCTGGAACAGGACAATATACTATCAGTTCTCCACCAGTGCCGACAGGAGCGCAGATAAGCTAGTCCGACACCGTGGGAGGAATATGAGGTCTGACCCACAAAGGTGAAAGCCCAAAGGATAATGTCCGACGTGACGCTAAATCACCCCACCCCGTAGCCTCGCCACACAAGTCGGATTGGTATAGTGAGTGAGATGTATAACTAGCCCCACATATATCATCCAAAGCTATACATCTGAACAAAACAGAATATCCAATGTGCAATTAAATCATATCTCCCTACACATCTCAACTCCATCGTTTGCTACTACTAAACCCCGCTACCCCCATTGCCGTCTCGATTTTTTCCGTTTAAAAGAGGAGGGGGCCGGGGGAAGAGAAGCAAAGCAATTGCTTTCCAATTATTGTGTAAAAGGAGACAAATGCTCTGCCTCCCCTTCTGAATTGCTGCAAGTCTATTTTCATCTCCCCGGCTTTCTCACACTTCAAACGGATCTGCAGGAGAAGATCCTAGGGAATAACATATCTCTTGGGGGGGGGGTCTTTTCGGATTAGGATGTGACAGCAAAGCAGGGGGAAGTTGCGTAGCAGGGAAAAGGAACGAAAGCGCGAGGGGGGGATGAAAATGGGGGGGGGCTCCCCCAAACCGATATTGCAATTACGAGATTCAAAAACCCTGCCAGGAGAAATTCTCGGAACCGAAAAGTGGAAGCCTCTTTGCTCGTACAGAACAATTAATTAAATAAGGAGGTGAATTGTGAGCAAATGCTGTGCTATTGCTCCAAAGTGTCTGAGCAGAGAATTTGGCACAATAACGCTTTTCACTGGATACATCGGGAACTAAAGTTGCTGTTGGAAGAAAATATCCATCTGGGTTCTGTTCCAAGTGGGGAGAAAGACGCTGGAAACATAGAGGCTGCTTGGAAAGATGGTTTAATGATGAAGAGGGCCACACGGTTTGAGGTCCGGGGCAAAAAAAAAAAAAGGGAAGAGATGCTGAGAGTGCCTGGGTTTTATGCCCTCTCTGAGCTTTTGAATTTGAGCTTGTATTCTGATTGATTGTCAAAATCCCATGGGGCCATGCAGGGGTAACTTTGTAGATTGTGTTTTGAGTCCCAAGTTTGGTTGAGCCTTGCCGGGTGATGATGTAATGAAAAGGACTTTTGGGCAATTCCTATTATTGCTCTTGTCAGGCCTGCAGCCATTTTTTTTTCTTTTGGATCTTTGGCTTGCCACACTTTCTATTATTGCTACTATGCATGTTGTATTGTGGGAAAACGGGAGGGGGATTGTAAGGAGTTACATACTATGTAGCCATAACAAAATTCTTTCTAGAAAGCCAAGGTCATCCTTTGTCTCTGCACCTGACCGGATCTGAATGGGTGGAATCTGCCAGCATGGCAGTGGGAGATTGGACCATGGGATGGACTTTTGGGTGTGGGGGGCAAGATCTTGAACTTTCAACTGGTGGGGAAAACCGGGAAGCTTTCAGATTCGGGTTTTCCCAGATGTGCCAACAGGGCTCTCTTAATAAATTGGAACTTTGAGCAATACTTTGCCTTGGACTCTGATTTACTTTTGGATGCTATTTGGAATGCTGACATCTCTGCCTGAAGGAGGTAGACTTTTGTTATGTAGAACAGACTGGCCCAGGCCTTAATGGCCCATTGACAAAGAGGGAGGGGAGGGGATAACTTTGTAGGTTTGCTGGATGATGTAATCTTCCCAGATGCCAAGTGGTGAGATGGGTAGACGGCAAAACCTATCATGTCCTGAGGGCCATGTCTTAATCCCATCACCCTGGAGCTGAAGGGGGGGGGGGCAGGAAGCTGCAGAGAGATGCTTTGTCTTTAAAAACATGTTTCTCCTTTTCTCATCCAGGGGTATATAATATTCTGCCTTTTTAATATTTCCTAGAATATTCCATTCTTCTAGGAGAGAGGTGGGTGCTAACTTCCTACACTATTCAATCAGAATAGAGCTGGAAGGGACCTTGGATGTTTTCTAGTCCAATCCCTTGCTCAAGCAGGAGACCCTATGCCAGGGGTGTCCAAACTTGGGAACTTTAAGACTTGTGGACTTCAACTCCCAGAATTCCCCAGCTGGCTGGGGAATTCTGGGAGTTGAAGTCCACAAGTCTTAAAGTTCCCAAGTTTGGACACCCCTGCCCTATGCCATTTCAAACAAGTGCTTTTTCCAGTCTCTTCTTAAAAACCTCCAGTGATGGAGCACCCACAACTTCTGGAGGCAAGCTGTTCCACTGGCTAATTGTCCCTACTCCTTAATTCAATGTTGCTTCTCTCCTTGATGACTTTCCATCCATTGTTTCTTGCCTTGCCCTCTGGTGCTTTAGAAAATAAATTGACCCCCTCTTCTTCGTGGCAGGCCCTCAAATACTGAAATACTGCAATCGTGTCATCCCTACTCCTTCTTCTCGCTAGACTAACCATACTGGCATTCTTCATTCTTTTGGTCTCTATGCCTTTAATCATCCTAATTGTTCTTCTCTGCACTTCCAAAGTCTTAGCATCATTTCTGTAATGTGGTGAGCAAAATTTGTATTCCAGAGCCCATGATCTGCCCCTTGAGGAAAGGGATGTAGTCACAACTCGGATCATACAGTACTTAATGAAGCACCCATGGATGGGTCAAAAAAATAATAATCAAGAAAGCAGTCAAGGTGACACAATCAAATCCCTCCCCCTTTTTAACATGCAGTGCGCGTGATTGCAGCCTCCATCTTGACTTTTTGACACCCCCCGCATATATCGCTGATGCTCAACCTGGAGTACTACGCAAACCCATTTCCTGGATTCACATGTTTCATTGATTTTGGAATTAATCCAGGAGGCCACTTAGAAAACATACTAACAAGCACTTACAAATAGTAAGCAGAAAACAACTGTACCAAATTGTAAGATGGTTGGTAGATTTTTAATCAAACTGGCAAAACTGCCAGTCGTGGGATTCAGCCGGTTCGCACCTATTCGGGAGAACCGGTTGTTAACGTTCTAAGCAGTTCAGAGAACCGGTTGTTGGAAGAAATATCCTTTTGTTTTTCCCCACTTTACAGTGCTAATCCTGTAAGGAAGGCAGGAAGGAAACATTCTGCTGTTGTTTCTAGCCTAATCTTGATTGCCCTGCTTACAGAAACTGCCTCCCCGGTTAACCCTTATTACATTGTAACAGCTAAGGTGAAGCGCCCATCAATGTGAGTGACTTTGAGTTGGGCACACCCACCCAGTCACATAACCACCAAGCCACGCCTACCAAACTAGTCATTAGGGCAGAGAACCTGATTGTTAAATTATTTGAATCCCATGAAACATTTTGTTAAATGCCTTTCCCTAGGGCAGGGGTCAGCAAACTGCGACTCTGGAGCCGCATGTGGCTCTTTCCTCCCTCTGCTGTGGCTCACCACCGGTCAGCACTACAATTTTGAAAGGAGCTTCCGGTGGGGGTGGGGAGGGAGAGAAGCACAGTGTGCCAGGAGAAGACTCTATGGCAAAGGGAGGGTTTTCCAGTTGTCTCCACAATTGACAGGGCTTTCGGTTATGACAGGTAGGAGAAAAAGTACGCCGCGCTAGGAGGAGACTCTATGGTGGGGGAACTGAACTTCTGGTCAGCTCCAGAACTGAACAGGGGGCTTCCGGTTAGGAACTGTGTGGCTCCCGGTGTTTTCTTTTCTGTGGGAAACGGGTCCAAATGGCTCTTTGAGTGTTTAAGTTTGCCAACCCCTGGTCTAGAGAAAGTAGTTATTGTTCTAAAGGGAGAACGAGGCAGACAGGAACTGAGGCAAGGCAGGTTGAAGCTAACACAACCTTTATTTAACAGTAACAACAGCTCAGAAGTAAGGCAAACACGAACCGGCAAACAGCGAAGCAAAAGACAGCTGACAGCTCTTTTATACTCGAGCGGTCAGGCGTTTAACCAATCGGGTGGCTGGATTCTCCCGCCGGCAGGCGGCTTGCGTCATAGCCAATCAGGAGCGAGCAATGCAAGTCTATGGCAGGAGAGTTTAGTACACAACAGTTATTTTAAGAAGGTGATCAGAAAAGCACACATTCTTTGCTGCTGGAATGAAAGAAACACATCCAAATATTTTTAAAAATCTGGTGAAAATCTAGAGCGTAGTTGATGCTTACGCTGCTTCTCAATGGACAATCTCTTAATTTCACAGTTGAAAGTCCACCCCGGATTTCATTTCTGTCCATTTTGTGTGGTTCAGCTTGGGCAAATGAATGGATGAACAAGAGAAGAACCTTCATGATTGGTTTTTGTTTCCCAAAATGCCAATCCAGGATGAATCCTCACCATGGACCAGTCGCCAAGCCTATTTATTTTATGACCCTTCCCCCCCCCCCAAGGCATGGGCCCCTCCAGCCCTCTTTTATTCCTTCCAACAGAATGATGAAAAGAAATGACATCAAAGGGCTCTGGGCCTTGTCTATCGGCGGCTGATTGGTCCATCTGTTCGCTTGCCCATCAGCAAGAACTTTCTCTGAAACGAAATGAGATGGATTTGGTGGGGAGGAAAGTTTTTAAAAAGTTTGAAAATGGGCTGGATCCAGCCAGAAATTCTAAAAGAAAAGAAAAACATTGGAGGAAAAATCCTGCAAGGGCATCCTTATGGAAGATTGTAGTAGCATAAGAGCTTAAAAGTGCTGCCCTAAATTCTTTTTTCCTATTCTTATGGACTGTGTTTCTCAACCTTTGCAGGTTTCAGATGTGTGGACTTCCATCCCATAATTCCTTATCAATTTATCTATCTATCTATCTATCTATCTATCTATCTATCTATCTATCTATCTATCCTCTCACTCTGTCGTCCATCCATCATCCATCCATCATCCTATCCATCCATCCATCTATCTATCTATCTATCTATCTATCTATCTATCTATCCCCACTTTCTCTCATCTCTCTATCTGTCTATCTATCCATCCATCCATCTATCATCTATCTATCTATCTATCTATCTATCTATCTATCTATCTATCTATCTATCTATCTCTTCTCTTTCTCTCATCTCTGTCTGTCTGTCTATCCATCCATCCATCCATCCATCCATCCATCCATCCATCCATCCATCCATCTATCTATCTATCTATCTATCTATCTATCTATCTATCTTCTCCTTCTCTTTCTCTCATCTCTGTCTGTCTGTCTGTCTATCCATCCATCCATCCATCCATCCATCATTATCTATCTATCTATCTATCTATCTATCTATCTATCTATCTATCTATCATCTATCTCTCTATCTCTCTATCTCTCTATCTCTCTATCTCTCTATCTCTCTATCTATCTTCTCTTTCTCTCATGTCTCTCTGTCTGTCTATCCATCGATTCATCGATCCATCTTCTCTCTCTCTCTCTCTCTCTTCTCATCTCTGTCTCTCTCTGTCTCTGTCTCCATCCATCCATCCATCCATCCATCATCTACAAGTGGTCCTCGACTTATGACTTATGAGCCCCAACTTTCTGTTGCTAAGTGAAACAGGTGTTAAATGAGATTTGTCCCATTTTATAACCTTTTTGCCACAGTTGTTAAGGGAATCATTGCCATTGTTAAGTTAGAGACGCAGCTGAAAAAAATCAATCTGGCTTGCCCATTGACTTTGCTTGTCAGAAGGCTGCAAAACATGATCTCAAACATTGCAACCGCCATAAATATGAGCCAGGCGCAAAGCATCTGAATTTTGATCACATGACTACAGGGTTATTGCAACGGTTGTATGTGTGAAAAACGTACGTAAGTCATTTTCCAGTGTTGTAAGTCGAGGGCTACCTATGTGCAGTATCGTCCTTTTCTGGGGGAATGGATACAATCACAGGAAGACAAAATACATGCTGTCTGGCTGGGGAATTCTGGGAGTTGAAGTCCACAACTCTTAAAGTTGCCAAGTTTGGAGACCCAGCTTTCTGGCTGGGGAATTCTGGGAGTTGAAGTCCACAAGTCTTAAAGTTGCCAAGTTTGGAGACCCAGCTTTCTGGCTGGGGAATTCTGGGAGTAGAAGTACACAACTCTTAAAGTTGCCAAGTTTGGAGACGCAGCTTGCTGGCTGGGGAATTCTAGGAGTTGAAGTGCACAGCTGCCAAGACTGAGAAACACTGCTTAAGGGATTACAAAGAATTCCAGAAGCTCAGTTTCTGTGTCCTTTGCCTACCTCTCCCCCCTCAAAAAAAAATCCCTTGTGAAGTAGTCTCAGCAGAAAAATAATAAGTAGCTTTTGTGGCTAAACTGGGAGTTGAACTCCAGTTTTCTCAGCTCTTAAATTACTACCTCTCTTGGCTTTCCCGTCAGTGCATCTGGTAGCCTCGAACGTGCATGGCTATTACCAAATCAGTGAACGCCAAAGGGTGATGCCAGCTCTCAAATATCTGACACATTTATACATGCCCTTGGGGAACATGTGCTGTTCAACATTTGCAGGCATGGGAAGGGAGGAGAGAAGAGGCGATGGCAGATCGGTGTCAGCTTGGTCTAACGGTTTCAAACACGCTATAGAAAAATGGCCTGGAGAGTTGTATTGAGGTTTTTTTAAAAAACAAAAAACAAACAGATCTCTTAAATGGATCCCAGGAAAAGAGAAACCGGATTAGAATGTGTCACAAATATTTGCAAAAGGCTGAGCGTCTGAAAGGGAGGGTTGGGCTGTTTTAATTCCATAGAGAACGAGGGAAGGATAGATGGTAAAACTGCCTCATAATCCTAGATTTGGAGACCCATAATTCATCAGATCCATCTTGCTTTTAGTGCTGAAATCCATCTCCATCAGCCCCCAAAAATGTAAGTCCAGCATCTCCTTAAACCTCCCCAACAAAATTTCCCAGGAGATAGCTTTACCGTCTAACTCAGGGGTCCTCAAACTATCGCCTGTGGGCCAGATACGGTACGACGAAGCCGTTAATACGGCCCGCACAGGACCACGAGGTTGCCCCACCCACATCGCCCAGACCACCCGCTGGCCCCCACCCTTCGGCCAAGTAAAGGACTTAGCTTGGCGAGACAAGTGGGCTGCAGCTGGAAGATAAGGACAACATTTTGGGCTGGCAGAGTGTTTCTGGAGGTGGGGGAGGTCAAAAACTGGGGCACCCAGATCAGTGGTAGGTTGCTCCCGGATCGACCGAACTGGTAGTAGCAGTGGCAGGAGGTTATGCCCACCTACTTCTGTGCATGTGTAGAAGTGCCATGCGTGCACGAACAAAACAGTAGTAAAAAAATTGGGAACCCACCACTGGCACGGATGCCCCAGGAGGTCAAAAATGGGGCACATGGAAGCCTTCCCGGGCATTCGCATGCCCTGTTTTTTTACCTCTGTGCCTCCAGAAGATAGACAGATAGAGAGAGAAAGAGAGAGAGAGACATAGACACACACAGAGAAAGAGAGAGACAGAGAGAGAGAGAGAGAAAGAGAGAGTGTAGGAGGGAAAGAGAGACAAGAGATACAGAGACAGAGACCGAGAGACAGACTAGTTGATTGTAAATTCCTTGGGGCTGAGAAGAATTGCTGCAAAACTGACTTTCCTGAAGTGGACGACTAGACTCCTAAACAACTGGAAAAAATGATCTAGTAAAAAGAAAAGGCAACCATCTGAGCAGAGAAGTCTCCCTCAAACTGAGCTCAGTTCAAACCCAACAGCAGAGAAATGGTGTCCCCTCACAGTCTTCCAGGATGTTCTATGCTAGAGTTCTGGGAATCCCTTGGAGTCTTCCAGACATCAACTCACCAGGATCAACCATGTTTAACTTTCAAGATTGATGGAGATTAGTTAGATGCTACAAACGTTTATCTATGTATCTGTCTTTGTCTGCCTGTCTGCTTGCCATCCTACCTACCTACCTACCTACCTACCTACCTACCTACCTACCTACCTACCTATCCTACCTACCATCCTCCATCCATCCATCCATCCATCCATCCATCCATCTATATCTATCTATCTATCTATCTATCTATCTATCTATCTATCTATCTATCTATCTATCTATCATCTATCTATCTATCTATCTATCTATCTTTCTATCTTTCTATCTATCTTTCTACCTCCTTCCATCATCTATCTATCCATCATCTGTCTGTCTGTCTTTCTGTCTGTCTGTCAGTATGTCAATCTGTCTGTCAGTCTGTCTGTCTCTCTGTCTATCTATCTATCTATCTATCTATCTATCTATCTATCTATCTATCTTCTATCTATCTATCATCTATCTATCTATCTATCTATCTATCTATCTATCTATCTATCTCTATCTATCTATCTATCTATCTATCTATCTATCTATCTATCTATCTATCTATCATCTATCTATCATCTATCTATCATCTATCTATCATCTATCTATCTATCTATCTATCTATCTATCTATCTATCTATCTCTATCTATCTATCTATCTATCTATCTATCTATCTATCTATCATCTATCTATCTATCTATCTCCTATCTATCCATCATCCCTCCCTCCCTCCCTCTCCCTCTCCCTCTCCATTTATCCAACCAACCACATATCCATCCATCCATCCATCCTCATGTCCATTCATCCCAGAAATGCTTCTTCATTGATCCCATAAGAATCTTCTAACCATGTTAATGATTTGGAAATGTGTTTCTCTGACACCTCACCCCCCCACACACACCCCTTACAAGGCAGAAACTATTTGCTGGGTCTTGGAAATACTAAATCTACCCTCACAACCCGTTTCTGAGACTACATGCCACTTTCTGTGGCAGCCCTTTTGTAAAAGCACTCAGATTCCATGGCTTTGAGCATGCCCTCTGCTTTCTTGAGATGGACATTCCTATCCTATAGACTTCATATCTATGGACTTCTACTCCTGGCTGGGGAATTCTGGGAGTTGAAGTCCACACATCTTCAATTCACTGAGGTTAAGCAACCCTGATATTGACACCCTTCTGGTAGATGTTAGCAAACCTTGGCATCCAAACTCTTCCGGAAATTAATCGGTTTCTAAAGCCTTTAGGAAGAATCTGACATTTTGTTTCCCCCACCCCACCCCTTTCTCTCTTTCTTCCTCCTTCTCCCTTTTCCTCCCTCGAGTGCCTTTGAAAGCAAGGTAATAAATAATAAAAATGCCCTGGAATTTGAATATGAATGATAAGAACAGCTGTGTGTATCCATTATGAATGAACATAAACAGAAATGTATAAACTGAGATTTGGAGGGCTTTGGGAAGAATTAGTGTCTTTGTTCCTGGATTTCCCCCCTCTCCTTTTTTTTTTCTTTTTTGCCCCCTATCAGAGTTTGAACCGGAGCCACCGGCCTCAACTTCTCCTCAGTCAAAGAAGCCAAAAGCCTCATTTTGCCTTGGCTGGCAGCCACCCTCGCATTCTCTTCCACAGCTTGGTTAGGCCTAATCCTAACAAATTTGCCCCAGAGAAGAAGGTCTCTTATTACACACAGCATTTGAATGCTTTCCAAGGCTAATTTCAGCTACCTTTCATTCATCCTCCTCCCCTCCCCACTTCCCAGCCCTCCCCCCTTTCCTCTCCCTCGTGGGGAGGGGGCTTCCCCTCCCCCTTTCCAACCCGGAGATTGAGAGAATGACTCTGATCTAGGCCTGGGTTCAAAGCAAGAAGGGGGGGGAACCCCACCCCACCGAGGCAAATGCTTTTAAATGAGGGCATCTTCCTCTCTTGCGCGGTTAGGCTTTCTCTGACCTCACAGGGGTTGCAGAATTTACTCTGGGGGTTGGGGGGGAGGAGACGACTCTGGAGCCAAGCGATTTGCTGTTCAAACTTAATTGTAGTTTTCATGCCTGGGAATGGCCCCAGAGGGCAATACCCAACAGGCATTTATTCTTGTAACTTTATTGACTTAGTTTATAATCGGATTCCTTTCCGAGTCCTGATCCGGCCCCTCCTGGCAGCCGTGTGCCCTGCTCCACAGACCTTCCTGGCTTCATAAGGGGCTGTGTATAGGGAATTTGTCAGCCAGGTGTCCATTTTTAACAGATTAACAGAGTTGGAAGGGTCTTTGTAGGTCATCTAGTCCATTCCCCCACCCCCACTCAAGCAGGAGACTATTAGGGAGGGCTGTCTTCATCCTCTTGATGAGGATATTGATTGGGGTATTGTCAATCAAGTCAACAATAGCCCAATCAAGGAACTGCCCAACAAGCCAACAGTAAACAGCCCCACCAAAGAACCTCTGAGACCATCCCAGGCCAAGCCACTAGAATAAAACTGATAGATGTCTTCCAGATTAACAGAGTTGGAAGGGACCTTATAGGTCATCTAGTCCAGCCCTCCCCCCCCCCTCAAGCAGCAGACCTTACACCATTCCTGACAAATGGTAGTCCAACCTCTTCTTGAAAGTCTCAAGTGATGAAGCTCCCACAACTTCAGAAGGCAACTTCTGTTCCATTGGTTCATTGTTCTCACTGTCAGAAAATTTCTCCTTATTTCCAGATTGAATCTCTTCTTGGTCAGTTTCCATCCATTCTTCCTTATCTGGCCTTTAGGTGCTCTAGAAAATAGCTTGACCCTCCTCCTCTCTGTGGGAGCCCCTCAAATATTGGAAGACTGCTATCATGTCTCCCCTGGTCCTTCTCTCTTCACTAGACTAGCCATGCTCAGTTCCTGCAACCGTTCATCATAGGTTTTAGCCTCCAGTCCTCTAATCAACCTGGTTGCTCTTCTCTGCACTTTTTTTTCCTAGAGTCTCAACATATTTTTTATAGTGTCCTTGAAACTCAGAGCAAATGGCCGTCTTGTCCCCCCACAAAGGGCCAAGCTGAGAAGAAACACAGGGTCTCCCATGTGCAAGGCTGTTTGGGGTGCATAGCTCGCAACCAGCTGTGGCCTGGCCTTTTCCTCGCTTGCTCTGCAGAGAAGAGGCAGGAGAAGGAAGCAGAGTTCATTACGAAGAGGGTCTGGCAGATCCATTATGGGCCCGTCCCAGGACTGGAAAGAGGGAAGAGTTTCAAGGTCGTAAATAAATAAAGAGCCTTTGCAAGGAGGCCAAAAACAGAAGGCAAAGCACAGAGTAATATATAGGCTAAATCCTGCAGCGAGGAGGAACTGCTAATAGAACCGTCTGGCCCATTTCAGGGAAGGAAGTCTGCAATTTTCCAAAGGGAAAAGTTTGGAAGTTTGGAAAAGCAGAGATTCTCTGGCATTTTTTCCATCAATCAGAATAGAGTTGGAAGGGACCTTGGAGATCTTCTAGTACAGCCCCCTGCTCAAAACAGGAGACCAATACCATCTCAGACAAATGGCTATCCAGTCTCTTCTTAAAAATGTCCAGTGATGTAGCACCCACAACTTCTGAAGGCAAGCTGTTCCAGTAGTTAATTGTCCTCCTGTTAGGAAGTTTCTCCTTAATTCCAGGTTGCTTCTCTCCTCGATTAGTTTCCAACCATTGTTTCTCATCCTACCTTCAGGGTCTTTGCCCAGCTCAATTATTTTTATCCAGAATTGAAGAAGAATTTGCCTGAAAGCTACAAGGAGTTTGATAGATTCTTGTGGGAAACATTTTTCTTTTCTTTTCCTTTTTTTCTCTTTTCTCTCCTCTTTTCACCTTTTCTCTTCTCTTTTAATCTTTTCTTTCCTTATCTTTGTCCAGGCTGCAATTCTTTATTCGGTTTCCTGAAAATGTCAAGGTTTGTTCTGAGTAGACGTATAGAAGATGGCGCTGCAATTAATCCTGTGGAAAATGAAATCAAAGAGAAAACTCATTTTCTGCCCAAGTTGATAGGAAGGCAACTCAGAGGCTGAATGTTTATCAGCCCTCTGAAGTCGTCCAGATGAGAATTTCAGACCGCAGATATCCATAATATCTTTATTGTAAAGTTACAATAACAGGCCTGAAAGTACCTTTCCCTGTCAGCCTTACCAGCTAGAACAGATAGAAACAAGACCAGATAAGATAATTCTACTTTATTGTAAAACTACATCAACAGAATCTTGCAACTCTTCATATTTATTTGCTTTCTTTGAACAGTGAAGTAGTCCTTTACAGTCCAAGAACCAGGCAGGATATATCTGAGCTTATTATCCTGTCCACTTTATCTGACCATTCCCTAAGCAGCATCTCCTGGCCTAATCTTCCAAGATCTTTCCCACATATCATTATATCTGCCCTCTTTTACTCTCCAGAAAATTAGAGAAGGTCTGTTCCAGGGATGGGTTCCTGCCAGTTCTAACTCTAACCCACCCCGTCGGCACATCATCAAGATGAAGAGCGAGAGGAGGAATTCTGGGAGTTGAAGTCCACAAGTCTTAAAGCTGTCAGGTTTGAACACCCCTGGGGTTTTTTACCTAAAGGGTTAGGAGTGCAAGGGTCTTGCAACTTGACAGTTTTAAGACTTGCCTGCTTCAAATGCCAGAGTTTCCGAACCAACATTTTGGTTGCTAAGCAAGAGCGTTAAGTGAGTTTCACCACATTTTACAAGTTGACCACTCCCATCCAGTCACATGGCTGGCAAGTCACTCCCACCTGGTCACATGGTCAGCAAGCCACTCCCACAAAGCAGGCCACACCTACAGAAGAGGTTCTAAAAAAAATTGAAACCCACCACTGGTCTGTTCTCAAGATTTCTTTTCTCCACCTCAATTCCTCCTTTGGACTCAGATTTTGTTCATCAGACTGTTGAATAAGCTGCAGCTCTTCCTCTGTTTCTCAAGCTTATTTTCACAGACCATTACACTTTTCATGCTGGGTCATAGAGTACCTCTTTATGGTAAAACTAAGGCCCTTAGTCCATAAGGATATTTAGAATTGGATTGTTGCTGGCTTAAACCACCTGATTTTTTTTTTAATCTCGACTTGCTAGGAATTCTAGAAAAGTCAGACCCAACTATTTGGAGTATGCAAGGTTGGATAAGGCTGCATATGCTGACACTTCACTGGAAGACTGCAACACTGCTTCTATCAGTTGCAGGAAAAGATGTTTGTACTCTTTAAAGACTGCTAGGGTGCTGTAGGAGGAAAGGAAAGGAAAAGAAAGGGGAAAGAAAGGAAAGAGGAAAGGAAAGGGGAAAGGAAAGGATAGGAAAGGAAAGGAAAGGGAAAGGATAGAATAGGAAAGGAAAGGAAAGGAAAATAAAGGAAAGGGGAAAAGAAAGGGGAAAAGAAAAGAAAGGGGAAAAGAAAGGGGAAATGATAGGATAGGAAAGGAAAGGGGAAAAGAAAGAGGAAAGGAAAGGAAATGGGAATGGAAAGGAAAAGGAAGGAAAGGAAGGGAAGGGAAAGGAAAGAGAAAGGACAAAGGGGAAAACAGTGGGAAGGAAGGGAAAAGAGGAGGAAGGAAGGGAAAGGAAGGAAAGAGAAGAAAGAAAGAAAAGAAAGAAAGAAAGGAAGGAAGGAAGGAAGGAAGGAAAGAAGGAAGGAAGGAAGGAAGGAAGGAAAGAAGGAAAGAAGGAAGGAATCTTTCTGCTGTCTTTTAAAGCTCTTATAAACTGAATTGCTCACACTCTGGGTCAATCTGGCAGATTTATGACATGGAGCAAAAAAAAATGTTGGATCGAATATCCCTCCCTAGAAGACGATGATAAAATGGGATAGACGCAGACTAGTCCACTGATCTCAAGTGTGGCCAATAATACAGGCGTGATTCATTGCAAGTCTTTCTGGGAATAAGGTAACTTCTGAGGTTGAATCAGGAATCCTTAGAGTCTGTGTTTGAAAAATTACTCAGTAACAAGAGGAAGAGGCAATAGAAGAGGGACAGAAGGGCCTTTATTTTCTCTTTCCCATGGAAAAAAAGAGAAGAAGAATGGTTAAAGAGAAGAAAAGGGAGAAAGGAGCTGATGTCACGACAGTACGACGTGCGACCTTCGGAGCTCCGAGATCGCAGTCGACACTTTTGCCGCTGGACGTTCCATTTGGACCTAAACCATAACACTTGCCCTGGCTCAACTCTCTCAACTGTCAGTTTGCTTGACAAATTAAATACCAGTTTGGCTTTGATAGAACTCCCAACTTCCATGTAGGGGACATGGGACACTGGGATACGTGTCTATGTGCACAGAGATGGCATGGAATCCGGAGGGCCATTTCTGAAATGTCAAAAAAGTACGGGAATTTGAGAAACGTAGCTAGAATTCTTGATCAGCTACCAAAGTTGGAGGATGTTAAGCAGGAATAACAATCCAATCCAATCCTCTCCTCTCCTCTCCCTTCTCCCCTTTCCCCTTCTCCTTATCAATCCTATTCTTAAAAATATCAGGATTCCAAGTAACACCCCTAACAAAAGAAGACTCCGAGGCTTTAAGTTCCTCACTGAGTATTATTTATAACCACTCTTGAGCTTCGACCTTGAGCGTCCTGTTCCTGTGGCAAGGGCATGTATCCTATTGGTTGCAGACTCCCATGTGTAGTCATGTTTGTCTGAATCGAGTTTGGTTGAACCTTGCTGGGTGATGTAATGAAGGCAATTGGTTGTGCCATGTGGTGAGATAGATAATGCCATTATGTACTGGAGGGTCATGTCTTAATCCCATCAGCCTGGAGTTGAGGTCTTTTGTCTTGTATATCGGCTGGCCCAGTCCTCAGCGGGCACCAAATATCTGCCTGGCGCAGGGAGCTGCTGTTTGTCTTTAAAAACCTGATTCTTCTTTTCTCATCCAGGGAAATATAATATTCTGCCTTTTTAAAAAAATATTTTCCTAAAATATTTCATTCTTCCAGGAGGGGTGTGTACTGACTTTCTTCACTTGCATTATCTAAACTTCCCCAATGATGACTTTTTCATCACTTCCACTTTGCCCAGTGATGCTGTTTAGAATTCACACCAACATGAAGCAGAGGGTTGTGTTTTGCTTTATTGTTTTGCGTTTTTACACCGTCTTAACTTGATTCTCACTTCCTTGATTAGTAAATCAGGCCACAGCTACGCTTCCGCGTCTTCCGAATTTTCGGCACTGCTCTTGGTGCAAAAAAAACATCCTGAAATGCACATGAAAAATTGAACGATTCCGATTAAATGCATATTTTAAAAAAAATATTTTTAGACAAGTGGAATATTAATAGAAAGCACTGGCCCATCCCCAGTTATTCTGTTTATGTATTAATGAACTACGTTTTGCTGTTTTCCTACAGCTGAAGCTGGGCGAAAGAAAAATGTGGCTTCCAGAATTCTTATCAGCCAGCTGGTTTCAACACATCCGGAGACGCAGGTTGGAGAAAACTGAAAAATGACTTTCAAAAGAATCTGGGACACCAAACTTTCTTTTGACTTGTGAGAAGACACAAGGTAGATTCTGAAATTACAGTGGCCCAGATAGTGTCTGTGGGGTTGATAATTTTTTTTAAAAAGTCAAGATGACATCCACAATGGTATGATCAAAGCCCTTCCTGTGACCCTTGTAAGAAAGGGACAGGGTTTTTAATAAAGGAGAACATTTGTAACCCAGGGTTGAAATAAGGGAAGCGTCCTTAGTGCTCTCTTGAGTTTGTTTTCTTGCAGATGTTTCTTTACCCAACTAGGTAACATCATCAATGCTAAATTTATGTTTTACATAAACAAACAAACAAAGAAATACATAAATAAACAAACAAAGAAGTACATAAACAAAATAAATAAAGAGACACTAGTACAGATCTATTTCAAGATGGAATGCGCAGGTACAGTATAGGTGGTACCTTTGCTCAGTAGTAGTAACTGTGAAAGGGATCTTGGAGTCCTAGTGGACAACCATTTAAATATGAGCCAGCCGTGTGCAGCAGCTGCCAAAAAAGCCAACACAGTTCTAGGCTGCATCAACAGAGGGATAGAATCAAGATCACGTGAAGTGTTAATACCACTTTATAATGCCTTGGTAAGGCCACACTTGGAATACTGCATTCAGTTCTGGTCGCCACGATGTAAAAAAGATGTTGAGACTCTAGAAAGAGTGCAGAGAAGAGCAACAAAGATGATTAGGGGACTGGAGACTAAAACATATGAAGAACGGTTGCAGGAACTGGGTATGTTTAGCTTAAGAGAAAGAAGGACTAGGGGAGACATGATAGCAGTGTTCCAATATCTCAGGGGTTGCCACAAAGAAGAGGGAGTCAAACTATTCTCCAAGGCACCTGAGGGTAGAACAAGAAGCAATGGGTGGAAACTAATCAAGGAGAGAAGCAACTTAGAACTGAGGAGAAATTTCCTGACAGTTAGAACAATTAATCAGTGGAACAGCTTGCCTCCAGAAGTTGTGAATGCCCCAACACTGGAAGTCTTTAAGAAGATGTTGGATAGCCATTTGTCTGAAACGGTATAGGGTTTCCTGCCTAGGCAGGGGGTTGGACTAGAAGACCTCCAAGGTCCCTTCCAACTCTACTATTGTATTGTATTGTATTGTATTGTATTGTATTGTATTGTATTGTATTGTATTGTATTGTATTGTATTGTAAGATATTTATTGTTCATCAACTAGCCATATCCTTCTGGGTTTTGAACCCAGGCTCTATTGAACCCAGATTTGAAACCGAGAAACAGCATGCTCTGTCCCATAATTGGATAGACCAGGTTGCCCTGACCAAAAACCCCATCATCTGTGCTAGTAGGTGGCCATGGTGGCGCAGTGGTTAGAATGCAGTACTGCAGGATAATTCTGCCGACCGCCAGCAGTTTGGCAGTCCGATTCTGACTGTCTCAAGGTGGAATCAGCCTTCCATCCTTCCGAGGTCAGTGAATGAGGACCCAGATTATCTAGGGAGGTTCTCAGTCATTCAGGTCATGGTTGTCCCAAAAGTGGTTTTTCAAGAGGCAACTGGACTTTCTCTGTTTCTTTCTTCGAAGATGTTTCGCTTCTCATCTGCTGAAGAAGCTTCTTGGATGAGAAGTGAAATGTCTTCAAAAGAAAAAAACAGAAAGTCCAGTTGCCTCTTTAAAAAAAGCATTTTTGGGAGGACCAGATTGTTGGGGGCAAATATGCTGACTCTGCAAATCACTTAGAGAGGGCTGTAAAACACTGTGAAGTGGTATATAAGTCTAAGTGCTAGTACTATCACTTAGTAGGAGTTGGGTTTGCTATCAGTTTACATTCTAGTGGCTTGGCCTAGGGTTGTCTAAGAAGCTCTCTGGTTGGGCTGTTTATTATTGACTTGTTGGACAGTTCGTTGATTGGGGTATTGTTGAGTTGATTGACAATACCTCAATCCATATCCCCATCAAGAGGATGGAGACGCCATCCCTAATAGCAATAGCAATAGCACTTAATACCGCTTCACAGTGCTTTTACAGCCCTCTCTAAGCAGTTTATAGAGTCAGCATATTTGCCCCCAACAATCTGGGTCCTCCTTTTACCCACCTTGGAAGGATGAAAGGTTGAGTCAACCTTGAGTCAGTTCAGGATTGAACTCCTGACAGAGGACAGAGTTAGGCTGCAAGGCTGCATTCTAACCACTGCAAAAGCACAGCTCTTCTGCGGTGGTTCTCTCCCTTCCGCCCTCCCTCCCTCTCTCCCTCTCTCTCTCTCTCTGTATCTCTCTGTCTCTCTCTGTTTCTGTCTCTCTCCCTCCCTCCCTCCCTCCCTCCCTCCCTCCCTCCCTGTGTCTGTCTGTCTGTCTCTCTGTGTGCCTTTCTCTGTCTCTGTCTCTGTCTCTCTCCAGTCCGCCTATTGACCCCAACAATCTGGGTCCTCATTTTACCCACCTCGGAAGATGGAAGGTTGAGTCAACCTTGAGTCGGTTCAGGATTGAACTCCTGACAGAGGACAGAGTTAGGCTGCAAGGCTGCATTCTAACCACTGCAAAAGCACAGCTCTTCTGCGGTGGTTCTCTCCCTTCCGCCCTCCCTCCCTCTCTCCCTCTCTCTCTCTGTATCTCTCTGTCTCTCTCTGTTTCTGTCTCTCTCCCTCCCTCCCTCCCTCCCTGTGTCTGTCTGTCTGTCTCTCTGTGCTGCCTTTCTCTGTCTCTGTCTCTCTCCAGTCCGCCTATTGACCCCAACAATCTGGGTCCTCATTTTACCCACCTCGGAAGATGGAAGGTTGAGTCAACCTTGAGTCGGTTCAGGATTGAACTCCTGACAGAGGACAGAGTTAGGCTGCAAGGCTGCATTCTAACCACTGCAAAAGCACAGCTCTTCTGTGGTGGTTCTCTCCCTGCTCTCTCTTCCCCCCTCCCTCCCTCCCTCCCTCCCTCCCTCCCTCTCTCTCTCTCTCTCTCTGTATCTCTCTGTCACTCTCTGTTTCTGTCTGTCTGTCTCCCTCCCTCCCTGTGTCTGTCTGCCTGCCTCTCTGTGTGTCTGACTCTGTCTCTGTGTGTCTCTCTCCACTCCGCCTATTGACCCCAACAATCTGGGTCCTCCTTTTACCCACCTCGGAAGGATGGAAGGTTGAGTCAACCCTTGAGCTGGTGAGATTTGAACTGCCAAACTGCTGGCAATCAGCAGTCAGCAGAAGTAGCCTGCAGTACTGCACTCAAACCACTGCACCACCACCGGCTCACAATAGTTTTCAGAGAATATTGTAGATAACAAGAGTCCTCAGTCTGGCAAGATTTTACGAACACAGGTAGCCCTTGACATACAAAGGTTCATTTAGGGACCAGTCAAAGTTACAACAGCAGTGAAAAAAGTGACATATGAGCGTTTTTCACGCATAAGATCATTGCAGCATCCCAACAATCACGTGATCAAAATTCAGATGCTTGGCAACTGAGTCATATTTATGACGGTTGATATTTCCCAGGGCCGTGTGATCCATATTTGCGACCTTCTGACAACGAAAGTCAGTGGGGAAGCCAGATTCACTTCACAACCATGTTACTACGTTAAGAAGGTCCCAAATTCACTTAACAACTGTGGCAAAAAAAGGTTGTAAAATGGGACAAAGTTCGGTTCACAAAGGTCTCATTTAGCCCAGAATTCTTGGGCTCCATTGTCGTCGTAAGTCGAGGACTCCCAGCGCATGTGAAACAATATAGAACTTAATTTGGAAGAATCACCATGTGTCATTCTTGGTTCGGGGCCTGACCGTGACACATGACAAAAGGACGGTGACAATGTCATTCCACAAATGCCACAACTTATGCACTTGCAACAGACCTCAAGACAATTGTCCATAATGGTGTCGTTTGTTTGATGGCATCACATCTGTGTCATGCTGGCCACATCACAATGTGTTTTATAGCCAACACTCCAGAAGTCAGGCTGAAGTTACGGAAGGATCTTGACAAACTTGAACATTGGGCCCTATCTAATAAAATGAAATTCAATGGTGAAAAGAGTAAGGTTCTACATTTAGGCAACAAAAACGGAATGCACAGGTACAGTATAGGTGATACCTTACTCAGTAGTAGTAACTGTAAAAGGGATCTTGGAGTCCTAGTGGACAACCATTTAAATAGGAGCCAGCAGTGGGCAGCAGCTGCCAAAAAAGCCAACACAGTTCTAGGCTGCATCAACAGAGGGATAGAATCAAGATCACGTGAAGTGTTAATACCACTTTACAATGATTTTGTAAGGCCACACTTGGAATACTGCATTCAGTTCTGGTCGCCACAATGTAAAAAAAGATGTGGAGACTCTAGAAAGAGTGCAGAGAAGAGCAACGAAGATGATTAGAGGACTGGAGGATAAAAAATATGAAAAACAGTTGGTTGAATTGTGTATGTTTAATGAAAAGAAGGACTAGGGGAGACATGAGAGCAGTGTTCCAATATCTCAGAGGTTGCCATAAAGAAGAGGGAGTCAAACTATTCTCCAAGGCACCTGAGGGTAGAACAAGAAGCAATGGGTGGAAACTAATCAAGGAGAGAAGCAACCTTAAAACTAAGGAGAAATTTCCTGACAGTTAGAACAATTAATCAGTGGAACAGCTTGCCTCCAGAAGTTGTGAATGCCCCAACACTGGAAGTCTTTAAGAAGATATTGGATAGCCATTTGTCTGAAACGGTGTAGGGTTTCCTAACTAGGCAGGGGGTTGGACTAGAAGACCTCCAAGGTCCCTTCCAACTCTACTATTGTATTATTGTATTGTTTTGTATTGTTCTGAACGCTGTGGCCCCACTGCAAAACAAAACAGAAATTCAGAAAGGCTGCCACATGCTCGGGATGAAGAACAGAATATATTTTCCTGTATGAAAAAAACAAAAATCAAATAAGATATGCTCTATGCCTCCGTGGGTGACTTCATCAGTCTGCTTTCTTTGACAGTGATTTTAAACATTCTCCATGTCTTCCCTTTGGGGTGTGAAGAAATGGTGATGTGCTTATCCATCAGAAATAGATGATTGCAGGATTTGGGCTTGGCTAGTCCAGAGAAAGGGATGTGATGGCTCAGTGGCTAAGACGCTGAGCTTGTCGATCAGAAAGGTCAGGAGTTCGGCAGTTCGAATCCCTAGCACCGCAAAATAGAGTGAGCTCCCGTGACGTCTCCCAGCTTCTGCCAACCTAGCAGTTCAAAAGCACGTAAAAAAAATGCAAGTAGAAAAATAGGAAGCACCTTTGTGGGAAGGTAATAGCATTCCGTGTGCTTTTGGCATTTAGTCTTGCCAGCCACATGACCCCGGAGACATCTTCGGACAGCGCTGGCTCTTCGTCTTTGAAATGGAGATGAGCACCGCCCCCTAGAGTTGGGAACGACTAGTGCATATGTGTGAGGGGAACATTTACCATTACCTAGTCTAGAGAAAAGAAGGACTAGGGGGATGGATGGACATGATAGCAGTGTTCCAATATTTGAGAGAGGCTGCCACAAAGAAGAAGGGGTCAATTTATTTACCAAAGCTCCAGACGGCAAGACAAGAAACAATGGATGGACAGTAAATGTTAGATATTAACATATATCGGAGGAAGTCTCCTCTCTGGTCCGCTGCTACAGCGGGAAACAGGTATCGCTCTGATTGGTCGAGAGGCGTACCCGAGTACTATAAAAGGGGAACCCTCCGGCCACAGAGCAAGCTGGATCACTACTACTATTAATAAAGAGCTGTTAAGTCACTTCGTGTCCGCAGTCTGTTCTCTCGTTGCCCAGATCTAACAGTAAACAAGGAGAGAATTAAGGAGAAAAACTTCCCAACAGTGAGGACAATTAACCAGTGGAACAGGAGTTGCCTTCAGAAGTTGTGAGTGCCTGGAGATTTTAAAGAAGAGGCTGAATAGCCATTTGCTTGAAATGAGAGCACCCAGGACTCCTCATGTCAACCCTGCGCTACAAATATTCCTTTATTGTAAATACATGCTGGTTGCCAAGCAAATTTTGATCACATAACCATGAGGATGCTTTGACTGCCGTAAGTGCGAAGATAGGTTGTAAGTCACTTTTTCATTGCCGTTGTAATTTCAAATAGTCACTAAAGAAATAATTGTAAGTGGAGGGCTACCTGTAACAAATATTTAGATGTCCATAGAGAGTCTCATTTATCCAGGTCACGACTGTCCCAAAGGTACTTTTTCAGGAGGCAACTGGACTTTGTTTGTTTATCTTGGAAGGTGTTTTGCTTCTCAGCCAAGAAGCTTCTTCAGCTCTGAACAGACGTTGGGGAATGGAAGGATTTATACTCCTTGCAGGCAACTGGTCATTTGCATTCTTTTAGAGAGTCCTTGAGGCCGCTTGGAGGTTTGTCTGTGTCCTCCACGTTGTTCTGACCGAGGCTTCCCGAGAGCATGAAGCAAACTCCTTGTCCTGACAAAAACCTCTTTTTATTAATTTGCTATGAATTCTGCTCATTCACATCCATCAAAGCCTTTCAAGGGAGGATTTACAGTCACAGACCTTATCTGGAGAGCTGCCAGGCTGATATCTGCAAAAGGGAGGAGTCTCCGAGAGTCATGAACCAATTAAGCGAACTAATTTGTCTCCTGCAAACTCCACTCCCCTTTCGCTCCTCTTTTATTTCCTCTGGGAGGGGCCATTCATCGTCCACCTGTGGCCTTACTTCCAAGTTGACTCCTCTTCTTTAGCTGTTCCCTTCGTCTGGCAACTCACACTGGGAACAGGCTCCAGCTGTTCTTCTGCCTCACTGATCTCTGACTCCAAAGGCAGCTGATAACTGGCATACGGCTCTGGCCCCCTCTCTGCCTCCGACACAGAGCCCTCATCAGAGTCTTCCCCAGACTCCAGGACTGGCCCATGTTTCTCCCCAACCGCCTCACTGTCTGGCTCTGATGGCCACTGGCGAACCACAACAGAGGTCACCTGAGTAGTACAAAGTGGTGCAAAGCCTTCTACAGGGTATTTTTCTGCCCTGTGTCCCTTCACTGTTGAAGTTGCAGTGTCGACTGGCGGACAAGCGAAACCTCTTCAAAGAAAAACAGGAAAGACAAAGTTCCTCTTGAAATTGAAGCACCTTCTGGACAGATATTTAGATGATATTTTTTGGTTTGGTCTGGTTCTTTCCTATCTCCATCCCCTTGTACACTTATTACAAGCCTGTTTTGCTCAGCTCTGCATCCATAAAAGGTATCAGGAATTCTTTATACTGTCAGGCAGAAAAAAACCAGGGAGCTAAGTAAATCCATTAGTCAAACCAGACCCGAACTGAGACAATCCCCAGGAAGTAAATATCAGAAGAGATTCATATACAGGCTGCTGCAGCATTCAATTTGTATCCCCCCCCCCGCCCCGCATTTAATAGAAGGAAGATTAATTGTATTTCTTTGTTCACGCAGATCCTATCTTTTTATTCACTCAAATGGCCCGCAAAATGAAGCAATTCAGCACACCTAGATTTTTCATTCCCATGACACTGGATTTCCAGAAGGGTCTCCAGACTCAATGTCCAAGTTTTAGTTTTTGGTAGGGGTCAAAGGCATGTGTACAAAATTTAAAAATAGAAAATCCAATAGGCAGTCAGGATTGACAGTTTACTCCTGTCCATCAATGTGCAATATCTTTGAAGAATGCAAGGGCAAGTCTCAAACTCCTGCTCAAAGAGCCAATGGCAGTTATATGTAAGAGAGCTTTTTCACACGTTTGTGTTTGCACCAGCTGTAACCTTTCCTGCATTGTGAGGCCCTGCTGTCAGTCAATCATGTCTTCTCATTTGGACTGCAGATGGTCCTCACCTTACAAACATTCATTGAGTGATTATTCAAAGTTACAATAGCACTGGCCATTTTCACAACAATGAGTGTAGCTGCTTCTTCTTCTTCTTCTTCTTCTTCTTCTTCTTCTTCTTCTTCTTCTTCTTCTTCTTCTTCTTCTTCTTCTTCTTCTTCTTCTTCTTCTTCTTCCTCTACTTCTTCTTCCTCTTCTTCTTCTTCTTCTTCTTCTTCTTCTTCTTCTTCTTCTTCTTCTTCTTCTTCTTCTTCTTCTTCCTTCTTCTTCTTCTTCTTCTTCTTCTTCTTCTTCTTCTTCTTCTTCCTCTACTACTACTTCTTCTTCTTCTTCTTCTTCTTCTTCTTCTTCTTCTTCTTCTTCTTCTTCTTCTCTTCTTCTTCTTCTTCCTCTACCTCTTCTTCTTCTTCTTCTTCTTCTTCTTCTTTCTTCTTCTTCTTCTTCTTCTTCTTCTTCTTCTTCATCTACTACTACTACTTCTTCTTCTTCTTCTTCTTCTTCTTCTTCTTCTTCTTCTTCTTCTTCTTCTTCTTCTTCTTCTTCCTTCTTCTTCTTCTTCTTCTTCTTCTTCTTCTTCTTCTTCTTCTTCTTCTTCTTCTTCTTCCTCTACCTCTTCTTCTTCTTCTTCTTCTTCTTCTTCTTCTTCTTCTTCTTCTTCTTCTTCTTCTTCTTCTTCTTCTTCTTCTTCTTCTTCTTCTTCTTCTTCTTCTTCTTCTCTTTCTCCAGAGTCTGGAGGAGGCAGTTTTTGCCCTCCTACCGCTGAGGTGCAAGAGGCCAACTACCCCATACCCTCCCCCCATGGCCACACCCACCCAGCAACTGGGCAGAGAACCAGTTGCTAAAATTTTTCAATCCCATCCCTGCCCCAAAGGAATTGTACCTCTTGACTTACTCCAGTAGAAGGGTCACACTGTGGACCCTGTGGGTCAAGGAATTTTGGCTGGTGAGGTCCAGGAGAAGATTTGTCAAGTGACAGGGAAACCAGGAGATTCAGGCCATTCAAATGAGTACAAAACTTTATTGCAAGCTTAAGCTCTCTAAAGAATCTGAACGATTAATAGTCAAGGCAAATTAGTGGAGCTAAGGCATTCAAAATGGGCTGGGCTTAAATCTCTTATAGGTGCGAAGAGACTCATGATTCAACCTCCTCCCTCCCTTGTGCTCAGCTTGGTCATCTACAAGAACCTTTTCTGTCATGGCCCACACCCTTTGGAACATCTTTGCCACTGCATGAGAGGTCTTCCCCCATCCTCCTGACCTGCCAGAAGGTCATAAAGTTGGGTGCAACTTACTTAACAGCCACCTTGCTTAAGCAACTGAAATTCTGGTCCCAACCTCGGTCGTAAGTCCAGGACTACCTGTACAGCATAGGTGTGTATGTCCACTAACTTTCATAATAGACTAAGCCCGGCTTGCTGCATTGAGCTGATGCTAAAAATCTAAAATCCTTATTTGACAGCTCATTACTGGAGAGCTATGTTTACACCAGCCTTCTGTGTGTATCCAACAAAGATCATGGTGGAATGAAGGGGTGAAATGACACTGGCCACGATTTGATGAAAATCACTCCCCAAGAAACTGAAGAATTCCAGCTTATTGGTATGCCTTAATGTGCTTGCTGTTTCTTACCATCTCCGTGACATGTGCTGGGTTTCTTAAATTAGGAGTGATGGAGTGCCGGGAAATCAGACCTCAACGCATGTACGTAGATTTTTCCACTCTCGCTGGCCCTTGTTTCTTTCCTCCTGCCATACTTCCCATTAGTCATGATTTAACGAGTAATGAAAATCACTTATAGAAGAGAGATCATTATTACCCCCACCCACCCCCCACCTTTTTTAAAACTGAAGATATTACTTCTGGATTGGTTTGGAGCAGAGAAGAGGAAATTAAAATATCCAGGAAGAGGGGGAAATAAGAGTTCCTGCTGAATAATAGAACACTTTGCAGCTCTGCGCTCTGTGTCATCGGACAAAGTTTCTCCAAATGAGAAAACTCGTTCCATGGTCAAGTGGGTCTTTAGGGCTCCCTTAATCCTACTGGATTCCCCCACAAAAAAAAAAGATTGCTATCCACAGCCATCTCTGCAGTAAAGTTTGATTCTCACTGAAGAAATGTAGAAAAATGCTAGGTGTCATCTGTTATTCCGGAAAGAAGGACTAGGGGCAAGGGTGGGCTGCTACAGACTTGCCTGGGTCCAGGAGAAACCATAGCTAATGCTATGGCCGGTTCAGAGAACTTCCAAATCCCACCTCTGGCTGGCCCCGCCCACCCCACCATGCCCCTCCCAGGAGTCTCCACGTGGCCTGTTTTAGATGCAAGGTGAGGGTAGAGCCCACATGGAGGCTTAGGGAGAGGGGAAACTGGGCTTTCCAGAAGGCCTCCGGAGCCCAGAGGAGGCAGTTGTTGTCCTCCCAGAGGCTCGAGGAAAGCCTGGGGAAGGTGAAAATGCCCCCCCCCCCCATGGTGCAGGAGGCCAACTAGGCCATGCTCACCATGCCCTGCAAGCAAGCAGAGAACCCATTGCTGAAATTTTTGAAGCCCACTCCTGACTAGGGGTGACATGAAAAGAAGGACTAGGGGTGATGTAATAGCAGTGCTCCAATATTTAAGTGGCTGCCCCAAAGAAAAGGGTGGGGGTCAACCTATTCTCCAAAGCACCTGAAGACAGGAGAAGATGCAATGAATTGGAACTTATCAAGGAGAGAACCAACCTAGAACTAAGAAAAAAATTCCTGATAGGATAATCAGCAGAATGACTTGCCTCCAGAAATTGTGAATGCTCCAACACTGGAGGCTTTTAAGAGGAGATATGGAATAGAACAGAACAGGAGTTGGAAGAGACCTTGGAGGTCTTCTAGTCCAATCCCCTGCTTAGGCAGGAAACCCTACACCACTTCAGATAAATGGTTGTCCAACATCTTCTTAAAGACTTCCAGTGTTGGGGCATTCACAACTTCTGGAGGCAAGTTGTTCCCACTGATTAATTGTTTTTACTGTCAGGAAATTTCTCCTTAGTTCTAACTTGCTTCTCTCCTTGATTAGTTTCTATTCTTCTGTTCTCTGTTCTGTTCCATTCCGTTCTATTCAATCTTCTCTTGTTATTTCTATTCTATTCCATTCTATTCCATTCTCTTCTCTCTTCTCTTGTTTATTCTATTCTATTCTATTCTATTCCATTCCATTCCATTCTCTTCTCTATTATCTTCTCTTGTTTATTCTATTCTATTCCATTCCATTCTCTTCTCTATTCTCTTCTCTTGTTATTTATATTCTATTCTATTCTATTCTATTCTATTCTATTCTATTCTATTCTATTCTATTCTATTCTATTCTATTCTATTCTACTCTACTCTACTCTACTCTATTCCATTCTCTCTTCTCTTCTCTTGTTATTTATATTCTATTCTATTCCATTCTCTTCTCTATTCTCTTCTCTTGTTATTTCTATTCTATTCTATTCTATTCTATTCTTTTCTATTCTATTCTATTCTATTCTATTCCATTCCATTCCATTCCATTCTATTGCTTCAAAGTAATTCAGGCAGCATCTCCAGATGCAGACCCTCTGTTGGCCCTCAACATCCCGTCTCCAACTGAGCCCTGTGGTGTGACCGCAAGAAACCTTCGGAGGCCCTCCGCTCTTTTGATGAGCTGCCAATTGCGTAGCCGACGACTCTTGACTCCCCAAGATCCGACTCTGATCCTCGCATTACACACTGGCAGAAGCCAAGGGGAACCTCTTGAGGGGGGAAGCGCTGAAGGTAGGTCCAACGTTGTGTGCCTCAACTCACATAGTTATTCCAAGATGGAGCTTCTCCAGGATTCTCCATTCCCAGCCCACCCACCCCCACCCCCTCCCCAATCAAAGCAATTTGGCTTTTATCATAATAAACCACGAACCCTGGACTTGGGGTCCATCCAAGGCAAATACTGAGTACAATGTGGCTGCTATTGGGAGGTACGATGAAAGAGGAAGAGCTGGAATGGGGGTGTAGAGAGGGAACTCCAAGGATGCAGGCCAATCCTAAAAATAACTTTAATTCTGTTATTATTTACACTGGGAGAAAGTTCATTGAGAAGCTGCGAGGCAAAATAAATCGTGGCAGGATATGTGTATGGAATACCAGCATGCAGGGAGCTTGTTATTGTAACTTATGAGGACAGGAGACATTACAAGTCAAACAGCATTCCCCATGGTGGACTCCATGGGAGTCTCTTCACCCACACATCTGTCCTTCCTGTGCTCACACACATCCTCACCAGAAGGTCTCTTGGATAGTGTTCTGACTTAGGCTTCCCAAGAGCATGAAGCAAGCTCCTTGTCCCGACAAAAACCCCTTTTATTAGTTTGCTGTGAATTCTGCTCATTCACATCCAGCAAAGTCTTTCGAGGGAGGATTTACAGTCACAGACCTTCTCTGGCTTGGAGAGCTGACATGCATTGATATCTGCAAAACCTGGCAAGGAGTCTCGGAGAGTCCCCCCCCCCCCCCAATCTCCAAAGGCAACTTCTGTTCTATTGGTTGATTGTTCTCACTATCAGAAAGTTCCTCTTTATTTCCAGGTTGAATCTCTCCTTGCTCAGTTTCCATCCATTATTCCTGGCCTTCAGGTGCTTTGGAAAATAGCTTGACCCCCCTCCTCTCTGTGGCAGCCCCTCAAATATTGGAAGACTGCTCTCATGTCTCCCCTGGTCCTTCTCTTCACTAGACTAGCCATGCCCAGTTCCTGCAACCATTCATCGTATGTTTTAGCCTCCAGTCCCCTGATCATACTGGTTGCTCTTCTCTGCCCTCTTTCTAGAGTTTCAACATCTTTTTTTCATAATGTGGTGACCAAAACTGGATGCAGTACTCTAAAGTGTGGTCTTACTAGGACTCTATAGAGTGGTATTAGTACCTCACTTGATCTTGATTGTATCCCTCTGTTCATCCAATTTAGGATTGCAATGGCTTTTTTGGCTGCCACTGCACACTTCTAAAAACAAGACTGAACATATGGGGAAATATGGGGAAGTATGAATATAAAACAACAATGTGAAAGACCACCTCTTCCTAATTGTTTCCATCTCTTGCATCAGATCTGGCAGGAGAGGCCTGCTCTGGATCTTGTCTATCAAAGAAGGTTGTCTGGTGGGACCCAGGAAGAAGCTTCTTTGTGGCATCATCACTACAGAATGCAGACCCACCTCAACACCACAATACAAAAAAGATGTGGAGACTCTAGAAAGAATGCAGAGAAGAGCAACCCAGATGATTAGGGGACTGGAGGAATAAACATATGAAGGACGGTTGTTGGAATTGGGTATTTCTAGTTCAATAAAAAGAAGGACCAGGGGAGACATGCTAGCAGTCTTCCAATATCTCAGGGGTTGCCACGAAGAAGAGGGAGTCAAGCTATTCTCCAAAGCACCTGAGGGCAGGACAAGAAGCAATGGGTGGAAACTAATCAAGGAGAGAAGCAACTGAGACAATCCCCGGGAAGCAACTAGGATGATAAGGGGACTGGAGGCTAAAACAGATGAAGAACGGTTGCAGGAACTGGGTATGTCTAATCTAATGAAGAGAAATAATAGGGGTAACATGATAACAATGTACCAATAATTGAGGGATTGTCACAAAGGAGAGAGGGTTAACCTATTATCCAAAATACCTGAGGACAAGACAAGAAACAATAGATGGAAGCTTATCAAGGAGAGAAGTAACTTAGAATTATGGAGAAATTTCCTTTCAGGGAGAACAATTAATCAGTGGAACAGTTTCCTTGCAGAAATTATGGGTGCTTGTCTGAAATGGTACAGACTTTTCAGCTTGAGCAGAGGGTTGGACTAGAAGACCCCCCCAAGGTCCCTTCCAACTCATATAAACTTAAAAAGAGAAGCCTGGGACTCTTGAACTTCATGGCCATTGTTTAATACAATAATAATACAATAATACAATAGTAGAGTTGGAAGGGACCTTGGAGGTCTTCTAGTCCAACCCCCTGCCTAGGCAGGAAACCCTATACCGTTTCTATACTATGGGAATTTTAAGCTGTGAGTACAGCTTAAAACGCATTTATTGTTTGACCTCTTGATACAGGAATGAATGCAAATGTGATTAAATAGTTATAAGAGGGACTTGATAGGATGATTCTTGTGACTGGAATATAGCAAATAATATAAAGCTAAAGTGTTAGAACACACAAGCTATAGTAAAGAAGGAGGAAGCTATATGTAAAAAAAAAAAACCATCCTGCCCGAGTATTTGGATGAATAAAACTGTCAGTACTGTGTAGATTAGAAGTGTCCAACTTTGACAACTTAAAGACTTATGGACTTCAACTCCCGAAATTCCCTAACTAGGCTGGGAATTCTGAGCGTTGAAGTCCGCAAGTCTTAAAGTTGCCAAGGTTGGACGCCCCTGGTGTAAAACACCTTGGTTAAAAATAAATCAATAAAATAATAGCCTAATATGAAAATAAATTATAAAGGAAAAAAGAAAAAAAAGCATATTCAAACTCTAGCTCCAGAGGGGGAAAACATCTAGGATCCACCTACTTTGTTATATATTTTTCCTACTTTGTCCTTTTGTGTCCCTTCTGGCCACTAAACAATTGTCTACTTTGCCATTTGGAGAAGATAAAATCTGTTGCAGGAAACAAAAATGAAGTTATTAAGGATATGGTTAATCTATTTCTTCTGTGGGTTATGAACACACTTTGTCACTGAACAATAGACAATAGACAAACAATTTAAGCCTTTTTTTAGTTGTTTCTGTCCAGATGTGTTCAAAATTGAGCTCCTAAAACCTCTGAGGGATTGAAGTCCAACATATGTAAAGATCATCAGTGGAGAAGAGAGGTCATCCATAATCACCTTCTGATTAAGTTTTCCCCAAATATGAAGAGCTATTTGTTAATAATGATTTCTGCTTATATTAATAGTCTTTCTATTTGATCACTTCAGTTAAAGGTCAAAACTGTATTCGCACTTACATCTGACTTTATGGAAATGAAATTAAACTTAGAACAGAGGAGAATAACACAAGAGCCAGGAATTCTGTGAAGTCCTAAAAATGTCTGATTTCGAATGGTAAAACCATACTTGGAATATTGCATCCCGTTTCAGTCACTACGATGTAAAAAAAAGTGTTAAAACTCTAGAAAGAGTACAGCGAAAAGCAACCAAGATCATTAGGGGACTGGAGGCTGAAACGTATGAAAAATGATTGTAGGAATTGGGTATGTCTAGTTAATGAAAAGAAGGACCAGAGGTGACATGATAGCAGTCTTCCAGCATTTGAGGGGCTGCCACAAAGAAGAGGGAGTCAAGCTATTCTCCAAAGCACCTGAAGGCAGGACAAGAAGCAAGGGATGGAAACTAATCAAGCTGAGAAGCAACGTGGAACTAAAGAGAAATTTCCCAACAGTGAGAACAATTAACCAGTAGAACAGATTACCTCGAGAACTTCCAACACTGGAAGCTTTAAGAAGAGATTGGACAATCTTTTCTCTGAAATGGTATAGGCCAGGGCTTCCTGCCTGAGCAGGGAGTTGGATGATAAGACCTCCAAGGTCCCTTCCAACTCAGTTAATCTGTTATTCTGTTACCCCTATTACATCTACAGTATTTAGTTTTAGATCTCCTGGTTTGTACAAGTTTAACCAAAGACTTTGCAGCCAATCAGCATGTTAAGATTGGTTAAACTTGGTTGAGGTATTGGCATGACATTCTGTGCAAATTCAGTCCAGTGGCTTATTTTATGCCCTACAAATCCAGAAAACGTGTTAATTCAGTAATCCGCTTAAGCATGTTGTGTCAACACAGCCATTGAGTTTATCTGCAAACATTTCAGCTTTGGCTGACATCTGCAATTCCTAGCGGGATAAAGTTATACACCCTGATCCAGTATAAAGACACTAGTGATAAGATGTTTATAAAAGTCTACCAAAAAAGTCTACCATGTGACTTAACTAAAAATGCTTCAAATATTTAAAGCATGCCTTAAGAATTGCATTTATTGGATTTTACTATATCTGGTAGTTACTGTAAAGCAGAAGTACAAAATATCATTGGGTTTTAACTGAGTTCAATATCAAGTGAAAATGAGGTTTAGAATCTACATCAATATTTTACTTTTAAGTTTAGATTCCAAAATTTAGTTGAGGATTAAATTAGCATAAGGATGCATATACAGTAGTTCTGAAAACACAATAAACCATAATGTACATTTGAATTTTGCAAACCTTCCTTCCTTCCTTGAAACCATGGTGCACATTTGCATCTTGCAAATATTCCTTTCTTCTTTTTCTCCCTCCCTCCCTCCTTTTTCTTTCTTTCTTTCTTCCTTCCTTTCTTGAAACTGAATGCACATTTGCATCTTGCAAATATTCCTTCCTTCCTTCTTTTTCTTCCTCCTTCCCTCCCTTTTTTCCTTCCTTCCTTCCTTCCTTCCTTCCTTCCTTCCTTCCTTCCTTCCTTCCTTCCTTCCTTCCTTGAAACCATAATGCACATATGCATCTTGCAAATATTCCTTCCTCCTTCCCCCCTCCTTCCCTCCTTCCTTCCTTCCTTCCTTCCTTCCTTTTTTTTCTTTCTTATAAGGACCTTGCTACAGTTAACCATCAGGAAATATGATGTAGAGCCGAGTTAATAAAGTAATGTCAGCCAGAAAGGTTCAATTGGGGAGTGTAGTTCAGATGCTGAGACGGGGCCATGAATCACAAAATGACACTCTAGCTCATGTTGGTTGCCCAGAGGAATTATCCCTTTGACTCGTAGGAAGCAAATGAATTGGTTTCCATGGGATATTTAGAATTACCTCTGGATCATCTGGCACTCACTGAATCTAACCCACAGGTATCTCTGGGGAAACTGCAAATCTTCCCGGTAGAAGAACATTCAAAAAGTAGCAGGGAAAATGAGAATAAATAACCAACTTGAAAATCCCATGGACAACATGGGCTATGAAAAGGGCTCTTTTAATTAGCTGGGGAGGGGAGAGGATGGGGAGAAGATTCTTGCTGTTACAAATATAGGAATGAACATTACTCTCTGGGAAAGTATTAAATAATTTGCCATTAATTGCAATATCGTCAGCAAAATCTGAACAGCTGTTCTTGCAGCCCAGGGTAGAAGTGGGCCAAAGCAAACACTATCGAGGGACCCAAAGGATGGGAAGCACTTGAGATGACAGCTGGCCTCCGTGTCAGGTTTCCAGGTCATTTTTTTACCCATCTTTCTCAGGTTCAACCTTTTTTTCACTCGGCTAATGAGATTTCTAGCCAGCAAAGCTCTGAAGCCTTATCAGATCTCCAGCACTTCAGAGCAAACCAACCGTACTTCATGGTCCAAGATTATCATCAGGAAGAGAAACCCTCCAGTTTGCAGTTGTTACAGCATGCCCCAAACTCTTGCGTGAGGTGGCAAAGAAGATCGACTCGGATGAAGGCCAGGATAATGTTGCAAGATCCGATCTGGGTCTGTCATCAGAACCAGAGTATAATCTTCCTGTTCTGACCCAGCCTTAGCAGAAGCAAGAAACATACTCCTTGTCACGAAAATCCCCCATTAATTCTTGTGAATTAATGGCATTCACCCATCGAAAAGTCCAGGCAATAGTCCTTTAAGGAGTTAACTGCAGTAGAAACCTTATCAGCTCCTTGTGATAATTACAAGGGTGGTGAGCTCCCAGCTGAAAAGCGGCAAATTAAGTTCTGGCAAGCAGTCTTTGTGACACGGAACACAATGAGCAAAATCTTCAGCAATACGAACTGTTGTCTCCTACGACACCCACTCCCCTTTCCTTCTATTTATTCCCCAGCCAGGGAAGGGCCATTCAGTGTCCACGTGTGGTTTGCTTCCCGAGTCCACTCTTTGTCCTCCATTGTTCACCTCTCCTAACTGCTCTGCGCATCCTTGCATCTGGAATAGGCCCCAGCTGTTCTTCATCCTCACTCATATCAGCCTCCAAAGGGAAATGTCAGATGGCCCTGGCTCTATCTCTGCATCCGACGCAGAGCATCCATCAGTCTTCCCCAGACTCCAGCACTGGCCCAAGTTCCTCCCCAACCTCCTCATCGTCTGAGTCTATATAAATATAGATGGATATAAATCCATCCATCCTCCACCATTCAATCAGAACATAAGAAGCTTCTTAGATGAGAAGAAAATGCCTTCAAGGAAAATAAAGAAAGTTCAGTTGACTTTGGTAAAAGCACCTTTGGGACAACCATGACCTGGATGACTGAGAATCTCCATACACATTTTTTTAAAAATGCCCAGGATCTTCTGATCTGCTTATTAACAACATTAACCCAGACAAAACAGGAAGCTTTTAAGGGCCCATCCTTGTTTGTTTTCCAAATCTGGAATTATAAAGTCCAAAAAGAGCTGAGATACAAGACTTGTGACTTAGCCTTCCCATGCTATGTAGCAGCAGCTCCTTCCAGCAATCTTTAACTGAATACAACATCTGGAAAGGAGTGTTAGTTAGGCTTGGATGCAGAATCCACCCTTCCCATGGTTTTGTAACAAACAGTTTTTTTTTAAAAAGGACAAATAAACACAGACTTATGGATAGATGCCTTTTGTATGCCAAAAGCAAAGCTCCTAGGCTATGAAATCCATAAGGGAATCTATGTAAATATTTACAAGGATGCTTTTGGATAAGGAAGAAAGACCTAAACAGATAAAACATCATGGACTTTGAACAGCTAAGAAGAGTCTGAAGGTATGGGCTTTGAAATGAACATTGCAGTACGCAAAAGTTCCAAAGGATCGGAACAGCAGCTGCACAAATGGGATGGACAGAAGGAATTTGGCTTTGAGGAATTGTCGACCCTGAAGCTTGCCTGACTGAGGCCATTTTGAGACTTCAGCACTGACACACTGGAGAAGAGGGAGGGGGGAATAGAGATAGTTGGGGGGTTGTAGCCAAAGCAAAGTACTTTCTCTTGGGAACCAAGGAAATTCCTGCAGATGCTCAGAAGGAGGGAACTGAAGTCACCTAGTGTTGTGGCCCACCAGTGGCAGTAGAGTCAGACAGCGAGGAGGTTGGGGAGGAGCATGGGCCAGTCCTGGAGTCTGGGAAAGGCTCAGATGAGGGCTCTGCATCGGAGACAAAGATGGGGACCAAGGCCATCTGGTAGTGATGTGCTGCTTCCTGAGCCTCTGGAGTCTGACTTCAGTGAGGTAGGAGAACAACAGGTCTTATTTTCAGGGGGGGGGGCGTGTCATCCATTGACTCACCTCACTTGGATATGTCATCCCGGAGCTCCTATTCTCTGTCAGAGGCCATCAGGGACTTCTTCTGTGGCCAGCAAGGCTTTCCTGAAAGTATCTGCAGCTGATACCCTGTTTTCCTCAAAATAAGACCTCCACTGATAATAAGCCCAGTTGGGCTTTTGAGTGCATGCGCTAAAATAAGCCCTCCCCTGAAAATATTGCAACATAGCAATAGCCATGAGGTGACCATGCTCGGCGCCTCCTGCACCTCAAAAAGAATAAGACCTCCCCGAAAATAAGGCCAAGCGCTTATTTTGGGGGTCAAAAGAAAAATAAGACCCTGTCTTATTTGAGGGAAAACACGGTAACAGAGCTCTGGATCAATCTTGCAGAGGAAATGGGCTGGCAAGGCAGGTGTTGGGGTGTGCAAGGCCTGGCTGCAACTGTCCAACGGTAAGTAGCAGGGCAGCTCCACCTCCCATCCCCACCCTAGCTTCATTTTTACCCATGTACACTAGAGTGGGAGAAGTCTCAATTAGGGCTTATTTTGGGGGTAGGTCTTATATTGGGCACGCATGCAAAAAATCAAGTTAGGACTTACTTTTGGGGTAGGTTGTATTTTCGGGGAAACACGGTGTTTAAAAATCCAACTTGGCACAAATAAGGGAGAGAGTAAATAGAAGCAGTATTGTTGGTGGCCACTACTGTCGGCCAACCAACGAAGAAACGGAGGATTATGTTTTCCAGAAGTGAGCTGAAGATCTTTCACAATGACATGTAGTAATAGTGATGGGTTTTTTTTAATTACCCCAACATCTGTTGGAAGGCCAATTGTGCCAAGCACAGGCCTTGCAGGAAATTCCTGATTTGTCTTGCTGACAGCTTTCTCCTTCTGAGTACCGAGGAATGAAAAGGGGGCTCAAGTAATCTTGACTTGATGCTAACCAAGAGATGACTTAGTCAAGAAGAGGGAAATCACTGGAAAATTGGGAGGAAATGACCATGTAGAGCTGGAGATTCTGATTTTACACTAAACTAAAGGTGACTTTCATCGAATGTGCTTCTTGCCCCTTCAACAAGAAAAGGGGGGATGTTAATATGCCCAGAGCAATGATAAATAGGATTCTGTGGCAGGAAAAGCTAATGGGAAAAGAAATTCAAGCTCTGTGGGAGTTTCTAAAAGAGAAAAGGGAGATCCTAACACAATGGCACAGAATTGCAAAGGGACATAAAACAGCCAATATGTCTTTAAAAAGGCTATGCAGTGTTTTGGATGTTTAGGCATCCAAAACGCCCTCTCAGCGAACGAGTAGTAAACTGGTTATGAACCAACCAATGTGTAGGGAAAACGTATTCAGAGGCACTCAGGGCTTCTTACGTAATATCAGAGACAATTTGGCATAGTGGTTAGGGTGCCAGATTAGAGAGCAGGAAATTGTGAGTTCTCATCCCGTTTTACTCATGAAAATCAGCTGGTTGACTTTGAGCCAATCAACAGGAGTCTGTGAGTTCTAGTCCTACCTTGGGCATGAAAGCTGACTGGGTGAATTTGGGCCAATCACCAGGAGACTGTGAATTCTAGTCCTGCCTTAGCCATGAAAATCAGCTGGGTGACTTTGGGCCAATCAACAGGAGACTGTGAGTTCTAGTCCCGCCTTAGCCATGAAAATCAGCTGTTTCAGTGTTTCCCTGAAAATAAGACCCTGTCTTATTTTTTTGCCTCCCCAATAGGTGTGAGGTCTTATTTGGGGGGGATGTCTTTTCCACTGTCTCAACTGTGGCACTGATAGCCCCGGCCAGCAGGAGCCCACTTCTTTTGCAGTCGCTTGCCACTGCTTGTTCATGGTGCCCCCAGCCCCTATTTGGCCATCAGAGGCCTCCAGAGACAAGTATTGGCTGCAACTGTCCTAAGGTAAGTGGGTGCAGGGCATGAGGTGGACGTGCCACCCCACTTCCCTACCCTAGCTTGATTTATACTCATGCACCTCGCCCCACCTCATGCAACCAAGTGCAATGGCCTGTGCAGGGTCTTAACTAGGGCTAATTTTGGGGGCATGAGGTGGACGTGCCACCCCACTTCCCTACCCTAGCTTGATTTATACCCATGCCCCTCGCCCCACCTCATGCAACCAAGTGCAATGGCCTGGGCAGGGTCTTAACTAGGGCTAATCTTGGGGGCAGGGCTTATATTGGGTGAACGTGTAAAGATCAACATAGGTCTTATTTTCGAGATTGGTCTTATTTTCAGGGAAACATGGCCAGTGGTGGAAGTATAGATCATCCAGAGAAAGGGATCCTGACATCCTATGGAGGACTATACTAGCACTGAGGCTTGGAGTGAGCTGAGGTTAGTGAAGAATGGGATGAATTCTTCTTGAGTATGTTCAAAATAAAGAAGAGCTCGTATAGTCAATTTCTCACTAGAGCAGCCCTAAAGCTAACCAGGGACAACGAGAAGGCGGAACTATCTCAGTTCCTAGTTTGGTTCAGTCTTCTCAAAAAAGAGAGGACAAGTTCCACCAGATAATGGCACAGAACAGGACAAAAAGACACACCGGACGCTATATGGTTAATTTCCTAACCAGCATGGTTAGGAAATGCCTGTTTGACTTTGAATGAATTTAATCCTCCTGAATTTGCCGCCAAGCATTCTGGAGGAACTTGAAGGTTCGGTTGAACTTCTGCCAATTATCTTTCTGAAATCCTGAAGAACAAATGAAGTATCGAAAGATTGAAGAAGAGCAACTGCAGACCCTGCCTTAAGTAAGAAAAAAAAAAGAGGGAGGGTGGAAGAAAATCCATGGATCCCCAGGCCAATCAATCTAGCCTCAACCTGTGAAGATTCTGGGGCTGATAATTGATTTATGATCGACTTCGGGTTTTTCTCTAGGAACTTCCAAAAGAGTGAGAAATTGGCAAAAGTCAACAGAGATTGGTCTTGTTTTTTCATGTTTTTTTAATGAGGTATGTTAAACAGACCAGGGGATGCTGTAGACATAACATAACTTGCTTTCAGCAAAGCATTTTGACAAAGGGCTGCATGAGATTTTAATTAAGAAGCTCCTTTTGGTTTGGTCTGCATGGCGTGACAATTCAATGACTGCATTGCTGGCTTGGAAATCGTCCTCAAAGACTGGTCATCACTGGTTCCTCACCAAACAGGAAGGAGGCTCCAAGTGGGGGTTTCTCAGAGGTCAGTCCTGGGTCTTGCATCCTTCAATCTTATTAATTATAATGAAGTGGATGGAATCATGGGTGAAATTCAAGAGGTTCTGGAGAACCAGTAGCAGAAATTTTGAGTAGTTCAGAGAACCGGCAAATGCCACCTCTGGGTAGCCCCAGAGTAGGGTGGGAATGGAGATTTTGCAGTATCCTTCCCCCGGAGTGAGGAGGGAATGGAGATTTTGCAGTATCCTTCCCCTGGAGTGAGGAGGGAATGGAGATTTTGCAGTATCATTCCCCTGGAGTGGGGAGGGAATGGAGATTTTGCAGTATCCTTCCCCTGGAGTGAGGAGGGAATGGAGATTTTGCAGTATCCTTCCCCGGGAGTGAGGAGGGGATGGAGATTTTGCAGTATCCTTCCCCCGGAGTGAGGAGGGAATGGAGATTTTGCAGTATCCTTCCCCTGGAGTGAGGAGGGAATGGAGATTTTGCAGTATCCTTCCCCTGGAGTGAGGAGGGAATGGAGATTTTGCAGTATCCTTCCCCTGGAGTGAGGAGGGAATGGAGATTTTGCAGTATCCTTCCCCTGGAGTGAGGAGGGAATGGAGATTTTGCAGTATCCTTCCCCTGGAGTGAGGAGGGAATGGAGATTTTGCAGTATCCTTCCCCTGGAGTGAGGAGGGAATGGAGATTTTGCAGTATCCTTCCCCTGGAGTGAGGAGGGAATGGAGATTTTGCAGTATCCTTCCCCCGGAGTGAGGAGGGAATGGAGATTTTACAGTATCCTTCCCTTGCCACGCCCACCAAGCCACACCCACAGAACCGGTAGTAAAAATGTTTGAATTTCACCACTGGATGGAATGCTGAGCAGCTTGGCAGACAGCACAAACTAACTGGGTTGAATGTATCTGTTCCAAGTAATACACCCATGGAAAGCAGAACTCCAAGTCAGGAAAGTTCCTCAAAGAACAATTTATTGGATACATCCTATTGGCACAATGGATGAAAGCCGACTCTGAAAGTTCCCGTAGCTTTCACCTACCGTATTTTTCGGAGTATAAGAAGCACTGGAGTATAAGATGCACCAAGATTTTGAAGAGGCAAATTTTTTTAAAAAAAGTTTTTGCACTCTGCAGACCTCCCCAAAACAGCCCGTTATTTTTGTGAAAGTGGGCCTGTTTTTTTCAGAAAAAAAGGGGGCACGAATAGCCTTTAGGAGGCTTGTAGAGTGCTCCTGGGGGTACGTCTCCTAGGACAGCGGTACCCAACCCCTGAGTCATGGCCCACTACTGGGCTACAGCCCATTAAGAACCAGGCCGTGCAAGCAGTGGGCAAGCACACAGGTAAAGATGCGCTTGCACCAGTGACGTGCGGTCAGTGGAGGCAAGGGAGGCGGAGCCTCACCTCTCTTCATGAAATAATAGTATATAATATTATATACTATAATATTATAATATTATACATCCGTCCGGACGCGCCCGGGAGCTGTGGAGGGCAGAGGCAGAAATGTTGTTGGCACTCCCAGATGACGAAGGCACGAAAGCGACAGTCGACAGTCGCTTTTGTGCCTTCGTCATCCGGAAACGCTGACATTCTGCCGGGCGCGCATGGACGGAGGTAGGCAGAATGGCGCCGAGGCAATCCGGCGGGCGAGCAACCAAGGATCGGGCTGCCTCGCTCGCTCTTTCGTCTGCCCGGATCGCCTCGGTGTCGCTGTGGCTACCTCCGTCCGGGTGCTGCGGAGGGCGGAGGCAGAAATGTTGACGTTTCCGGATGACGTCATCCGGGAGCGCCGACAACATCAGCACGGATGGAGGTAGCCACAGTGACACCGAGGCGATCCGGGCGGACGAAAGAGCAAGCGAGGCAGCCCAATCCTCGGTCGCTCGCCCGCCGGATCGGATCGGCGCCATTCTGCCTACCTCCGTCCATGCGCGCCCGCAGAATGTCAGCGTTTCCGGATGACATCATCCGGGACCGCCGACAACATCAGCACGGACGGAGGTAGCCACAGCGACACCGAAGCGATCCGGGCAGATGAAAGAGCGAGCGAGGCAGCCCGATCTCCATCCGTGCGCGCCCGGGAGCTGCGGAGGGCGGAGGCAGAAATGTGTGCCTCCAGTACACGTGGTCCCATTCCCCGCCTTCCTGATGATGTCACCAGCCTCACCAGCCATTAACATCACAGCACGTCACTGGCTTGCACAAGCGGTAGGTGAGAACGCTCGTACGCGAAGCTCCATTTCTGCAAGTGGCATGGACGCATATCTGTCGCTCACATGGAAACATCCCCTCTCACCCTCACCCTCCCATCCCCGCCAATGCACCAAGCCAGAAACGTTGGGGATCGCTGTCCTAGGACACTCCACATGAATCGCATCTTATGCTTCTCTTTTTTTCTTTCAATGTTAAGCAACCGGGGGGGGGGGGGGGTGTCCAAAGGTGCTTTTTTCAGCAGGCAATTGGCCTTTCTTGGTTTTTTTTTTCTTTTTGAAGACATTTCGCTCCTCATCCAAGAATCTTCTTCAGCTTTGACAGGATGGTGGGTCATGGAAGGATTTCTACTCCTTGCAGACAGCTGGTCATTTGCATCCTTTTGGAGGGTCGTTGAAGTCACTTGAAGGTTTACCTGTGTCCTCAGGAACAACTGAGTAGTGCAAATGGTTCCTGCAGTCTGCAATGTTTCCTTCTGAAAATCCATTCCTACTCCCACACCATTCCAAGGGTCTTCCTCCCAAATTGTATAGCTAAAAGTCTGTAGAGATTCTCAGCCATCCAGGTCATGGTTGTCCCTAAGGTGCTTTTTCAGGAGGCAACTGGACTTTCTTGCTTTTTCCTTCGAAGGCGTTTCGCTTCTCCTCCAAGACGCTCCTGAAAAAAAGCACCTAACAAGGTGCTCACATTTGCAAACCGGTGGGGAAGGCAAGTGAATCTCGCCACTGACAGGGCACTTCCGTGGTGAAGGATCTGAACCTCGTTTCTCCCACTCCTGGGCATCTTAGCCACTAATCCTCCTTCGTGCTCACCTTCTACATGGGTTGACCACATCTATACCATTACATTTACTTACTCATTTCCAGATCAACTCAAAACCTCAGTGTTCACTTTTAGGCTCATTTGCACAACAGGTTTAATCACATCTCAATTACCGACCTAATGACTGCAATTCACACAACACACTAAGCTTAGTGTCAGCCTTATATTTTGTTTCTCCGCCACTTAGCGTGTGATGTCAAGCACAACGCAGTTCAGTTACTTATACGAACCAAGTCAGTTTTTCTCTCTTCCATCCTTAAGATGTTCTCTATCGTCCCTATGGGAACTTCCGAAGGCCTGAAGGCATAGCTGAAAATTAATATAATGGCACAGAGTGTTTTGTTTTGTAGCATGCCCCAGCTTTTCAATTATTTTTTAATTAAGAATCCTTTAAAGATCAGGGAAGCAGGGAAACTGGTTGAGCACAGGCGATTTGAAGGCATCTGACTCACCACGCTTGGGGACACAATGAAAAGATGAGTCTTTCACTTCGTTAAAAGAAGAGATTCCAAAAATTGGGGGGCTGGTGAGCACATCTTGAATGTCACAGAAGATTGCTCTATTTACAAAATAGTATAACAAAATTGCTTTGGACAGTCAAAAAGTAAAATAAAGACAGCTTGCCAGAGGGTAAGATGGTGAGTTTTTTTCCTATACTTTCCATTGTGGTTTGTTTTCCTTATGGATGAGAAGTAATCATTTTCCAATTCATTATCTGTTGGCCCTTGTACTTCAAGACCGGGCCACAGGTTTGTTGTTGTTGTTAGTTGTGAAGTCATGACTCATCTTGACCTCATGGACAACATTCCTCCAGGCCTCCCTGTCCTCTACCATCCTCTGCAGTCCATTTAAGCTCATGTGGACAGCTTTGGTGACTCCATCCAGCCACCTCCTTCTCTGCCGTCCCCTTCTTCTTTTGCCCTCAATCGTTCCCAGCATTAGGCTCTTCTCCAGGGAGTCCTTCCTTCTCATTAGGTGGCCAAAGTATTTGAGTTTCATCTTCAGGATCTGGCCTTCTATGAAGCAGTCAGGGTTGATCTTCTCTAAGACTGACCGGTTTGATGGCCTTGCGGTCCAAGGGACTCACAGAAGTCTTCTCCAGCACCAGATTTCAAAGGCCTCCATTCTTTAGCGCTCAACCTTTCTTATGGTCCAACTATCACAGCCCTACATTGCAACTGGAAAAACCACAGGTTTACACTTGGCTTTATGAGATGATAGTTTCCTATTGAAATATATTGTAAATACATTTGGACTGGAGCCTGCTGTTGGCTAAAGAAATACCGAGAGCCATTTTTCCTAACCTGGTTTTAGGACCTGAAATATTTCTGTATTCTGTTCTGAACACAGGTGGTCCTCAACATATAACCACAATGGAGCCCCAAATCTCTGTTGCTAAGTGAGACATTTGTTAAGTGAATTGGTGTCCCCTTCCGAATGTGATTCTTTCATTCAAAGTTTCTTTTAGGCATAATTTGGTGGGGAGAATAGACAGTTTCTTGTGAAGTTATGCCAATTCACAGTTAAAAACCAGTCTGTGGGGGGAAAAATATGGATGAAGTTCAGAACAGTCTAATTAGCAGCCTTTTGGTTGAGTGCTCAAGGCACTGGACTAGAAACCAGGAGACTGGGGAATTCTAGTCCCACTTTAGGCGTGACTTTGGGTTGTCGGCTAGGTGACTTTGAGCCTATCAGCTAAAGATTGTGACTTCTAGTCCCACCTTAAGCATTAAATCACAATTGCACAAAATTGCAAGGGGAAGAAAAACAACAACAGAAAACAGCCAATGCAGCTATAAACAGCCTATGCGGTGTTTTGGGTGTGTAGGGAGCTCTTATATAAAATCATAGGCAATCTGGCATAGTGCTTAAGGCACTAGACTAGAGAGCCAGGAGATTGTGAGTTCTAGTTCCATTTTACCCATGAAAGTCAGCTGGGTGACTGAGGGCCAATCACCAGGAGACTGTGAGCTCTAGTCCTGCCCTAGGTATGAAAGTCGACTGGATGACCTTGGGCCATTCACCAGGAGACTGGGAGTTCTAGCCCCGTCTTAGCTATAAACGCTGGCTGAGTGATCTTGGGCAAGTTTTTTTGATAAGGTAGACCATAACCTACTACTAGATAAAGTAGAAGAATGTGGGTTAGACAGCATCACCACCAGATGGATTCGTAACTGGCTGACCAACCGCACTCAACGTGTAGTCCTCAATGGAACTGCATCTACATGGAGGGAGGTATGCAGTGGAGTACCCCAAGGCTCTGTTTTGGGCCCAGTACTCTTCAACATCTTCATCAATGATTTGGATGAGGGAATAAATGGAGACCTCATCAAATTTGCAGATGACACCAAGCTGGCAGGAATAGCCAACACTCCAGAAGATAGACTTAAGATACAGAAGGATCTTGACAAACTTGAACATTGGGCACTATCTAACAAAATGAAATTCAAGGTGAAAAAAGTAAGGTTCTACATTTAGGCAAGAAAAACAAAATGAATAGGTACAGTATAGGTGGTACCGTGCTCAATAGTAGTAACTGTGAGAGGGATCTTGGAGTTCTAGTGGACAACCATTTAAATATGAGCCAGCAGTGTGCAGCAGCTGCCAATAGAGCCAACACAGTTCTAGGCTGCATCAACAGAGGGATAGAATCAAGATCACGTGAAGTGTTAATACCACTTTATAATGCCTTGGTAAGGCCACACTTGGAATACTGCATTCAGTTCTGGTCGCCACGATGTAAAAAAGATGTGGAGACTCTAGAAAGAGTGCAGAGAAGAGCAACAAAGATGATTAGGGGACTGGAGACTAAAACATATGAAGAACGGTTGCAGGAACTGGGTATGTTTAGCTTAAGAGAAAGAAGGACTAGGGGAGACACGATAGCAGTATTCCAATATCTCAGGGGTTGCCACAAAGAAGAGGGAGTCAAACTATTCTCCAAAGCACCTGAGGGTAGAACAAGAAGCAATGGGTGGAAACTAATCAAGGAGAGAAGCAACTTAGAACTGAGGAGAAATTTCCTGACAGAACAATTAATCAGTGGAACAGCTTGCCTCCAGAAGTTGTGAATGCCCCAACACTGGAAGTCTTTAAGAAGATGTTGGATAGCCATTTGTCTGAAACGGTATAGGGTTTCCTGCCTAGGCAGGGGGTTGGACTAGAAGACCTCCAAGGTCCCTTCCAACTTTGCTATTGTATTGTAAGTCATTGTCTCTCAGTCCAATCTACCTCATAGGGTTATTGTTGTGGGGAAAATAAGAGGAGGAAGTAGTATAAACCCTTTGAGTTATTTATAAGAAAAGCAAAGGCAATTATAAATAAATACATGTTCATCTATGTTAATATGGCAACAGATGAGACTCAACATCTTATTTGCGTATATGATTAGAACAGGACGTATTTTCTAAGCTAGAAGAGGCTAATATTCTTGACTAACCCTCATCCCACAAATGGATTGATTTCCTGTGTAATCTTAGTTCACTAGCACAGCCTTAAATATACTTTCCCACAGTGACTTGGCATGTTTTGACAAACGATCTATCAAAAGTATCTGAACCACAACATAATGAATTTTAAAATACAGGCGTGTAAATGCATCTCATCCATATATCTTGAAAAAATAACGTGTTTTCCTCTTCAAACTTCTTCAAAAGCAATATTCCATAGAAAGCCAGTTTTTATAAACCATTCTTACCCTAACCACCCACTCAATGTCCAAAACAGAAACCCCTCTTTTCTGACTATATTTCAAATGTGGTTTGAAGCTAATTGGATAAGAAGACTTATTTGAGATGCTAAACGCAAGGAGGGAAATGCTTCATTTTGGAATGCTTAGGTGGTGATCGTGGTTAGGTTTTTCTTTTTTCTAAATACAGTCATTTTGATTAAGTTTCATTATAAGATCTAATGTTTTTTTTTCTTTTATATAAGATATAATATATAGAAGAAATAAACATTAGAAACATAGGGAAAAGAAAGAAAAAATCCAGAGAGAAAAAAGATGATAACTTTCATCTTTTTTCAGAAATATAGGTAGTCCTCAACTTACAGCTCTTTGCTTAGTGACCATTGGAAATTTACAATGGCATTGAAAAAAATAACTTATGACTGTTTTTCCGATTATGATCATTGCGGCATCCCCTGTCAACTTGCAAAGCATCCTTGGCCTGCTCTTGAGTTGCCATAGGAACTCAAAAAGAAAGGTGGGATGGGAAATTGATTTAACTGCATAGCAGCACAAGACAGATGCACATTTCAGACTTATCTCTCTCAAGGCTGTATCCCAGGGTTACTTATAGCGGCAGGAAGGGAGTGATCTCTGCAACCTGTGAAATTGCCCCAGTGGTGGGTTTCAAAATTTTTTAGAACCTCTTCTGTAGGTGCGCCTGCTTTGTGGGAGTGGCCTGTGGGCCATGTGACTGGGTGGGAGTGGCTTGCGGGCCATGTGACTGGGTGGGAGTGGCTTGCCAGCCATGTGACTGAGTGGGAGCTTGGCAGTCATGTGACTGGGTGGGCATGGCCAACTTGTAAAATGTGGTGAAACTCACTTAACAACGCTCTTGCTTAGCAACCAAAATGTTGGCTCAGAAACTCTGGCATTTGAAGCACACAAGTCTTAAAGCTGTCAAGTTACAAGACCCTTGTACCCTTAACCCTTTAGAAAAAAACCTCCAGGGGTGTTGAAACTTGACAGCTTTAAGACTTGTGGACTTCAACTCCCAGAATTCCTCCTCCAGCCATATTGGCTCAGGAACTCTGGCACTGAAGTGTGCAAGTCTTAAAGCTGTCAAGTTACAAGACCCTTGCACCCCTAACCCTTTAGAAAAAAACCCCAGGGGTTCTCAAACTTGATAGCTTTAAGACTTGTGGACTCCAACTCCCAGAATTCCTCCTCCAATCATGTTGGCTCAGGAACTCTTGCATTGAAGTGTGCAAGTCTTAAAGCTGTCAAGTTACAAGATCCCTGCACCCCTAACCCTTTAGAAAAAAAACCCAGGGGTGTTCAAACTTGACAGCTTTAAGACTTGTGGACTTCAACTCCCAGAATTCCTCCTCTCGCTCTTCATCTTGATGATGTGCGGACGGGCCGGGGGAGGGAGCTGGAACCGGTTCTAAACGGCACTGTAGATTTGTGGAACCTCTTCTATAGAAGAGGTTAGAACTGGCAGGAACCCACCCCTGAATCGCCCCGTTGGTGAATGTGATTGATGACACACCCTGGGGGGAGGGGGAAAACAAGGTCATGATTGGGGCCATAAATTACATGGGGTCAGAGCTAGCTTCACATGGGTACATGCCGATATGAAGCTCCTAATAAATGACTAGATTTCTTTTGAAGCTTGGCTCAAGGCTCAGGATTTTAATTTGGGCATCCGTTGGAACCTTGACATCCCCATGCTCATGTAATCAAAATTCAGATGCTTGGCAACTGGCATGTACTTATGACAGTTGCAATGTCCGGGGGTCATGCGATTCTCTTTACAACCTTGTTCCTAACTTAACAACTGCAGTGATTGGCTTAACAACTGAGGCAAGAAATGTCATTAAATGGGCAAGACTCGTTTTAACAACTGTCACGCTAAGCCACAGAAATGTTGGGGGTCTGTTGTGGTCGTAAGTCGAGGACTACCTGTATAAGAAAAATAATTTTTAAAATTATATATGGATCCATTTCAAGCTATTTAGCTCTCATCAGCTAGCCATACCCTTACTGGGATTTGAACCTGGGATGTGCTACATATTAGGCAGATTTGTTAGCCACTACACCACAGGCTCTCCTCCTTTATCAGCTAAGCCAGGGAAATAGGTATGTATTTGTGTTTAACTTAACTTTTATTTAATTTAACTTTTATTTGATTTCTAGACCGCCCCTCTCCCAGAAGGGACTATATATATATAAAATTCCCAACTTTCTCCAGTGCATTAGATTACAAAAATTATTCAACCTCAATCTTTTGTGTTACATTTCATAAGGTTTTAAGCCACTGCTATAATTACACAATCGTTCCAATCATCAAAACCTAAAAACAATTTTTTTTTTTCAGTTTCAAGCAAAAAGTCCAGAAGTGGTGTCCAAAGAGAAACAAAGCTCGATAAGTTCTTTTCTTTCATGGAAGCTGTCACTTTTTGCCCTCTCCACTCAATCCAACATCTTTACCTTTGGAATGGCGACTAGATTCTTCAAGAACAGGGACATGATGTCATCTAATTAGTTTACACTCTGTCGAGAAAGAAGAAAAGCTAATGCAAATAAATCACTGGATGATCTAACCAAAAAGAAAAAGAAAAGAAACCAACCCACCGTAGATCCCTGATCCTCTGAGAATTCTTTAAGATCTCTGGGGTTTTTGTGGAATTCACATATGGCCTTCTCTGCATTGCCTGATTTCAAGAGAGGCTGGGATATCAAAGAAAACAGCATCTGCTTCAAAAAAATGACATTCCGTAAACAACTCATTACAAGCTTTATATGTTAGCTCTCTGGTGACGTTGTCCTTGACAGCTCAGCGGTTGGGGTAATGGTTTCCATGCTTTCTGAAACTAATGTTAACAACTTGTAAACCTTGGGTTATCTTCCTGTGCTGAAGGCCTGCGACATTTTATAGAAATGTCACCAAATTCTTCCCTAGAAGTTAATGTCAAAAACTGGACCCTGCTTTGTTCCTTTTTGGTCCTCGTTTATGCAAGGCCATGAAACGTCTGCCAGGCCCCTTCGTCCTCCTCAGCTTTGAGAGGCGCCATCTTAATGTCAGGGTTCCAAATAGCATCCAAAAGTAAATCAGAGTCCAAGGCAAAGTATTGCTCAAAGTTCCAATTTATTAAGAGAGCCACGTTGGCACATCTGGGAAAACCCGAATCTGAAAGCCTCCCAGTTTTCCCCACCCAGTTGAAAGTTCAAGATCTTGCCCCCTCACACCCACAAGTCCATCCCATGGTCCAATCTCCCACTGCCATGCTGTCAATTTCCACCCATCCAATTCCGGTCAGGTTCAGAGGAGCAGAGATAAAGGATGACCTTGGCTTTCTAGAAAGGATTTTGTTATGGCTACATAGCATCTAACTCTGTACAATCCCCCCTCCCGTTTTCCCATAGTAGAAAACGCATAGCAGAATAATAGAAAGTGTGGCAGGCCAAAGACCCAAAAGAAAAGATGGCTGCAGGCCTGACACTTAAATTCTTTCCAACTCGATCATGTGAAGCGATCGGAACAATAGTTGTGACTCTTTGAAAACCGAATACAGGTAGTCCTCAATTTACAGCAGTTCGTTTAGTGGCCATTCAAAGTTATAACAGCACTTGAAAAGGTGACTAAGGGTTGTTTTTCTCACCATTGCAGCATCCCGACAGTCATAGGATCAAAATTCAAATGCCCACAATCAAAATTCAATATGCAGCAGCTGACTCCTATTTGTGATGGTTGCAGCCTCATGGGGTCCCCTTTTGTGACCTTCCTATAATCAAAGTCAACGGGGAAGCCAGTTTCACTTAACAACCCTGATACTAATTTAACCACTACAGTGGTTCACTTAACAAATGTGGCGAGGAAAGTCATAACACGGGGCAAAACTCACTTAACAATCTTCTCACTTTGCAACATACATTTCGGGCTCCGTGGTGGTCGTAAGTCAAGGGCTACCTGCAGTTTCCTTGACTGAATGTCATACAGCGTAAGGTTTCTTCCACAGCACCAGCCCGTGTGGGCAACCTCAAGGTCTCTTCTCAGACTCTGGTACACTACAGAGCAAGTGGTGACGTATTTGGCGGTCATCCATTCTGATGACCTGCTGGTGGAGTCCACACGATCCAAGACCTCCTGGTTGAAAAAATGGTCTTGCCAATGAAAGCCAAGGATGGAGCAGACATATTACGTGTATATCCCACCACAGACAAATGAATTCTTGGCTGTTATAGTTGGAAAGAATTCCAAAAACATTGTGTTGGGAAATCTGCAGCCAGGCAAGGAGGAGGGATCAAGGAAGGAATTAGCCTTGAGTCATTGCAGAGTCACAAAGGACCAAGGACTGACCCCTTCTAAGTTTCTTAGGATCTTATCTGTTTGTTCCCAAGGGAAGGAGAACTGTTGTGGCCTGACAGCGGCCAGTGGAACTGGCAGCAGATTCGGACAGTAAGGAGGTTGGAGAGGAACATGGGCCAGCCCTGGAGGCTGGGGAAGGCTATGATGAGGGCTCTGCTTCGGAGGCAGAGATGGGGCCAAGGCCGTCTGGCTGCATCTTAACAGAACACACACACCAAGGGTTATTAGGGGTGTCTTATTCCCACAGTATTTTTTTCCCAGAGAGTAAGTCATATATATATAGTGTTGCATTTGTGCTGATAAATAAATAAAGGGAGACTAGTATAGATCTATTTCAAGCTATTTAGCTCTCATCAGCTAGCCATACCCTTACTGGGATTTGGACCATGGGCTGTTTTTACATGTCAGGAAGTTGCATTAGCCTCTAAGCCACAAGCTCTCCTCCCTTATCAGCTGAGCCAAGGAGATAATTAAGTGTTATGTCAAAGCACCTGGTGTGCCCAAATATGGGAGGGAAAAGCAAAAGGGAAGCAGTATGCTCTCCCAGGTGCTTTGACATAACACACACACACACACACAGAGAGAGAGAGAGAGAGAGAGAGAGAGAGAGAGAGAGAGAGAGAGAGAGAGAGAGAGAAATAATATTTGTATAACCGGCCATCTCACATAGTGACTCTGCTTATTGCCCGTTGTTGTGAAGCATCTTTGGGAAATTGTGTGACTGTAGGATGCCGTGATGGATGAAAACGGAGGATTGATGGCAAAGCTACTGTTTTTACACGGTTGTAACTTTGAACAGTCGCTAAACGAAGCAGCCAGTGAGCAAGGACTATCTGTAGTTTCTAACGCTCATGTCATTAATGTCGTTGTCATTGTCAGGTCTGCCTTTGGGGGCCTCTGGCATCTTGTAATGTAATAATTGACAGTCTGGGCTGGTTTAGAGTCTGGGCTGGTTTACAAAGTGGATATTTTGACATGATGCTGATTTATTTTTTTCAAGCAAATAAATTGCCCTAAACTCTACTCCATATGTTTGATCTCATTAATATTTGCTGTTCTCTTGTTCAGTTTGTTTTGTTACTGGCCATAGTACAGGAAGTCACACAGCCAATTCAGAGTGAGGGTTACTCTGACTTGGCAACCACTTGCCCACCTCTGCAAAATCCACATGAAAGGAAAGCTTTCGTGAAAAGTGTTCCTAATTTCAGCTCGGTCTGATTTATAATATAATACAATTTATAATACAATAGTAGAGTTGGAAGGGACCTTGGAGGTCTTCTAGTCCAACCCCCTGCCTAGGCAGGAAACCCTATACCATTTCAGACAAATGGCTATCCAACATCTTCTTAAAGACTTCCAGTGTTGGGGCATTCACAACTTCTGGAGGCAACTTCTGTTCCACTGATTAATTGTTCTTTCAGGAAATTTCTCCTCAGTTCTAAGTTGCTTCTCTCCTTGATTAGTTTCCACCCATTGCTTCTTGTTCTACCCTCAGGTGCCTTGGAGAATATCTTGACTCCCTCTTCTTTGTGGCAATCCCTGAGATATTGGAACACTGCTATCCTGTCTCCCCTAGTCCTTCTTTCTATTAAACTAGACATACCCAGTTCCTGCAACCGTTCTTCATATGTTTTAGTCTCCAGTCCCCTAATCATCTTTGTTGCTCTTCTCTGCACTCTTTCTAGAGTCTCCATATCTTTTTTACATCGTGGCAACCAGACTGAATGCAGTATTCCAAGTGTGGCCTTACCAAGGCCTTATTTGAAATCCCAAAGAATAAGCAGAGGAACAGAAGCTAGTGAAGGGAGTGGAACAAAGCAAAAATGTGGGCTTAATGAGATGCAGCAAAAACAAGAACAAGTGAGCAGCAGATTTGCAAATTACAAAGAGGATAAACTTAAGTACCAGGGAAAAAAGTAGAGAACTGCAGTAATTAAGCCAAGAAAGACTAACAGGTTACAGAAAGGGGGAGGGATGGGGGACGAGAACAATGCTGTCCATTAAAGGAAAAGAGTCAAATGCAGCCTTTTTCTCAGGGTCTTCCTTTCACTGAACCATCTGCCAGTCTGCTGATCCACCTCTCTCCCTCTCTTGCTACCATTTTAACGCAGAAACTGGCAGCCTGCGAACACAAGTTCCCGGACTGGCTTCTGACTTCAATTTTCTTAAAAATAAAATAAAAAATTAAGTGTGAGGTCCTTGGTGCTCTCTGAGCTTGGTGGCTTTCTTGCAGACATTTCATTACCAATCTAGGTAACATCATCAACATTTTAAATAAGAGAAATGAGAAATGAGTTCAAAACTTCACTCCCTGCCCCACTCCCAAAAAGACACACGAACCTGGAGGAATAGATGACACTGTGTGTGTATGTATGAGGGAGTTACAAGTTACAATAGAATAACAGAGTCGGAAGGGATCTTGGAGGTCTTCTAGTCCAACCCCCTACTTAGGCAGTTATGAAATTGCTAACAACAAAACGGTGCGAGGTTACAGATATTAAAAAAAAACACCAAATCAATTAAAGGAGGATTACCAATTAAAGAATTCTATTCTAGCTTTATTTTAGTTCTACATGGCCATGAAGCATATACAATACAATTAGCAGAGTTGGAAGGGACCTTGGAGGTCTTCTAGTCCAACCCCCTGCCTAGGCAGGAAACCCTATACCATTTCAGACAAATGGCTATCCAACCTCTTCTTAAAGACTTCCAGTGTTGGGGCATTCACAACTTCTGAAGGCAACTTCTGTTCCACTGATTAATTGTTCTAACTGTCAGGAAATTTCTCCTCAGTTCTAAGTTGCTTCTCTCCTTGATTAGTTTCCACCAAGTTGTGGCATAGAATAACTCTCCACCAGTACCACCAAGCTTGGCTACTACTAGTAGTACCTCACTGAGCCCCTGAGGTCCCCTGATTGCACCACCAAGGTTTTGTTTTATTTGTTTGTTTTTATTTATTTGTATTCTCCTTTTATTATTTTATGGGACGCAGTGGCTCAGTGGCTAAGATTCTGTGCTTGTCGATCAGAAAGGTCACCAATTCGGCGGTTCGAATCCCCAGCACCATGTAATGGAGTGAGCTCCTGTTACTTGTCATAGCTCCTGCCAATCTAGCAGTTTGAAAGCATGTAAAAATGCAAGTAGAAAAATAGGAACCACCTTTGGTGGGAAGGTAACAGCGTTCTGTGTGCCTTCCGCGTTTAATCATGCTGGCCACATGACCACGGAGACGTCTTTGGACAGTGCTCTTCGGCTTTGTAACAGAGATGAGCACCGCCCCTTAGAGTAGCGACTAGCACATAACTGCAATGGGAAACTTTATCTTTATTATTTTGGCAAATACCGTAACTCAAGGCAGCGAACATATCCATCATATTTTCCTCCTCCTATTTTCCCCACAACAATAACCCTGTGAAGTGAATTGGGCTAAGAGACAATGTCTGGCCCAATGTCACCCAGCTCACTGGCTAAGAAAACTAGCTCACTTTCATGGCTAAGTCTTTTTCCTGTGAGACCGGTCCATCGGGGCAATGTGGTCTACCCAAATACGGGAGCATACTACCCTCACAAGCAAGTTATAAGCTGCTCAAAAGTTCTGGAGAAAAAAAAACAGGCGATACATTTAACAAAGAATCATAAAAGTGGCTGCAATAACAAACACTTTTGGATGTTTGGCTAATTGCATTTCCCCAAAAACAGGATGACAACAAAACATATTCCAGCTAATTGACTTTTAATTCCGCCTCTACACATGGCAGCATCTAACAGATTTGTCTCATCTTGACAGCTATGCAGGTTCAGGCTAAGCTAGTGCTTGGCAAGGACACCACCAGGAAATCCCAAGGCTGTAGGCATGACTTTGGATTGTTGAATTGCTTCTTTAGATTTAGGCATTGGCAGATGCCCGGTTGTATCATATGCATGGCCTGGTGTGGGCTACAGGGTATCTGTGCGAGGTTGTGTGAGAGTTTTGATTTGGGATGCTTGGGGTTGGGTTTGTTGGGGTTAATGGTACGGGTAGGGGGTTTAGTGGACCAGGCGATAAACATTGGGGGGGGTGGGGTGCAGGGAGATGGAGGGGTGAAGTGTAGCAGACCGACAGAACTAGAGAAGTGTTGAAGAAGAGTGAGAAGCACGCAGAAGAGTGAGGAGAAGAATGGGAAGATAGCAAGAGTGAGGAAGACGAAGACAGAGTGAGGACAGAGAAGAGTGAGGAAGAACAGACTGGAGACGAAGAAGAGTGAGGAGAAGAATGGAGAAGAAGAAGGTGAGGACAGACGAAGAGTGCGAAGCGAAGGGGTGAGGAGAAAGAACGAGTGAGGCAAAGACTGGGAAGCAAGAGTGAGGAGAAGATGGAGAGGCGGCAGAATCGGGAAGAAGTAAGAGTGAGGAAAAGGAATGGAGACAGAGACGAAGTGAGGAACGAAGGACGCAATGAGGCAGACGACGCGGGAAGAGAGCGTGTGAAGACCGCAGAAGTGAGGAAGAAGCCGAGTGAGGAGAAGAATGGGATGAATGAAGCACGAGTGACGCAGCGACGTAGGAGGAAGCCGCCTGAGCGAGGCATACGAGACGAGGAGCGCCGCGATGCGGTCAGACGTTCCGCTGAACAGGCCTCATCCTCCCCATCTTCCTCCTCTATCTTCCTCCTCCATTCTCCTCCTCCTCTATCTTCCTCCTCCTCCTCCATCTTCCTCCTCCTCTATCCTCCTCCTCTATTATCCTCCTCCTCCACTATCTTCCTCCTCCTCTATCTTCCTCCTCCATTCTCCTCCTCCTCTATCTTCCTCCTCCTCTATCTTCCTCCTCCATTCTCCTCCTCCTCTATCTTCCTCCTCCTCCACTTTCCTCCTCCTCTATCTTCCTCCTCCATTCTCCTCCTCCTCTATCTTCCTCCTCCTCCTCCATCTTCCTCCTCCTCTATCTTCCTCCTCCATTCTCCTCCTCCTCTATCTTCCTCCTCCTCCTCCATCCTCCTCCTCCTCTATCCTCCTCCTCTATTATCCTCCTCTTCCTCTATCCTCCTCCTCCTCTATCTTCCTCCTCCTCCTCTTCCAAATCTCCTTGCAAAGAAAGCCCTTTCCTGCTTGCCCTGTTGCACTTGCTTCTCCAAGAGCTGCTAGAGGGTGGGGGATTCCTGATGCTGCCACATCCCTTTCCTTCCTGCCTCCCCCACCTCCCTGAAAAGTCCCTTCCTGCTACCCCTTGGCCTTGATCCCCTGAGCCTCCATTTATCCTGCTCTTTACCACCTGACACTCCTCTGAATGGATTTCCTCTCTGCCCTTGAAAAGCAGGATCTGCTTTCCCGTGAGCCCAGCCTGCCTAAAATCGAATGAATGCCTCCCTCTGGCACTCGGGAACACAATGGCTGCATTCACATAACCTGCTTGCTGGATTTTTTAAACCCATTTCCTGGGCTTGCTTTGAAAAGGGCTACCAGATCTTGGCTTCAATAATTTAATCGGCCACTATATGGCACCAAAGACTTGAGCTTTTCGTTATTTCTTTGCTGCCACCAAGTGGTCCTCTGCATAATTGCAACCCAGATCTGTTAGGCCTAAATCTAGTGGGAAAGGTTGCAGCAGTTCTGGCAATTGATATTCAAGATTTTTGGGTGCTAGGAAGTGGTGGGATTCAAATAATTTAACAACTTGTTCGCCCAAGGTCAGGTTGGCTGTCATAGAAGGCATGGCTCATTCCCCTCCTCCAGCTCCAACGCACATGAGGGGCGAACCTCCTGTGACAGCCAACCTGGTGAACCGGTTGTCAAATTATCCCCCTGCTATCAAAGTGGATCCTGGGCGCTGCACTGCAAAGGAGAAACGGGCAATGGAGCGGCCAGCATGTGGGGGGGGGGGGAGAAGAAAGAGGGAAAGCGGCCTTCTCCTTCCCTCATGCCGGCCGGGATGCTGTGCCCAGGATCCACTTTGATAGTGGGGTGGTGGTGGTGCCATAATTTTTGGATTATAAGACGCACCGGTGTATAAGACGCACCAAGGTTTCGAAGAGGAAAATAAGAAAAGGTTTTTGCCTTCCCTCAGCCCCCAGCAGCCCTCTGCAGACTTCACCAGGGCTGGAGCAAGGTCAAAATGCCCCCGTTTTTGCCTTGCCCCACCCCTGCTGAAGCCTACAGGAGTAGGGCCTTCTCTGTGATAGGCCCAGCCCTCTGGAATGACCTCCCCCCCGACATTAGGACAACTACCGATCTCCACTCCTTTCCTAAGAAACTCAAGACCCACCTGTTCCAACTTGCCGGCCTGGCTTAAATAAGAACTATATTCTCGAATCCCCCTGGCAATTTTAAATGGTAAATTTTGGGTATTTTAATTGTTAATTTTATTGTACTGTTTTAACTTTATGGCTATTTATTTATGAAATTGTAATAATGTTTTATGTATATATCTCCTCCATACCATATGTTTATATATTTAATTGTACGCCGCCCCGAGTCCCTTCGTGGAGAGGGAGCGACTTATAAATTGAATAAAATTAAAATAAATAAATAAATACAGAGGGCTGCTGGGAGCTGAGGGAAGCCAAAAAAGCCTCTGTTTTTGTGAAAAATGAGTCATTTTTTGCAAAAATGGGATGCGGGGTTGGGGCTTCAGGAGGCCAAAAATGTCTGTATTTGATAAGACCCACCAATGTTTCCGCACTCTTTTAGGGGGGGGAAGGTGCGTCTTATACTCAGAAAAATATGGTAATTTAACAACCGGTTCTCACAAACCAGGGCGAACCGGCTGAATCCCATCACTGGTGCTACGAGACTTGGAGTCGCCAACTGGGCCTACCTGCAAAGAGCAACCTTCCTGCAGTCAGATCCTTGGGAATCACTGCTTCCACAATTCCCAGTCAATACATCTGACATGTTGGCTGAGAATTCTGGAAACTGCTTAGACATTGGGAGTTACCCCATTCAGGGAGGCTGCTGCATACTTCATGGAAGATTCCTCCGATAAGGAGCTCCCTTCTAGATACGCAGATTCCCATCGTTTGGACATTTAAACGATCGGTGGGAAGCAGGAGGGAAGTTGAAACTCTGCCTTCAGCAGTCTGATAAAATAAGCCTCCGCTTTAATTGTGCTAAATTAAAGCAATTGAGTTGCCATCTGATTGTCTCTTCTCGCACCTGCTGTAGACAGTTTGGGGGCAAATGAAATCACAGCCACCAAAACAGGGGTTTCTCATGACCGAGCTGCTAAGCATCCCTCGCAGGGAGGGCAAAAATAAAATCGTCAACGCTAAGAAACCCTGAGAGAGGAACTCTGCTTGCAAGCTGCATTTTTACGATCTCATCCGCCCCAGCAAATCCATCAGGAAACATACGAAGAACGGTTGCAGGAATTGGGCATGTCTAGTCTAGTGAAAAGAAGGACTGGGGGTGACAGGATAGCGGTCTTCCAATATTTGAGGGGCTGCCACAAAGAAGAGGGAGTCAAGCTATTCTCCAAAGCACCAGAGGGCAGGATTAGAAGACCTCCAAGGTCCCTTATAGCTCAGGAGTGTGCTTAATTTCTTTTAGCAATGGGTTCTCTGCCCAGTTGCTGGGTGGGCGTGGCCACGGTGGCCATGGCCTAGTCGTCCTCCTGCACCTCAGTGGGCGTGGGTGCTTTCACCTTTCCCAGGCTCCGTAGCCTTTCCCCGAGCCTCTCAGAGGGTGAAAACCTCCTCCCCCGGGCTCTGGAGCCCCTCTGGAGGCTGGAAATGGGCCTCTTTCAGGCCCTCCAGAACTTCCGGGAAGCCTATTTTTTGCCCTCACTGAGCCTCCGTGTGAGTCCTGCACTTACCTCGCATCCAAAATGGGCCACGTGGAGGCTCCTGGGAGGGGAGGGGAGCTGCGTGGTGGGAGGGGTGGGGCAGGATGGGCGGAGCCTTCCAGGGATGGGATTTAGAGGTTCTCCAAACTGGCTATAACGTTAGCTATGAGTTCTCTCCAGTGGTGGGTTTCAAAATTTTTTAGAACCACTTCCGTAGGTGTGGCCTGCTTTGTGGGAGTGGCTTGCCGGCCATGTGACTGGGTGGGAGTGGCTTGTCTGCCATGTGACTTGGTGGACATGGCCAACTTGTAAAATGTGGTGAAACTCACTTAACAACGCTCTTGCTTAGCAACCAAAATGTTGGCTCAGAAACTCTGGCATTTGAAGCACGCAAGTCTTAAAACTGTCAGGTTACAAGACCCTTGCACCCCTAACCCTTTAGGAAAAAAAAAACCCAGGGGTGTTCAAACTTGACAACTTTAAGACTTGTGGACTTCAACTCCCAGAATTCCTCCTCTCGCTCTTCATCTTGATGATGTCCGGACGGGCGGGGGGAGGGAGCTGGAACCGGTTCTAAACAGCACTGTAGATTTGTGGAACCTCTTCTATAGAAGAGGTTAGAATTGGCAGGAACCCACCCCTGGTTCTCCCAAACCCTGGTGAACCTATAGCAGCCCACCCCTGTTCTGGCTCTATTCTGAATTAAATTGAGCAAGAATGGTCTTTCCCCAAAACTGGAAAAAGAGGAAAATTCCACAAGAAGAGGAAGTAATTAGGAAAATTTTGATTTGTGCTAAAATGGATAAATTGACATGGGAATTGAAGAACAAAGACGAAGACCAAAGAACATTATAAGATCTGGGATAATTTTTATCGATGGTTGGAACAAAAAAGGGAAGACCCAAAATAAGCACTGACTAAGATTTATAGAATGGAGATTGGAATTACGTACAAAATCCTAACAGTGAAAATGTATGAGACAAGAACAAAGCAACATGGAGGGAAATACGATATCCTTATATTTGTAAATACTGAATAGACCCCTTGTAAATAAACATGGTGGTCATAATATTTAACTTTATATTCCAGTATGTATGTCAAAGACATTGCCAGGATGGTGACACTGGGTCCAATGTTTCAATGTGTGTTTAATTTTAAAAAAAACTTTTAAATAAGAAAAATAATTCTCCTGGAGCACACTGGAGCAAACACCCAGCCTCCCCAGTCACACGAGGTTATCTGGATCTTTGCAATTGAGGGTTTAGAAACCAAGTTAGCAGAGGGTGACCCAGATTGCTGAGCAGGTATTCTCCTCCCTCCCTCCAACCCACCCTGCCCAATTGCTGCTGCAACTTTTGGAGGCCATAGCTGCTGTGCGAGATGTGTGCGCTTGTTCGTAGACTTCAAAAGGCATCTGGTTTTATTACGAGAGAAATCTGAGAATTCTGCACAGAGCTCTGGATGGAAGAGAAAGGGTGCTGGGGAAAGGTTTAGAGTTCAGGAGTGGGAGGCTAAAAAACCCCTCTGCATTCTGATGAGTAGATTGGCTTGAAAGGGGGATACAGAATTCTAAATTAAAGGGAATAATAACATCGTTGGAAGGGACCTAGGAGATTAAATTAGATTAACATGGTTGGAAGGGACCTTGTAGCAGTGGTGAAATTCATTTTTTTTACTACCGGTTCTGTGGGCGTGGCAGGAGAAGGATACTGCAAAATCGCCATTCCCTCCCCACTCCTGGGGGAAGGATATTGCAAAATACCTATTCCCTCCCCACTCCAGGGGAAAGGATATTGCAAATCTCCATTCCCTCCCCACACCAGGGGAAGGATACTGCAAAATCTCCATTCCCTCCCCACTCCAGGGGAAGGATACTGCAAAATCCCCATACCCGCCCAACTCCTGGGGGAAGGATATTGCAAAATCCCCATTTCCTCCCCACTTATGGAGAAGGATATTGCAAAATCCCCATTCCCTCCCCATTCTAGGGGAAGGATACTGCAAAATCTCCATTTCCTCTCCATTCCAGGGGAAGGATACTGCAAAATCCCCATTCCCTCTCCACTCCAGGGGAAGGATACTGCAAAATCCCCATTTCCTCACATCATTTTTCCTCTACCTGTCCTAACTGAAAGCTCTATTGATTGTGGAGCCGACCAGCGACAGGGAGCCATAGCAGAGGGATGAAAGAGCCACATGCGGCTCCAGAGCTGCAGATTGCTGACCCCTGCCACAGACCATGTTGGGTATGGCCACTGGGAGTTACAGATCAGCCCCTTGTACAGGGAATCTCAGCCTCATCCTTGTTTTAATTGACAAAATCGGGGCGGCAACAATGTTCTCATCAGCAGGTTCGGGAGGCCTCCCAGGTACTTCCTAACTTAATTAAAAGACTCTCTAAATGAATTAAATTAAGTTGGGTGAGTGCCAGAGGAAGTGGCTATGGGCCACGCCTTAAGTTTCTGTACTCTTTTGCAGGCAAAAATAGTTTTATTCTTTGTTCTACGTCAGTACTGAGACCGCAAAAGGTTCAAGAGATACAACTCTAATCGAGAGCTACAGTCCTCCTTTCTCCCCCTCAAGGGCTTACAGGTATGAATGGGCTATTTTCAAGCCAATGGTCCACTCAACGCTTACAAATGATTCCTTTGCATTCATCGGGTCTCTAAGTGGGATGGCTCTAACCAACAAACCATTTGAGCCATGTTCATAAATGATGAAAATAGTAAGAATTAGCCAGGGGTGGGTTGCTCCTTGCATTACTGCCTGTTTGGTGCGTGCAAAAAGTTTGCATGTGCGCATTTGCAGAAAAATAGGTCTGCGCATGTGCAACATGTTAAAAAAATGACAACAATTAAATTTGTGCAATTACAATTGTTTTGCACATGCGCAGTACCGAACATCAAGATGGCGGCCCCATAGAAGAACCGATTCAGGGGCTTAGCAAGCCTGGGTCGCTGCCAGCTCCAGTGACCCAGGCCGCCAAACCAATACTGGTTCAGCCAAACTGGTCCGAACCGGTAGGAACCCACCTCTGGAATTAGCTTGAGATGAGTTTTTAAGCTGATTTAGGGTCTTCCAGATATTACTGAACTACACCTCCCAGCATCCTTTGCCCAAGGTGGCCTGGGTTTGTTGGAAGATCTATTTCCACCGGAATAGGACCAACTCACCCTGGGACAATTTAACAATTCCATTTAATTATTTAAAATAAAATATTATTTAAACTTTTGTGCTTCATATTTCATTCTGTCCCTCCTTTCTCATCCTGTCTTTAATGATTCTATTCCACCTTTTGTTTGATATTAATATAACTCTTGTTGGCCATGGAGAGTTGGCGGGAGTGAATTGTCATAGACCAGGGGTGTCAAACTCATGGCCCGGGGGCCGAATCCGGCCCATGGGGTGCTTAGATCTGGTCTGCAGGGCTGCCCGGAAGGACCGGCACGAGTCAATCGAGTTTGACAACCCTGTCATACACCCAAATTCCACAGGTTTGCAAGATGCCTAAGATCTAAATTAGGGAGAAGGGCACCTGGTTGATGTTCAACCTTTTTCCTGCCTGAATGGTTGATCTCTGTCAAATGTCTTTAGGGGAAAACAAACAAAACACATTATTTCTGGCCCCATCAGAAGCTCAGGGCCTCTTGGTTTATCTTCTGATATAATTGCTAAGTTTGCTTGCAAGACGTTTAGGAGGTAAATAGAAGTGGGAGGTATGTCTAGGTAGAAGATGAAACTAGGTAGTTTGTCAATCAAAAGCAAGACACACTGCAGGATTCTCTTCTAAATAAGGTAGCAAGAAGGGATAATTCCATATCCCCAGTTTAAAAGGAAAATGCCACAATCTCTTGGGGATCCAGATTGAATTTGCCTATGCAATTTCTTCAAATCCCTTCTATAATATCCGTTTGCAGTGCTGTGTGGCTAGAAATAGACAATTCCAACAAATAACTTATTGGGGACATTAGATGATGATGATGATGATGATGATGATGATGATGATGATGATGATGATGATGATGATATAATAATAATAATAATAATAATAATAATAATAATAATAATAATAATAATAATAATAATAATAATAACAACAACAACAACAACAACAACAACAACAACAACTACAACAACAACAACAACTGGTGGGAACATAAGCCTGAAAAAGTCACCGAAAATCAGATGGTCAAGATCCTGTGGGATTTTCGTATACAAACAGACAAAATACTAGCGCATAACACACCAGACATCACACTGGTTGAGAAAAATAAGGTTACAATCATAGACATCGCAATACCAGGTGATAGCAGAGTTGAGGAGAAGGAACATGAAAAAATCCCGAAATACCAGGACCTAAAAATTGAAATCCAACGATTATGGCACAAACCAGCAGTGGTAATTCCAGTGGTAATCAGCACACTGGGTGCTATTCCAAAAGCACTGGAATTACATTTAAAACAGTTAAAACTTGACAAAATCACCATCAGTCAAATGCAAAAAGCTGCACTGCTTGGATCTGCACGTATATTATAAAAATACGTTACGACGTTCTAGGCCCCTGGGTGGGGCCCGACTAGTAATCAATGCCAAATCCGGCGAAACAACTGGCCGCTGTGATACAATCGTATAATAATAATAATAATAATAATAATAATAATAATAATAATAATAATAATAATAATAATAATAATAATAATAATAATAATAATTGATATCACAGTTGTCGAAAACCAAAATGTACAAATTATTGACATCGTGGTACCAAGAGATGCCAGAGTCAAAGAAAAAGAACTGAAAAAAATAATGAAGTACCGTGACCTGGCCATCAAAATTACGCAATCGTGGATGAATTGCATAATTCTAATTGCAGCTTCCTGCAATAGCACCAGCGGAACTGCAAAAAACTGCGCTACACAGAACATCGTATATTTTAAGAAGGTATTTGGTTGATACCTAGGATGCTGGCGGCAACCCCTATCAACCATTCACACCAGTCACAGGTATTTGTGATGCATTTTCAGTTGACTGAGTTTCAGGTTTAATTAATAAAATATAATAATAATAATAATAACAACAACAATAATAATAAATACAAATTTTCAATTGTCAAATTGACAAATACAAAGCTAGACATGACTGAGTTGCTAAACAAGTCCACTGGTCATGATGTAAAAATACGACTTACCTGTATCCGAAAAGTCATGGGAACCCAAAGCAGGAAAAAGTTGTCGAAAATGAGAAGGTGAAGATCTTTGTGAGACTTTCGAATGCAGACAGATCGTCATTTAGAACGCAAATCATCAAAAACTAAAGCAAACAATTTATTGATATTGCCACACCAAGAGACACCCGAGTCAAAGAAAAAGATCTAGAAAAAATGATGAAATATTGCAACCTGGCAATTGAAACTACACAATTATGGGTGAAACATGTGACAAGCAATACCCATTGTTATCAGGGCACTTGGTACCATGTCCAAGAATTTTACAAAATATATCAAGAAAGTGCAGCTTCCTGCAATAACACCAGAGGAACTGTAAAAAAAAATGTGCTACTCAGAACATCTTATATTTTAAGAAGATACTTGGTCACTACCTAGGACGCTGGCAGCAACCCCTATCAACCATTAGTGTGAGTCAATAATATATGCGATACATTTTTAAATGTCCAGTTGAATGTCTTTCATGTTTAATGAATAAAGTATGATAATAATTGAAAAATTTGCCATCAGTCAGTTGCAAAAGGTGGTTTTACTGGAAACAGTTTCCATCCTGCGACAATGTCTGTAACACTGTCAAACATCCAGATGTGTCTATCCCAGGTCTTCAGGAAGGACTTGATAGGCAGACAAAAATGCCAAATCCAGTCTGAACATCTGTCTGACTGTGACAAACACAATAACAATAAACAATACAGCGAAAGATCAATAAAGAGAGAGCCACCGTAGAACTAAGGAGAAATTTCCCGACAATGAGAACAATTAATCAGTGGAACAACTTGCCTCCAGAAGTTGTGGTGTTCCATCACTGTAGGCTTTTAAGAAGGGATTGGACGGTATGGTCCAGTGGTGGGTTTCAAATCCCGTTCCAACCGTTCAAGCGCCTCCGGGATGCTCCGTGACACTCCAGCTGTTCCGTGGAGCATCACGCAGGCACTGTATGCGCCATGAGTCTGCACGGAAGTGCAAACCCCTTTAAACTCCGGGAAGGAGCTTAGGCGGGTGGGTGGGCCCTCTAGAGCACCATATCAGAACAGTATCCAGTGCTCCGGGTTGGCTCCAGTACCAGCGTACCGGGACATACCACCTGCAACCCACCACTGGTATGCTTTCACCTGATCTTCCATTAGAAAAATTCAATATGTTTGTGCAATGTCTCCAATGCAATTATTAAGCTGCCCCTAGTGGTGCACTATTAAACTGCAGGACACAGCCATTGGGCTAACTGCTCGCCCTGGGCTTCTCATTGCATTCCCTGAAGGGACACAATGGCTCAGTGGCTAAGATGCTGAGCATGTCAATCAAAAAGGTTGGTAGTTCGGCTGTTCGAATCCCTAGCGCCACATAACGGAATGAGCTCCCATTACTTCTCCCAACTACTGCCAACCTAGCCGTTCAAAAGCATGTTAAAATGCAAGTTAGAAAAATAGGAACCCCCTTTGGTGGGAAGGTAACAGCGTTCTCTGTGCCTTCGGTGTTTAGTCATGCCAGCCACATGACCATGGAGACGTCTTCAGACAGTGCTGGCTCTTCGGCTTTGAAACGGAGATGAGCACCGCCCCCTAGAGTCGGGAACTACTAGCACATATGTGCAAGGGGAACCTTTACCTTTTACCAGCCTTGAGCTTCATATATTTGTCCAACACTAGGTGGCAGCATTTGGTTACCGTCTTAATGGTCATCTTCATGTCAGCAGCCCAGACCAGGTAGCCACAGCCTTATGCTGTTCGGATCAAAACTTAGACTAGGGTTCTCCAAATTTGGCAGCTTTAAGACTTGTGGACTTCAACTCCCAGAATTCCCAGCATGGCTGACTGAGGAATTCTGGGAGTTGAAGTCCACAAGTCTTAAGGATGCCAAGTTTGAATAATTGGGTTAGATGAGACCTTGGAGGTCTTCTAGTCCAACCCCATCTCAAGCAGGTGACCTAAAGTGACTATCCTAGGCAGGCTTTCCTAGGTTTTTCTTGCCTTTAGACTTATTGGTGACTTTGTTTGCCAACTCTGCATCATGGCTTGTTCTATTTGGGTCTGCTTTTTAATTCTATTTCCTTTCACATCCTGAACATCAATTGTTTCAACTCCTACCCTCAAAATGATGCTATAGGGCACTGCACAGCAGAACAACTAGACACAAAGACAGTTTTTTTTTCCCTGAATGCCATCACTCTGCTTAACAACTATGGTAATTCCCTCAACACTGTCAAACTATTTACTAAGTCTGCATTACTATTACTATTAGTCCTCCTATTGTTCCTGTCACCCATCTCCTCCCACTTACGACTGTAGGACTGTAACTTTGTTGCTTGTATCCTTACGATTTATATTGATTGTTTCCTAGTATGATTTGATTGTTTATTTGTAACCTGTGACTATCATTAAGTGTTGTACCTTATGATGAATGTATCTTGTCTTTTTATGTACACTGAGAGCATCTGCACCAAAGACAAATTCCTTGTGTGTCCAATCACACTTGGCCAATAAAGAATTCTATTCTATTCTATTCTATTCTATTCTATTCTATTCTATTCTTATTCTATTCTTATTCTATTCTATTCTATTCTATTCTAATGATTCTTGATGAATGCATTCTATTTCATTTTTCTTTATGTACACTGAGAGCCTATGCACCAAAGACAAATGCCTTGTGTGTCCAATCATACTTGGCCAATAAAGAATTCCATTCTATTCCATTCTATTCTATTCTATTCTATTCTACTCTACTCTACTCTACTCTACTCTACTCTACTCTACTCTACTCTACTCTACTCTACTCTATTCTATTCTATTCTATTCTATTCTATTCTAATGATTCTTGATGAATGCATTCTATTTTATTTTTCTTTATGTACACTGAGAGCATATGCACCAAAGACAAATTCCTTGTGTGTCCAATCATACTTGGCCAATAAAGAATTCTATTCTATTCTATTCTATTCTATTCTATCCTATCCTATCCTATCCTATCCTATCCTATCCTATTCCATTCCATTCCATTCCATTCCATTCTATTCTATTCTAATGATTCTTGATGAATGCATTCTATTTTATTTTTCTTTATGTACACTGAGAGCATATGCACCAAAGACAAATTCCTTGTGTGTCCAATCATACTTGGCCAATAAAGAATTCCATTCCATTCCATTCCATTCCATTCCATTCCATTCCATTCTATTCTATTCTATTCTATTCTATTCTATTCTATTCTATTCTATTCTAATGATTCTTGATGAATGCATTCTATTTTATTTTTCTTTATGTACACTGAGAGCATATGCACCAAAGACAAATTCCTTGTGTGTCCAATCATACTTGGCCAATAAAGAATTCCATTCCATTCCATTCCATTCTATTCTATTCTATTCTATTCTAATGATTCTTGATGAATGCATTCTATTTTATTTTTCTGTATGTACACTGAGAGCATATGCACCAAAGACAAATTCCTTGTGTGTCCAATCATACTTGGCCAATAAAGAATTCTACTCTAGCCTAGTCTAGTCTAGTGTTTCTATCCATTTTATCCATCTATTCATATTTCAGCTTCTGATCCAAATGGGACTAGTCCTCACGTTGTGCCCTGATGATTGTTGCAACATCTCTCAACACAAAAAGGGTCCTTTCAGCACATGATTATCCTTCTCCCAACCCAGAAAGTGTCTAAGCCTATCCTTGTCTCACCTCTTCAGTAAAACGGCTATGTGGAGGCATACCCAAGCTGCTCCTATAGGGGAGAATTACTCCTGTAAAAAAAAAAAAAATTCCCAGGAACACACAAAGTATAGTGGGGAGAGGTGGGGACCACATCCCAAATGCTTGGACCTTGGCCATCTAAGATGCCAGTTGCAAAAAAAATATCTTTTCCAAAACAATGAGCACGTAAGGAAACATCAAGCAAACTTTCTTCAATTGGTGCCACCGCAACCAGCCGGACTCATGACTCTCTAAAGCTGCACCCCCGGTCTAGAGATTGTGGGAACTGTAGTCCTGAAAACAAGCAAAGGGTGCCATCCCAGGGTAGGCAAGAATGCCATGATCCGAAGAACTCCAGCATCTTCAAAGATGAAATGCCAGGAAATTTCAGCCTACCCGTGGGAGTCTGGTGGTGCATTGCTTGCTGATGTGTTCTCCCAGCTCCTCCCTGCCCGTCCTTCTTCTTCCTCCTCCAGGGCTGCTCGGCCTGTTGGTTCTGTCCTTCCCCACCCCCCTTCCCCTCCCCATCTTTGACAGCATCAGGGGCTCAGCTTGCAAAGCCTGGCATCTGTTTCCAATCCCATAAAGCAGAACAGTGCTGCTTTTGTTAGGCTGCTTGGGAGCATGGCTGGGAAAGGCCAATGGCTCTGAAACAATTAATTTAGCCTGTTTTATCCTGCCCCCCACCCCAACCCACCCAGCCCCTCAACCCCCTCCCTTTGGGTGCTGGCACTCTGAGCCAACTGTTAAGGCAGAGAGTAGGCGTGGATCAGGACCTTCTGTCCTCCTGAGGCTGGATCCGCTTTGGGGGAGACACTTAATTCAAAGATCCTGCAGCCTTCCAGCTGGCCCTGCTTGTCCCCTTCATCCTTGGATGATTTTGTCTCTTGACAGACTCTAAGAAATTAGTTTTCTTAGAGGTCCAAGCCTTTTTGAAGATTGTCTCTCTCCTGACCATGTCTTGGATTTAATTAGGGGAGAAGCGTTGCTCTCTAATGGCTCACCAAAAGGACGTTGATCAAATTAGAACGGCAGGAAAAACAATGGCTACCAAGACTGCCAACCTGCCTTCCATCGAGGACCTGAACACTGCCCGAGTCAAAAAGAGGGCTGTGAAAATATCTACAGAGCCCTCACATCCTGGACCTAAATTGTTTCAACTCCTACCCTCAAAACGACGCTATAGAGCACTGCACACCAAGACAACTAGACACAAGAATAGTTTTTTCCCCCGAATGTCATCACTCTGCTAAACAAATAATTCCCACAACACTGTCAAACTGTTTACTGTATTACTATTCTTCTCATCCTTCCTCGTACCTATCTCCTCCCATTTATGGCTATAGCCATCTTGCTTGTATCTTTACCATTTATGTTGTAAATCTTATTTTTTTGCTTCTGCGCATGCACAGAACAATTTTTATTGAACTACGCATGCGCATGCAGCGTGCATCAAGCGCGCGCGCGGGGCAACCCACAAGCAAACCGGCAGTAGTGACTACCAGAACCAACCCCTGTTCTGTTTCTATTACTGTATTTTCTGGAGTATAAGACGCACCTTTTTCCCTCAAAAAAGAGGCTGAAAATCTGGATGCTTTTTATATACTGAATACAGCATTTTTTTTTTGCCTCCAGAAACCCTGCCGCCTTCACCAAAATGGCCATGCAAAGCCTTTAGGAGGCTTTCAGAGTGCTCCTGGGGGCTGGGGAGGACAGAAATGAGTGAAAAATGGGCTGTTTTTTGCTCAATTCCCCCCCCCCCCAGACCCCAGGAGTATTCTATAAGCCTCCTAAAGGCTATGCCTGCCATTTTGTGCGGGGGGGAGGGAATGGGCCCATTTTCACAAAAAATGGGCCATTTTTTTGCTCTTTTTTGCCCCCACTCCACCCCCCAGGAGCACTCTAAAAGCCTCCCAAAAGGTATTCATGCCCCCCCCTTTTTTTTAAAAAAACAGGCCTGTTTTCATGAAAAATGGGCCATTTTTGGGAGGTCCGCAGAATGCAAAACTTTTTTTTTTTAATTTGCGTCTTCAAAATCTTGGTGCATCTTATACTCGTGTGCCTTATACTCCGAAAAACATGGTACCTAACCCATTGGTAAGATAAGTCCGGAATATTCAGTTCCTTCTTTTTCCTTAATTGTAAGCACTTAATATTAATTGAGTAGCAAACGCTTCTAAAACTCTTGTGTCTGTTTGATGGTTTGTAACATCCGACCGGGTAAAACGGCGCATCGCTGGGCAATCGCTTTTGAATCGATGTACCTCAAATGAACATGTGTACGGAATGCATCCAAAATCGGGGACCTGTGGCTCCCTCGGAATTGAAATTCAGCAAAGATACGCAGCCGCCTCAGTGCTCCGATTAACTGTGGACATATGACGGTTGTTTCCAACGTTCCCTGCCAGCTTCCTGCTGGGAAAGTCAATGGAAATATCTCTGGAAGGATGACACAACAGGTCACAGGTGGACTAGTTATTTCTAACATCAAATGTGCTTCGTGTAGGTGTTTCTGTGTCTGCCTATCATCCTTTATCCCTTATACAGGACAGGAATATTGGTCTGATTCACGCAATCTATTGTTCGGCTTGGAAAGATGGATTCCTATTGTGATAACATAGAAAGCTTGAAGTGTCAGCCTTTCTCTTTTTTCCTCATCTGTCTCCTGCTGGTCTGTCAAATCTTATTTGCAAACTTCTTACATCAGGGGCCCTTCCTTTTTTAAGACTTAGTAAAGTAACACACACACACTTTTCCCCCCCCAAAAAGGGCATGCATAGCCTTTAGGAGGCTTGTAGAGTGCTCGGGGGGGGGGGCAAAATGATCAAAAAATGGTCCATATTTTGCAAAAACGGGTCCGTTTTTTGTCCAAATAAAAAAGGGCATGCATAGCCTTTAGGAGGCTTATAGAGTGCTCCTGGGGGCCGGGGAGGGGCAAAATTGAGCAAAAAATGGTCCATTGTTTGCTCATTTCTGCCCTCCCCATCTCCCAGGAGCACGCTGGAAGCCTCCTAAAGGCAATGCATGGCCATTTGGGGGAAGAGGGCAGGGTTTCGGGAGGCAAAAAATGCTGTATTCTGTGTATAAGATGCACCCATATTTTCAGCCTCTTTTTGGGGGAAAAGGTGAGTCTTATACTCCAAAAAATATGGTAATAAACATTTTACCTTGAAGCAGAGAAGCCATTCAGGATTATTGGATCTGGAGCAGAAGCTGGCCTCAACTCAATTGTTGTTGTTGTTTTGCTCCAGGAAAATGGTTCCCTCTTAAATCCTATCAAAGTAACCTGTTCAGATTATTCAACAGTCCACAAACTCATGAATGTAACTGAGGAAGAAAGTGATCTCAAAGGCGAGATCTTAGGCAAATGAACACAACATGAGCACATCTGTTATGTTTTCAGTCCTGAGCCTTCCTGGTGGTCTCCCATTCAAGTAACAGCCAAGGTGGATCTAATCAATCAGTCAGTCAATCAATCAATCCGAATAGAACTGGAAGAGACCTTGTCCAGTTCTGTCCAGTCTTTTCTTTAAAATCTCCAGTGTTGGAGCACCGGCAACTTCTGGTGCCAAGCTGTTCCATTGGTTAATTGTTCTCACTGTTAGGAAATTTCTCCTTAATCCCAGGTTGCTTCTCTCCTTGGCTAGTTTCCATCCATTGTTTCTTGTTTTGCCTTCAGGTGTTTTGGAAAAGAGGTTGATCTGCTCAAATATACTGCAATCATGTCACACACACACACACACACACACACACCAGTCCTTCTTATTGTGTGGTGGCTCAGTGGCTAAGACACTGAGCTTGTCGATCAGAAAGGTTGGTAGTTCAGCAGTTCGAATCCCTAGTGCCACGTAATGGAGTGAGTTCCCGTTACTTGTCCCAGCTTCTGCCAACCTAGCAGTTCGAAAGCACGTGAAAAATGCAAGTAGAAAAATAGGAACCACCTTTGGTGGGAAGGGAACAGTGCTCCGTGCGCCTTTGGCCTTTAGCCGTGCCAGCCACATGACCATGGAGACGTCTTCGGACAGCGCTGGCTCTTCGGCTTTGAAACGGAGATGAGCACTGCCCCCTAGAGTCGGGAATGACTGGCACATGCGTGCAAGGGGAACCTTTACCTTAATCTATACCATTTCAGCCTGCCAGCAACAAGCAGCAGCCAATTCCAAATTCCTGGCGGCCACCAGCGCCTGATTGGGACCTTCCTCTATTATGGTGGAATGAAACTGATATTCGATTATCCTTTGCAATCAGGTTAATTGCAGCCAATCAGAAATAGCTAATGGAATGGGGGTGGGGGGGGGGGAGGCAGCAATTTGGAGAAGGATTGAGAAGAGGTAACTTGAGCCCCTGAATGAGGAAGCCTTAAAGGCTGTCTGCAGCTGAGGTGGGGGATGAGGGTTTGCAACGTCACTTTTGCTGTTCTTGGCAAAGCGAGGAACCAACGGAGTGGCCAAGGTAAACAGGGTGCTTTGAAGCCATGAGGCTGACCCTCACTCTGGATGGAGCCTTTCCCCATCCTGTCAACGGCCAATATTTCCTGCTTCTCTGGACCCTAAAATCCTGATTTGATATTTGCACAGTTCTATGGCTAGGCCCTGTGCTCCTTCAGAAGTGTCTGTTGATGTTTCAATTCAATTCAGAATAGAGCTGGAAGGGACCATGGAGGCCTTCTAGTCCAACCCTCTGATCAAGCAGGAAAGTGTTGTGGCCTGCCAGTGGTCAGGGGGCTGGTGACAGACTCGGACAGTGAGGAGGTTGGGGCCAGTCCTGGAGTCTGGGGAAGGCTCTGATGAGGGCTTTGTGTCGGAGGCAGAGATGGAGCCAGGGCTGTATGATAGTTATCAACTGCCTTCAGAGTCAGAGATCCGTGGGGCAGAAGAACAGCTAGAGCCTGTTCCTGATATGCACATGCGCAGAGCTGCCAGATGAAGGGAACAGTTAAGGAACAAAGGTCAACTCAGGAACAAAGCCACAGATGGACGGTGAATGGCCTTTCCCATAGGGAATGAAGAGGAGCAAAAAAGGAGTGGAGTTTGCAGGAGACAATGAGTTCAATTCATTAGGATGAAGATCTGTTCCTGACGTCTTACCAAGTAATTGCTGCTACAGCGTGGAGTTAGGAAGATATCGGCCTGGCAGCTCTCCAAGCCTGATAAAGGTCTGTAGTTATGAAATCTCATGAAAGACTGTTTGCCGGGACTTTGCTGGAGAGGAATTCCCTTTAACCTAAGAAAAAAAGAGGTTTTATCAGGACGAGGAGTTGGCTTCGTGCTTTTCGGAAGCCTAGGTCAGAACAGAAAGTCTCTACTGTTTCAGACAAGTAGTTGTCCAGTCTCTTCTTAAAAACCTCCAGTGACGAAGCATCCACAACAGGGGTGGGTTCCTGCCGGCATTATGGCCAGTTCGGTGCGTATAGAGCTTCCTGCTTGAGCAGGGGCTGGTCTAGAAGACCTCTAAGGTTCCTTTCACCTCTATTCTGATTGACTGTATGCCCTCAGCTATTTAAGGAGTTATTTAATGGAGCAAGATAAGGGTATGTCTTAGATTTTGGAGATTCCTGTTCTGACCGAGGCTTCCCAAGAGCATGAAGCAAACTCCTGGTCCTGACAAAAAGCCCTTTTATTCATTGACTGTGAATTCTGCTCATTCACATCCAGCAAAGTCTTTCAAGAGAGGAGTTACAGTCACAGACCTTACCTGGCTTGGAGGGCTGACAGGCCGATATCTGCAAAACTTGGCAAGGAGTCTCAGAGAGTCACGAACCAATTAAGCGAACTAATTGTCTCCTGCAAACTTCATTCCCCTTTTGTTCCTCTTTTATTCCCTCTGGGAGGGGCCATTCACCATCCATCTGTGGCCTTACTCCCACGTCAACCCCTGTTCTTTAGCTGTTCCCTTCGTCTGGCAACTCTGTGCATGCGCACACTGGGAACAGGCTCCAGCTGTTCATCTGCCTCATTGATATCTGACTCTGAAGGCAGCTGATAACTGTCAAACGGCTCTTGTCCCCTCTCTGCCTCCGACACAGAGCCCTCATCAGACCCTTCCCCAGACTCCAGGACTGGCCCATGTTCCTCCCCAACCTCCTCTCTGTCTAAATCTGCTGCCAGCTCTGCTGGCTGCTGGTGGGCCACAACAATTCCACCGCCTTTTGCAAATATGGACCTACAAGAGAAGTAAAAAAAAAAAAAGCCAGGTTCTACAGCCTTTTTCTTAATCAAAACACATGGAATGAGGGACTCCTTTGGCGTTGGCTTAGCAACATTAGACCTATCATGTTCAGGTTAATTAAACAAGAGCTGCAGATTTTTTAAAAAAGCAATTTTAACAAATTTTCCATCCTAAATGCTTTGCCTCTCCCTTTCCGATTGCACAACTCAACAATCCATCAGGCTGAGGGAGAAACGACCGCAATGAAAAACGACATGAGACCCTGCGGGATCTTGCAGGAGAGGAGGCATAACGCCCCAAGAAAACCAAAGAAAACCCAACATTTGCAACTGAGAAGTCCCAAGGTCTGCAATCATCCACTCGTTTTCCGTTCTTCGCATCCCGTTTCCCAGCAGGACCAGACTTCCCAGGAAGCTGGAGAAGTTCAGAAGAGACTGTGGGATCAGGCGTCCGTCCATTAGGCCAACATGGCTTGGAAAACACAGCCAACCAGATCTTCTGGAAATCCCATCAAGAGGCCACAGTGCCAACAACCATCCCCGGTTGTAGCTTTCCAACAAATCTCTCCAACCTGTCTTTCCTCAACCTGGTACCCTTAAGTCCTAGCAAATCTTTAACATCTAGTTAAGCCTGTTGAGTGAACACCATCTTTGTGGTTCCTGGCTTATCAATCACTGTCAAAATGTCCTTGGTCCCACCCCTTTGGGGAAAAGGCCTCCGGCTCTTCACTCAATACTAGTCCCTACTCCTGGCTTAGAAACATTTACTTAGGCCTACATTACTTCACTGGCTTTCAACAGATGGCAACACTTTGTCTATCTAAGCTTGGAAGCTATACCAGGATTGGACCTCAATGACGCATGAATGAGAAGCTTCTAGAATACATGCAACAAAGGCTAAAACAAATGAAGAACTGGGTATGTCTAGTTCAGGGGTGTCCAAACCTTTTGCAAGGAGGGCCAGATTTGGTGAGGTGAAAATGTGTGGGGCCGATCATTCAGCCTGACATTCTTTGAACCCTTAACATTAAATGCGAATTAACTACCGTATTTTTCAGAGTATAAGACGCACCAAGATTTTGAAGAGGCAAATTAAAAAAAAAGTTTTTGCACTCTCCCACAAAAATGGGCCTTTTTTTTAAAGGGCATGAATAGTATTTAAGAGGCTTCTAGAGTGCCCCTGGGGGCTGGGGGGGGGGGAAGTTGAGCAAAAAATGGCCCTTTTTTTGCTCATTTATGCCCTCCACAGCCCCCAGGAGCACTCTGAAAACCTCCTAAAGACTATGCACAGCCATTTTGGTGAAGGGGGCAGAGTTTTGGGAGGCAAAAAATGCTGTATTCAGTGTATAAGATGCACCCAGATTTTTAGCCTCTTTTTTGAGGGGAAAAAGATGCATCTTTATACTTCGAAAAATACGGTATTTTATGAAACACTAAACAAATAACTCCAGTGGGGAGAAGAGGCTGCGGGCCGCTTGAAATTTGAAAAAGGGCCACATTTGGCCCCCGGGCCGCACTTTGGACATGCCTGGTCTAGTTTAATGAAAAGAAGGACTAGGGGCAGGGGTGAAATCAATTTACCTTCGCTACCAGTTTTCAAATGTGAGCGCCGTGCCACCTCTGTGTATGCGCCAGGCTTTTCACGCATGTGCAGAGCATCAAAAACTGGACGCGATGACATCCGGGAGGATGGGAGGAGCCTGCTACCGAGCATGCCTGCAAAGGTAATTAGAACAGCAGGGGGGGGGGGGAATCCACTGTGCCACGCAATTTAGATTAGCTAGAAAGCAAGAAATCTGACGATTGTAGCTAATATAAATCGTGCGTCACAGCTGATCATCGGAAACACTGATTCGCCAACCAGTAGCATTTTTTTACTACTGGTTAGGGCAGCGGTTCTCAAATAGTGGCTCCGTAAAGGGGGGTGCGAAGGCTCCCTTTCCATCTGGGTGCAACGGCGTGGGCGGCATGGGCGAGGCATAATATATCCCGCCTGGAAGTGGCAGCACTTCGGACTGTGGATTTTCATTGGCGCCGCGGGCTGGAGCTGTGCACGAAGCCTGCTCGGGCGGGGGTGGGAGGGAGGGAAGCATGGCTGTCCCAGGCTTCCCTCCCTTCCCCCCCCCCCCAGCCCAAGCAGACTTTTTGCACAGCTCCAGCCCGCGGCTCTGATGAGTCTCTGAGCATTCCCCAGCGCTGCCACTTCAAGCCGGGATATATTCTGCCATGCCCTCGGCGGCGTCTTTATGCAGGTAGCTCGCCTCCCCGCCAGCATTCCATCTGGAAGCGGAAGCGCAACAGCCGCTGTTGGGGAAGGGACAAAGGGGCGGCGGTCGCCCGATCTTGCCACCGCCACCCCTTCGCCCCTGGTAACGGCGACTGTTGTGCTGCTGCTTCCAGCTGGGATGCTGGAGGAGCTGCTGGCAGGGAGGGAGGGAAGAAGGGGAGGAAGGAGTAAGGATAGACAAGCAAGAGGGAAAGAGGAAAGAAGGCAAGCAGGCAGGAAGGAGGCAGAAGGAAGGAGGGAAGAATGGAACTGGAAGGGAGGCAGGGAAGGAGGGAGGGAGAAAGGAAGGATAGGAGGATAGGGAAAGAGGAAAGAAGGCAGGCAGGCAGGGGGAAAGAGGAAGGAGGGAACTGGAAGGGAGGCAGGAAGGAAGGGAAGGAGGAAGGGAGGGTGGAAGGAAGGATAGACAAGTAAGAGGGAAAGAGGAAAGAAGGCAAGCAGGCAGGAAGGAGGCAGAAGGAAGGAGGGAAGAATGGAACTGGAAGGGAGGCAGGGAAGGAGGGAGGGAGAAAGGAAGGATAGGAGGATAGGGAAAGAGGAAAGAAGGCAGGCAGGCAGAAGGGAGGGAGGTGCAAGGAAGGAAGGAAGCATAGATAAGCAGGAGGGAAAGAAGGCAGGCAGGCAGGGGGAAAGAGGAAGGAGGGAACTGGAAGGGAGGCAGGAAGGAAGGGAAGGAGGAAGGGAGGGTGGAAGGAAGGATAGACAAGTAAGAGGGAAAGAGGAAAGAAAGCATGTGACTACGGTGGGAGACGAGGAAAGACCAGTGTGCTATGTTATGCAGAGGTCTACTTAAAACAATTTTATAGACAAATTATACTATTTACAGTCGTGCGGGGGGGGGGGCGCGCGAAATGTTTTCTTCTTCCTAGGGGGGGCATGACAGAAAATAATTGAGAAGCACTGGGTTAGGGCAAAATGGTCCGAACCAGTAGCATTTCACCCCTGACTAGGAATGACAGGATAGCAGTCTTCCAATATCTCAGGGGTTGCCACAAAGAAGAGGGAGTCAAACTATTCTCCAAAGCACCTGAGGGTAGAACAAGAAGCAATGGGTGGAAACTAATCAAGGAGATAAGCAACCTGGAATTAAGGAGAAACTTCCCAACAGTGAGGACAATTAACCAGAGGAACAGAAGTTGCCTTCAGAATTTGTGGGCGCTTCATCACTGGAGATTTTTAAGAAGAGACTGGACAGTCACTTGTCTGAAATGGCATAGGGCTGTGATGGGGAAACTATGAAACTATAATACGATTGTATTGATTGCTTATTAGTCACCTATGACTATCATTAATACAATACAATACAATACAATACAATAGTAGAGTTGGAAGGGACCTTGGAGGTCTTCTAGTCCAACCCCCTGCCTAGGCAGGAAACCCTATACCGTTTCAGACAAATGGCTATCCAACATTTTCTTAAAGACTTCCAGTGTTGGGGCATTCACAACGTCTGGAGGCAAGCTGTTCCACTGATTAATTGTTCTCACTGTCAGGAAATTTCTCCTCAGTTCTAATTTGCTTCTCTCCTTGATTAGTTTCCACCCATTGCTTCTTGTTCTACCCTCAGGTGCTTTGGAGAATAGTTTGACTCCCTCTTCTTTGTGGAACACCATTAAGTGTTATATCTTATGATTCTTCATGAATGTCTTTTTTTTCCCTTTTATGTACACTGAGATCATATGCACCAAGGACAAATTCCTTGTGTTTCCAATCACACTTGACCAATAAAGAATTCTATTCTATTCTATTCTATTCTATTCTATTCTATTCTATTCCATTCCATTCCATTGAGATTATCAGTCATCCAGGTCATGGTTGTCCTAAGATGCTTTTTCAAGAGGCAACTGGACTTTCTTTGATTTTCCTTGAAGATGTTTCTCTTCTCATCCAAGAAGCTTCGTTAGTTCTGAAGAAGCTTTTTGGATGAGATATGTTTTTACATAAAGGTTTCGATACATGTTTTTCAACCTCAAGCACTTTAAGATGTATGGACTGCAATTCCCAGAAATCCCCAACCAGCATGGCTAGTTGGAGAATTCTGGGAGTTGAAGTCCCTACCTCTTAAAGTGTTTGAGGTTGAGAAATACTGCAAGTTTAAATGCTCTCTCCAATTAATTCTCACAGTACCAAGCAACTGTTGCCAATAATGTGCCACCTTGGCAAAGTATGGAATGACTCCAAGGATTGGGGGATTCAGCCAAGACTTCTTCCTGGCCCTAAATTTGAACCCCCACATATTATCTACTTTTTGCCAAGGTAAGATGCTCTTTTAAAGGCGTGCCTTTATGCAGCATTGAATGCTTGGTTCTTTCCGATCCTGGCTTTGGCCCCTGGTGCCATCAGCATTGGCAATGTATTAATGCACTTAATTCATTATAATGCGGTTAATCAGCCATGCTAGGAAGAGCTGGAACAATGCTTTGCTGAAAACACGGCTAATGAGAACACCTGTGATGTCAGCTCCAAGTTGCAAAACTGGATGCCTTTCCTGGGTGGGCAAAGGTTCAAGAGAGGCAGCAAAGCTCAATACTCTTAGTATTGTCTTATACTTTGCAGGTTTCTGATCAGGACATCGATCTGGAAAGTTTGCCCTCTGGGCTCCAGGCCTGGCAGAGAAACTGCGAGTTTGGACTTAGACTGAGAATAACTTTATTGCCACTTAAAATATAGAGAAATTGGCAGACATTAAAATGAAATTTCATTGCATTTCTCAATAGAACTAATCCTTAACTTACAACCGCTTAGCAACCGTTCAAAAGTTACAACTGGGATCAAATTTGGGTTGGCCACCGAGACCAGAGGTTTAGTCCAGGGGTGGGTTCTGGCTTCTATTATTGCCGGTTTGCTCAGGGACGCACTTTGCACGCACTTGCTTGATGCGGGCTATGCGTGCAAGTGCAGTAGTTAAAAAAAATGCTTCTGCGCACGCAGAGAAGCAAAAACTAAGATGGTGGTGCCTACAGCATCGCCAATAGAAATGGTTTGGGGGCGTGGCTGGTCGAGTTACTACCTACTCGGCCGAATCGGTCTGAACCTGTAGGGACCAACCTGTGGTTTAGTCTTCGGACTCATGCTGGAGCTCCTTCAGGGGTGGGCTTCAAAATGTTTAGCAAGGGGTTCTCTGCCCGGTTGCTGGGTGGGCATGACCCTGGCGGGCGTGGCCTAGTTGGCCTCCAGCACCACAGTGGGGGGAGATGTTTTTGCCCTCCCTGGGCTGCGGAAGTTTTCCTCGAGTCTCCAAGAGAGCAAAAATGGCCTCTTCAGGCTCAGGAGGCCAATCAGAGGTCAGAAATGGGCCTGTTTCCTGCCTTTTTAAACTTCCGATAGGCAGTATCTCAGCTGCGTTACTCCCCAGCAGTAATGCGAAAGGTAAGTTTTCTTGAAACTGCGCTCGAACACACACAGAGCACGCAACAGGTGTGCACACATAGCCCATGATCATGGAACCAGTTGTCAAACTGGTAGGTTTTCCCCACCACTGGGAAAACCCGGGACCTTTCAAATTCAGGTTTTCCCAGATGTGCCAATATGACACCTCTAATAAAAGGCAACTTTGAGGAAAATGCCTGCCTTGGAGTTTTACTTCTGTTTGGGGGTGTTACTTGCAACCCTGACATTCGCCTTCATTCATGAAAGTTACAACTGCTTTGAAACAGGTGACTTACAACCAGCATTCGCACTTACGATCGTTGTAGCATTCCCCACCATCTTGGAATCAAACTTTGACTGCTTGGCAACCGGCCATGTATTTATGAGAATTGCAGCATCAAAGGGTCATGTGATCTTGGAGTCCTAGTGGACAACCATTTAAATAGGAGCCAGCCGTGGGCAGCAGCTGCCAAAAAAGCCAACACAGTTCTAGGCTGCATAAACAGAGGGAGAGAATCAAGATCACGTGAAGTGTTAATACCACTTTATAATGCCTTGGTAAGGCCACACATGGAATACTGCATTCAGTTCTGGTCGCCACGATGTAAAAAAGATGTGGAGACTCTAGGAAGAGTGCAGAGAAGAGCAACAAAGAGGATTAGGGGACTGGAGGATAAAAAATATGAAAAACAGTTGGTTGAATTGTGTATGTTTAATGAAAAGAAGGACTAGGGGAGACATGATAGCAGTGTTCCAATATCTCAGGGGTTGCCACAAAGAAGAGGGAGTCAAACTATTCTCCAAGGCACCTGAGGGTAGAACAAGAAGCAATGGGTGGAAACTAATCAAGGAGAGAAGCAACCTAGAACTGAGGAGAAATTTCCTGACAGTTAGAACAATTAATCAGTGGAACAGAAATTGCCTCCAGAAGTTGTGAATGTCCCAACACTGGAAGTTTTTAAGAAGATGTTGGATAGCCATTTGTCTGAAATGGTATAGGGTTTCCTGCCTAGGCAGGGGGTTGGACTAGAAGACCTCCAAGGTCCCTTCCAACTCTGCTAATTGTATTGGATTGTATTGTATTGATCCCCATTGGCGACCGTCCCAGCCGGCTGGCAACAAGTGATGTCAATGGGAAAAGCTGGATTCACTTAATGTTCACACTGATGAACTCGGAAAAGTAGCAATGGGGAAAGGAATCCATGGTCTTCTGTGGACTTCTTTTGGATCCTAGAGACTTTCCGATAAAGGAACACCCAGCATTGGTGGCCTGATCAGAAATTTGTTTCCATCCTTGTTGATTCCCAGGCGCACACAGGAGAGCCAAGGAAAGGGTGCCTCGGGCTGTTACCGCACCTCTTCGCTCCTCACCAGCTGTTTGGATGCACAGCAAGAGCCCGGAGCTCAGGATGTGTGAGCTAACTTCTGGTTTTGCCCTGGGCCTAAGCTCAGTGCAAAGGACTAAGACAAGGGGAGAAAACCCTGCCAGAAACAACAAAGGCCAAAATGAGCGGCATTCTGGCCTGCTCTCTTCAGAATTGGCATCAAATCTGCCTGGTTAAGCAAGAAGCTGAAGTTGCAAAGAACACCACTCAGCAAATATAGGGTACCAAGAACTGGGGGGGTTAGGAATAGACTAGTGCGTATTCCTCATCAGAGGTGGGATTCAAATAATTTAACAACCAGTCTTCTGCCCTAATGACTGGCTGGATTAGTGTGGCCATGGTGGGCATGGCCAGGGGGTGTGACAGGCAGCACTCGGCCTCCTGCCACCCCCCTGAGAGCAAAAACAGGCCACTGGGGGGGTGCGCAACCGCCTGCCCCCCATTTGGGCCTAGTAGGCTTTCCTGCAGCCTTCTGGGGGCGAAAACGGGCCCCCAGGGGGAGGCACCACACACTTTTGGGCCTGGTAGGCCTCCCTGGGAGCCAAAACAGGTTACATGGGGACTCCTGTAAGGGGCAGGGCAGGAAGGGGCAGGGCCAGCCAGCAACTTAACAACCAGTTCACCCGAACCGACCAGAACCGGCTGAATCCCACCACCACCATCATCGTGTTTTGGCTTCTCTTGAACTACCGTGAATGGCATGAAGTCTTGGCCTGTGATCGGCTTGTAATATGTGGCTTCCGGATTGGCCAAGTCTCGCAAAATAGCCAGAACATCTGCCTCCTCCACAGATGAGGCCTGTTTGCTTGCTAGGATTCGGTAGGAGTTAAGGACCCTCTTTGAATCAGAGCACTGGGCTAGAACCCGGCGCCTCGCATGGAATCTCGCCAAGCCACAAACGGCATGATAGAATGGGCTGACCTGATCTGAATCTCTGGCTGTGTAAAAAAAAAATCCATAGTGCTTAATGGGATTGCATAGTGCTTAATGGGCAGATGGAGTTGGGGGTTCTGGACATCTGTAGGAAAATGGGCTCAGGACTGTCTGCAGCCAGTAGTAGCAACAAAGCAAAGGACCCAAACCCTGCAATGTTTCCATTCCTCTATTGATGGCTAGAAGAAAAGGGGAAGGACGTGAGAGGAGTTTAATGACTTACTAGTTTTCTAATCTTACAGAATGCATCAATCTGGATGGCTTTTGCCCATCCTTGCAGTTATGGCAGAAAAAAAAAGGGGGGGGGGATAAATAAGAATAACAGTGTTGGAAGAGACTCTTCTAATCCAACCTCCTTTTCCAGCAAGCTGGCCTGGCCTGTTAATGTTAATTTTAATTTATTTTAAATGTATTGTTTCTTTTTAAAAAAATTGGTTTGGTCTTTTTGGAAATGGGTTTAATCTTTTTTAAAAACTTTTGTGATGTGTGTTTTTAATGTTGTACGCCGCCCTGAGTCCTTTTGGAGAAGGGTGGCATATAAATCCAAATAAACCTGAAACCTGCACAAAAAAAGACCCTATACCCATGATGGAGAACTTATGGTACACATGCCATAGGTGGCAAGCAGAGCCCACTCTGCTGGCACATGCGCCATCACCATAGGTCAAACATCCATGGTGTTTCTTTCGTGAGCTTCTGTTTCCCTGCAAACGACGAAACAGAAGCTCACAAAAGAAAAAGATCTTTCCTTTTACTGTGTTGTGGGTGTTGGGATGCCCCACTTCCTGCTGGCCAGCTGGTCTTCGGATCTCTGCTGCGCATACCCATGCTTGCCTGTGCATGCCTGCGTGCACATTTCCATTTGGGCATGCGCGCACATGCAGTCTCGGCACTCAGTGTCTAAAAGGATCGCCATCACTTCCCTATACCATTCTGGATAAATGGCTGTCCAATTCATTTCATTTATTGGATTTGGATTAATCTCTTTTTAAAAACCCCAATGTTGGAGAATCCACAACTTCTGAGTTTAAGCCATTCCATTGGTTAATTGTTCTCACTGTTAGGAAATTCCTCCTTAGTTCTAAGTTGCTTCTCTCCTTGATTAGTTTCCACCCATTGCTTCTTGTTCTACCCTCAGGTGCCTTGGAGAATAGCTTGACTCCCTCTTCTTTGTGGCAACCCCTGAGATGTTGGAAGACTGCTATCATGTCTCCCCTAGTCCTTCTGTTCATCAAACTAGTCCTTCTTTTCATTAGACCAGACATACCCAATTCCTGCAACTGTTCTTCATATGTTTTACCAGAGGAAGCTGACAAAAGGGAAGTTACAGGAAGTTATGAAAACATCAGCTAGGTGTTGGCTCTCTTTTGTATGCATGCTGGGAGCCATTAAGGGGAATTGGGGAGAATGGATCCTACTTTTTTCCCCTTCCTCCATGTCTTACTTGCCCTTTGTAGTTTTTTCCCCCCATCAAAGCCCAGAACAATCAAATTCTTCCAGGTTTTCAAGCTGTGACTGAGCCAAAATGATTGCCCAGAGCTTCCAAAATGCAGCAACCTGCCCCAAGTTAAAAACCAGTTTTTCCTCTTTATTTAATGCACACCTCCTCTTTCTATTATATCCAAATGTCCTTAATAAATTGTCCTTGGTGTTTCTGGACCTTAAGCATGTCTTTGGATATGCTTAATACAGTTAGTTCTATTCACATACAGATACTCTGTTAAATAGGAAGGAATATGCAGGCCCGTCTTAACAACATTATGGGTCATGGGCAAAGCAGTGTACTGAGGCCCCTACGACAACTACTCACAGGAATAAAAATGTAGATGGTCAATAAAATTAAACATATTTATTTTATTGGCACTTCCAACAAAATCGGTGCTGAAACATTAAAAACATGCTGTGCAGCAACAACTAATCAACACAACACATAAACATTTGAACAATGCACGAGACTGGAAAAACACAATAATGCTCAATAAGCCATACAGTTGCTGTATTTATATGATACAAGGTGCATTAAAGGGTTAACCTACATATTAGTATGGGGCACCTATGCTTGTGGGGCCCAAGGGCAAGTGCCCATCAGGCCCATGCATTAAGAGAGCCCTGGGAATGTGCTCATCTCCGTTTCAAAGCCGGAGAGCCAGTGCTGTCCGAAGATGTCTCTGTGGTCATGTGTCCAGCAGGACTAAATGCTGAACGCTCACGGAACACTGTTTTCTTCCCGCCAAAGGTGGTTCCTATTTTTCTACTTGCATTTGTTATATGCTTTTGAACTGCTAGATTGGCAGAAGCTGGGACAAGTAACGGGAGCTCACTCTGTTATGCAGCGCTAGGGATTCAAACCACCAAACTGCCGACCTTCCTGATCAGCAACCTCAATGTCTTAGTCACTGAGCCAAAATGTCCCATTACCCCAACAATAATTGTCTGCAAATGTCATCAAAATCTTTTGAAAAGTAAACAAACCAATTGCCGTGGTTTATGTTTTGCTCAGCTTGCTCTGGGCCCCAGATTGAAAGGGGCAGCACCCAGTTCAATTTGCATCCAGAATTGAGTTGATGGTCAGTTTCCCCTCCCTAGTAGATACCCTCTTACTGAGGTCTTTGCCCCCTGGCAACAGGGGCATCTTATTCTGATTATGCTACCCATAATGAGCATCAATTGATGTTGGATAGACTTTGCCCAGGTTTTGGTGGAGAAGACATTGCTTTGAAGAGCGAGCTTCAATCCGGTCCAGCTTTCAGAAATATGCGTTCAGCAATAGCACTTAGACTTATATACTGCTTCATAATGCTTTTCAGCCTTACAGAGTTAGAATGCCCACCAACAATATGGCTCCTCATTTTACTGACCTCGGAAGGATGGAACTTTGAGTATGGTGAGGATCGAACTCCTGGCAGTGAGCAGTGTTTGCCTGCAATACTGCATTCTAACCACTGCACCACCACGGCTCTTACGGAGATCATAGTAGGATGAATCACAGACATTAGGTAAGCATACAGTTTTTCCTTCCAATAATTAAATGTAAACCCCATATTATCGCAATTTCAATTTAGAAAAGTTCAGACAAGTTTCTTTTGGCAGCAAAGCTGAAATTGAGAAGAGGAAGCTCTCTCTCTCTTTTTTTTCTTAAAGGAAGAATCCCCTTATAATCTGTAATCTGGTATCCGGTGGCAAGACAAGAAACAGAAGTGACATCTTGGATGGTGTGACGTCATTGCAACCTTTGTGTGATGATGTCATGATGGGTCTGACATCACTGAGGATTGTTTGGGGGGGGGGGGGGGAGAATATGCTGACCCTGTAAACCACTTAGAGTATTCTGACCGAGGCTTCACCAAATCACGAAGCAGACTGCTTGTCCTGACAAAACCCCTTTTTATTAAGCTAATGTGAATTCCTCTCATTCACATACAGCAAAGTCCCGGAAAACAGTCTTTCAAGGGTCAATTTGCAACCACAGACCTTATCAGGCTTGGAGAGCTGCCAGGCTGGTATCTTCCAAACGCATTGCTCTACAAGAAAATACTTGGCAAGGAGACTGTGTATGCCCACACTGGGAACAGGCTCCAGCTGTTCATCTGCCTCACTGATGTCTGACTCTGAAGGCAGCTGAAAACTGGCATACGGCTCTGGCCCCCTCTCTGCCTCTGACACAGAGCCCTCATCAGAGCCTTCTCCAGGACTGGCCCATGTTCCTCCCCAATAACCTCCTCACTGTCTGAATCTGCTGCCAGTTCTGCTGGCCGCTGGCGGGCCACAACATAGAGGGGCTCTAAAAGCCCTGTGAAGCTGTATATAAGTCTTAAGTTAGATTGCCGTTTAGAAGGAATCATGGCTTCCAATGTACTCATATCCTTCTCAAACAACAGAATCAAACCAGCATTTCTATGAGGATTCTCAAACATCCAGGTCATGGTTGTCCCAAAGGTGCTTTTTCAAAAGACTTTGAAAAAACAAAAGGATTGTTTTTCCTTGGAAGACAGCAAAGTTCACATTCCAGACAGAGAGGGTTTCTAGTTTGAAAGAGGAGTCAAAGAGGCCATCTGTGTCCAAATTGAACAGCCCTCTCTCAACAGATAAGGAGGGATACAACACCACCTATCTCCTGTTTACAACACAGTCCTTTCAGCAGTTCCAAGAAGACTCCACACCCATTTGCAGCACTCAGGTGACCCTGAGGACACACCTCCAAGTGGCTTCAATGACTCTCAAAAAGAGGGCAAACGACCAGATGACTGCAAGGAATATAAATCTTCCCATCCTCTACCGTTCAGTCAGAACTGAAGAAGCTTCTTAGATGAAAAGCGAAACCCCTTCAAGAAAAAACAAAGTTGTATTGATCTTATATTATATGCTAATAAAAACTGTAAACATGACACACACACACACACACCCAAAAAACGGAAAAACAAAGCCCACTTATCTTTTGGGGAAAAAAATCACCTTTGGGACAAGGAAATCAGCATGTTTACTTGGGAAATCTGGGAATCATATGAACCGCCAGGAAAGGGAGGAAAAATGTGACAAAGGCAGCCCCAGACAAAATAAGACCTCGGAAAAAGAATAATAATAGGGTTGAAGGCCTTTGTTGTTTTTTGGACGTAGAAATATTAATACACGGAAGAACTGACTCAAACTGACTCTCATTATTTTTTGCAAATATTTTAGCCACATCAGAAAGATCCCTTTTTTTTCCCCCTCTGCCTCCTCTCTCTTTCCTGAAATATTACTTTGGCAAGCCTTGTGAGAAAGTTCATTCATCTGTTTAAACGGCTCTCATTTGCGTGCAGTGATAGCATCCAGCAGCCAAAATCTAAATGACTGCTTGACACTGTGGTGTCATTCTATTCATGGTGTGATCCCTGATTGGGTGGGATCCTCTTTTTTCACCGAGTTCCGGAAGGAAGAAGAAGCATCTGCAAAGAACAAAACATTGACCTGGAGCGGGGTCATGTAAAGGGGAAGATCTGCATGCTTGAAGCATTATTATTATTATTATTTTCAGGAGAAATCTTCCCTCGGAAATGAAAATAACAGGACAGTCATGTCTGTTTAAAGCAGGGGTGTCAAACTCGATTTCATTGAGGGCCGCATCGGGGTTGTGTTTGACCTGGGGGGGAGGGTGGCCGGGGGGCGTGGCCAGCTCGACGTCATTCCTGTTGTTGGCACCTGTGGTGGCCCGAATGCTCTACCAGCGAAAACAAAGTTCGAGACGGCCTCTAGTCCTTTTTTTCTCTAGATTGGTCATACCCAATTCCTGCATCCGTTCTTCATACGCTTTAGTCTCTAGGCCTTTCATCATCTTAGCTGCTCTTCTTTATACTTTTTCAAAAGTTTTAATATCTTTTTTTCTAATGTGGTGACCAAAACTCGATGCAGGGTTCCAGGTGTGGTCTTATTCAGGATTTACAACTAAGGGCTTACTAAAACACATGGAGAACGGTTGCAGGATTTGGGTTTGGCTAGTCTAGAGAGAAGAAGGACTAGGCGGGGACGTGATAGCAGGGTTCCAGTATTTCTTCCACCATGAGGAGAGGGTTATTTTCCAGCTTATTTTCCAAATTTTCCAGCTTATTTCCCAGAGAGCAGGACAAGAAGCAATGGATGGAATCAAGGAGATAAGCGTCTTGGAATTGAGGAGAAATGTCCTAACAGTGAGTACAATTAACTAGTGGAACAGAAGTTGCCTCCAGAACAGGGGTGGGTTCCTGCCAGTTCTAACCTCTTCTATAGAAGAGGTTCCACTAATCTACAGTGCCCTTTAGAACCGGTTCCAGCTCCCTCCCCCCTGCCCATCCACACTTCATTAAGATGAAGAGCGAGAGGAGGAATTCTGGGAGTTGAAGTCCACAAGTCTTAAAGCTGTCAAGTTTGAACACCCCTGGATTTTTTTTTTTCCCTAAAGGTTTAGAGGTGCAAGGGTCTTGTAACTTGACAGCTTTAAGACTTGCGTGCTTCAAATGCCAGAGTTTCTGAGCCAACATTTTGGTTGCTAAGCAAGAGCGTTGTTAAGTGAGTTTCACCACATTTTACAAGTTGGCCACGTCCACCAAGTCACATTGCCGGCAAGCCACTCCCACCCAGTCACAAGGCCAGCAAGCTAATCTCACTCAGTCACATGGCTGGCAAGCCACTCCCACCCAGTCACATGGCCAGCAAGCCACTCCCACCCAGTCACATGGCCAGCAAGCCACTCCCACCCAGTCACATGGCCAGCAAGCCACTCCCAACCAGTCACATGGCCAGCGAGCTAATCCCACTCAGTCACATGGCTGGCAAGCCACTACCACCCAGTCACATGGCCGGCAAGCCACTCCCACCCAGTCACATGGCTGGCAAGCCACTCCCACCCAGTCACATGGCTGGCAAGCCACTCCCACCCAGTCACATGGCCAGCAAGCCACTCCCACCCAGTCACATGGCCAGCGAGCTAATCCCACTCAGTTACATGGCTGGCAAGCCACTCCCACCCAGTCACATGGCCGGCAAGCCACTCCCACCCAGTCACATGGCTGGCAAGCCACTCCCACCCAGTCACATGGCCGGCAAGCCACTCCTACCCAGTCACATGGCCGGCAAGCCCCTCCCACAAAGCAGGCCACACCTACAGAAGAGGTTCTAAAAAATTTGAAACCCACCACTGCTCCAGAGGTTGTGGGTGCTCCATCACTGGGGGGTTTTAAGAAGAGACTGGACAGCCACTTGTCTGAAAGGGCATAGGGCTGTGATGGTGAAACTATGGCACGGGTGCCACAGGTGGCATGCAGATCCCTCTCTGCGGGCACACAAGCCATTGCCCCAGCTCAGCTTCACCATGCATGCGCACGTGCCTCCTGCCGGCCAGCTGTTTTTGGGTCGCTGCCAGACATGTGCAGGGGGTGGAGCACATGTGGAGGGTTGCACCGGCATGTGTGGGGGTGGGGAGAGCATGGGGCTTGCAATGAACACACATGGGGGGGCACTCGGGGGGTGGGGGCATTATATTATGGGTTCACGCACACACACTTTCGGCACACAGCAATGAAAAGGTTAGCTGGTATAGGATCTCCTGCTTAAGCAGAGGGCTGGACTAGAAGACCTCCAAGGTCCCTTCTAACTCTGTGAGTGGACACGTTTTTTCAGCTCTGAAGATCCCAGGACTTTCTCCAGTGTGCACTAGGCTCACTTCTGCAAGGACCAGCTGTTTGTGCATTTCCCAGGTTTGTCCATGAAAAACAGCAAGCTTCAGGTTTCCAAGCCTCATTTCAGATTCAGCTAATTGGACAGTGTCCAAATTTGTCAGAGCCTAATGCTTTCTGAATCACCGAAATTGTGGTCCAGAGTGAATTCTGCAGCATTGCATGCCTCTGGTAACAAACATCTGTTTGGTGGTTAAGAGAATTACAGCAAATGATAGGTTTTGAAGTACAAATAAACAAATCTATTTATGGCAGAGTTGACTTTCACAAATAAGGCCTTCACTTTTTGGGCTAGAGTGGAATTTGCATATTTAACCACTCTTTTGAAGGATTTCTGAGTTCTGAGGCCTGGGACTAAAAGGGACCTTAAATGGTGTTAACTGTTTATTTTTGAATTTGATGTGCTTGACTTCAAATGGGTAATGTGGGAATGGTTGATAAGGAAATTATAGACTGTGCCAATAACATATTTCAGCTGCAGAGAGAAAACTGTATTTTGCTACATTGGAGTAAAAAAAAAAAGTTTCTTAACTTGAAATGGTTTCTTTGAAGAAGAGGTGAGAAGAACCGATTGGAACTGATTTAATTGGGATCAGATAAAAGGGCTTGGTCTGATTTCTACATCTTAGGATACAGGTTTATATGTTCTTTATTTTGGGGGAGGAGGGGGGAGACAGCCCTTTTAACTTCCACAATGGATGACTGGCTGCAAAAGCTTTTGGACTTAGCAAAATTGTTTGCTTTAATTAAAGAAAAGAATAAAACAACCTTTGTTTTTAACTTGGAAACCACTTCTGGAGTTTGTGCTTGAGGTGGGAAAACAATGAAACTCCAATTAGATAGGTTCATTGTTATAGAAGTGGCTAGTATATATTGATATGTACCAATAAAGGAGAATATTTGTAGCTCAGGGTGCTAGGTTAACACTGATGGTATTAACTAGTTTGGGTAAAGAAACATCTGCAAGAAAACAAACAGAGTCAGAGAGCATCAAGGACCAGTCATATATTAGCGTGCAAAAAGTAAAAAGTTGAAGTTGTACGCAATTATCTTATTCTACTCGGCTAAAAAGAGTCGGAAGTCAATGCATTTATCTTTCTTTCCCTTGTTACCCTACGCTTTTGCCTCTTTCCTTTTTCCTCCTCTATGTTCCCATTGTTTTCATTTTTTTTTCTTTCTACAGGTAGCCTTCCACTTACAACAGTTCATTTAGCGACCGTCCCAAATTACAAACGGTGCTGAAAAAAGGGACAGGGCCATGTTTCACAGTTATAACCATTGCAGCATCCCCAGGGTCACATGATCAACATTTGGATGCTTGGCTTGCAGCATCCCGGGGTCATGTGGTCCATTTTTGAGATCTTCTGACGTGCAAAGCCCACGGGGAAACAAGATTCAACAACTGTGCTACTGACTTAACGACTGCAGTGATTCATTTAACAATGCACAGGTACAGAATAGGTGGTACCTTGCTCAATAGTAGTAACTGTGAAAGGGATCTTGGAGTCCTAGTGGACAACCATTTAAATAGGAGCCAGCCGTGTGCAGCAGCTGCCAAAAAAGCCAACACAATTCTAGGCTGCATAAACAGAGGGATAGAATCAAGATCAAGTGAAGTGTTAATACCATTTTATAAGACCTTGGTAAGGCCACACGTGGAATACGGCATCCAGTTTTGGTTGCCACAATGTAAAAAAGATGTGGGGACTCTAGAAAGAGTGCAGAGAAAAGCAACAAAGAGGATTAGGGGATTGGAGACTAAAACATATGAAGAACGGTTGTAGGAACTGGGTATGTCTGGTTTTATTAAAAGGACCAGGCAGTGTTCCAATATCTCAGGGGTTGCCACAAAGAAGAGGGACTCAGGCAATTCTCCAAAGCACCTGAGGGTAGGACAAGAAGCAATGGGTGGAAACTAATCAAGGAGAGAAGCAACCTAAAACTAAGGGAGAAATTTCCTGACAGTTAGAACAATTAATCAGTGGAACAACTTGCCTCCAGAAGTTGTGAATGTTGCAGCACTGGATGTTTCTAAGAAGATGTTGGATAACCATTTGTCTGAAGTGGTGTAGGGTTTCCTGCCTAGGCAGGGGGTTGGACTAGAAGACCTTCAAGGTCCTTTCCAACTCTGTTATTTTATTCTGTTCTGTTCTATTCTATTCTGTTCTATTCTATTATCAACTGCGGCAAGAAAAGTTGTAAAATGGGGCAAATTTCACTTAACAAATGTTTCACTTAGCAACAGGAATGTTGGGCCCAATCAAAGCAGAAATTTTTCTCCTAGGCATAATACTGGAGGGGTATAAGAAAGATGTGCTCTATCTAATTATACATGTATTGACTGTGGTGCGAATAACCTACGCGCAGTATTGGAAAAAAGAAAATATCCCATCAGAGTTAGACATAATTAGGAAAATTTTGGCCTGTGCGGAAGCAGATAGGTTCATCCTTGAATTAAAAAATAAAGGGGAATTGGAATATTGCGAAGTTTGGAACAGATTTTACTATTGGTATAAGACAAGGTGACAAGACTGGAACAAATTGTAAATAATGTGATTGGATAGAAGGATAGATAATGTATTAAGTCGGCCGACAATTAATGGACGAGATTATCTGTATATAATGTGTTTGTATGGTCATAACAGCTTCGCTGTGCTGCACTGTTTTGAATGTAAAAAACATAAAAATATATATTTTTTAAAAAAAAGAAATGTTGGGCCCAATTGTGGTCGTAAGTCGAGGACTTGCCTGTATTTTATATTTTTATATAAACTAATAAACATTTGAGAGGAGACCCTCCCGAGAGTACAGGAGAACGATTTTCAGAATAAACTAAAAAGGGATTTTGAACACAGGATAGGAAGTTCTTTTAATCTGGCACGTGATTGATCCATAACAGGGATGGATACTTGGTGAGCCATGAACCAGAGAAGCTAACAATTGTCTTCTTGGCCCCTGGAAGCTATCATAAGTTTTCATTGAAGAATGCTGATGTTTCGCCTCCTATTTTACTTGTAAGGAAAAGCAAAACATATGCAAGCTGCAAGAAGCAGGGATGTGCCACATGTTCGTGCTACATATTTTCCTTTGATCTGAGTTGATTTCTCAAGGTGATTGATAGCCTGTCCTTCCAATGCAATCACAATACTCAATCCATTTGTAACCTAAGCTCTTTTTGAAGAGCTAAAACCAAGAGGGGGAGGAGGGACGACATGGGAGGAAGGGAGAAACACAGGGTAGTCCACACACACCCCTTAGGCCCTCAACTTTGACAGAATGAGAAGAGGGGGCGGGGATCTATTTAGATATTCCAGTATGAAAGTAGAAGTTTGGGTTTGTTCGCTCTTTAGCTGGCCTGACTGAGGCCATCTTTGAGGCTTCACAACGAAGATGAGGGTTAGGGATGGGGGAATAGAGATAGCTGGGGGGAGGGAGGCGTAGCCAAAACAAAATAGTTTCCTCTGGGAACCAAGGTCAATTCCCACAGGTGGCTGAAGAGAGGAGGAGTGAAGTTGCCAAGCAACTGGATAGTACGTTGATTGGACCATGTGACTGGTTGTTTGGTGAAAGGAGGGAAACTTTTACTTTTAATTAGGTGAAAACCGTGGAAACCGTTAGAGTCGGTTTTCACCAGTTTGTGCCAACATGATATATCCAATAAAACTGTTCTGTAAGGAATCTACTTGCCTTGGAGTTCTGTTTGCTATGGGTATATTACTTGGAACGCCCATCCAGTTCCAGCCAGGTGCAGAGGTGCAGTGACAAAGGATGACCTTGGCTTTCTAGAAAGAATATTGTTATGGCTACACATCATCCAATTCCATACAATCCCCCTCCCATTTTTCCACAATACAAAATGCATAATCGAAGAATAGAAAGTGTGGCAGGGCAAAGACCCCAAAAGAAAAGATGGCTGCAGGCCTGACAGTAGGATGTGTTCACACAACATGGTCAGCTAAGGCGTTCAAGATTTTGGATGAGTGTTAACCTCTCTTTGGTTTCTGCACCTTAGCATTTTATGTTGCTCCAGTTCATTTGGGGAAGTTTCGATTGGATGAACGGTATAAATCTAGAAAATAGATTACATGTAGTCCTGGAATTACAACAGTTCATTTAGTGAGCATTTGAAGTTATAACAGCACTGAAAAAAGTGACATGACCATTTTTCACACTTATGACGATTGCAGAATCCCCATGGTCACATGATATACATTCGATGCTTGACAACTGACTCACATTGATGATGGTTGGGGCATCCCGGAGTCACATGATCCCCTTCTGCGACATGATCCCTCATGATTCTCTTTTGCGAGTCAATGGGAAACCAGATTCACTCCACAACTGTGTTACATTTTTTTTAAAAAAACTGTAGTCATTCACTTAACAATTGTGGCGAGAAAAGCCATAAAATGGGGCAAAACTCGCTTAACCAATGTCTCACTTAACATCCATTTCGGGCTCCGTTGTGGTTGTACGTTGAGGTGTACCTGAAATTCCTGAATTTATTTATTTTTCTCTGTAGCTCCGTCAGACCCAGATTATATTCATACCCAATCTTCCATTTATTTATTGGAGGTCTTCTAGTCCAACCCCTTGCTCAGACAGGAAAAACTACATGAGGTCATTGTCCAACCTCTTCCTAAAGACTTCCAGTGTTGGGGCATTCAAAACTTCTGGAGTCAAGCTGTTCCACTGATTAATTGTTCTGTCAGGAAGTTTCTCCTCAGTTCTAAGTTGCTTCTCTCCTTCATTAGTTTCCACCCATTGCTTCTTGTTCTACCCTCAGGTGCTTTGGAGAATAGCTTGACTCCCTCTTCTTTGTGGCAACTCCTGAGATATTGGAACACTGCTATCATGTAATCTCCTAGTCCTTCTTTCTCTTAAGCTAAACATACCCAGTTCCTGCAACTGTTCTTCATATGTTTTAGCCTCCAGTGCCCTAATCATCTGTTGCTCTTCTCTGTATTCTTTCCAGAGTCTCCACATCTTTTTTTAATAACATGGTGACCAAAACTGAATGCAGTAATCCAAATGTGGTCTTACCAAGGATTTATAAAGTGGTATTAACACTTCTCGTGATTAGTTTCCATCCATTGCTTCTTGTCCTGCCTTCAGGTGTTTTGCAGACTAGGTTGACTCTGTTATTTGTGGCAGCTCAAATATTGGAACCTTGATGGGGGAACCCCAGGCAGAGAGAAACCTGTATACAATCAAGATCAAGGGAGGTACTAATACCACTCTATAAAGCCTTAGTAAGACCACACTTGCAGTACTGCATCCAGTTTTGATCACCACACTATAAAAAGGATATTGAGACTCAAAGTGCAGAGATGAACAACCAAGATGATTAGGGAACTGGAGACTAAAACATATGAAGAATGGTTGCAGGAACTGGGCATGGCTAGGCTAGTGAAGAGAAGGACCATGGGAGACATGATAGCAGTCTTCCAATAGTTGAGGGGCTGCCACAGAGAGGAGGGGCTCAAGATATTTTCCAAAACACTTAAAGGCCAGACAAGGAACAATGGCTGGAAACTGAGCAAGGAGAGATTCAACCTGGAAATAAGGAGGAACTTTCTGACAGTGAGAGCAATCAACCCCTGGAACAGAAGTTGCCTTCAGAGGTTGTGGGAGCTTCATCACTGGAGGCTTTCAAGAAGAGATTGGACTGCCATTTGTCAGAAATGGTGCAGGGTCTCTTGCTTGGGCGGGTGGGGAGGGGTTGAACTACATGACCTACAAGGTCCCTTCCAATCAAGGGTGAAATATCAGCAGGTTCTGACAGGTTCTGGAGAACCAGTAGCAGAAATTTTGAGTAGTTCGGAGAAGAACCGGCAAATACAACCTCTGGCTGGCCCCGGAGTGGGGAGGGAATGGAGATTTTGCAGTATCCTTCCCCAGCCCCAGTCACCAAGCCACACCCACAGAACCAGTAGCAAAAAAATATTGAATTTTACCACCGCTTCCAACTCTGTTAATCTGTATTGAAGCACTCTCCCCCACCCTCCGCCATAGCTATCACAAGGAATTGTGTTACGTGCTTCGTATCGGGTCATTTTGTGCTTGTAGCTGCCTATTGCTTCCACTGCCCTTCCTAAACCTCTGAGGAGTCCCACAGCCTCCCCAACTCCCGTTCCAACCTAGGACGGACATTTGCCTCCTTCCTGTGTAAATACCACTTTGTAACTTATTTAGACTCCAAAGTGACTCAACCTCCAAATGTTTGTTGGAACCGTTTTCCCGGGGAGAATTTAATGGGGACGATGCTTGTGCCAAAACCGTGAGCACTGCTTCGCTTTCATCCTTCTAATGCGATCCATACATCAAGAGACACCAAGAGAAGGAGGGGGAGCTCCTGACAAGGGGAACCTGGGAACAATCAGCCAATACCTCCCCTCCCTCCCTGCCTCTGTTCCTCCCCCCCCCCCCCATCGGATGCATTCCTCAAAATGTAAATAGAAAGGAACATTTGCAGCCATCAGATGCTTTCTGCGCACTGAGAAAGGAACCTGGTCCAGGGCCTTAGGCTCCCTTTCGTTCATTCGCAGCCAGGCAAGATTTAAACTCGGGATGACATGACCGGAAGAACTGATGGGAATAAAATTGGTCCAAGGGACTGCTCAGCACGAGATCTGTTGTTGCAAGCTGGGGCTATCCAAAACAGCACCTTTGCTGGATATACATTAACATGAGATCGGACTGGGTAACTTTGGGCTGATCATTAGGAGACAGTGAGTTCTAGTCCTATCTGAAAGCTAGGTGGGTGGCTTGCGGCCAGTCACCAGGAGACTGTGAGTTCTAGTCCTACCTGAATGCTGGCTCAGTGGCTTTTGGCCAGTTACCAGGAGACTGTGAGTTCTAGTCCCATCTTAGGCAGCTGGGTGACTTTGGGCCATCCCCAGGAGACTGTGAATTCTAGTCCTACCTGAAAGCTGACTGGGTGGCTTGCGGCCAGTCACCAGGAGACTGTGAGTTGTAGTCCCATTTTAGGCATGAAGGCCAGCTGGGTGACTTTGGGCCAGTCCCTTTCTCTCAGCCCAATGCACCTCTCAAGGCTGTTGTGGGGGGAACTAGGAGGAGGAAGACATATAAGGTATGTTCGCCACCTTGAGTTAAACTAACAAAGGTGGGATGAAAATCTAATACACCAATCAACATACAAACCTGCCTAGGTTGCGCATCTACCTATGGCCATACGATTTGCACAGTCACATCTCCATCACATGAGAGTAACCTCTTTAAAATAAAAGAGGGGGGGGATGTTTCCCTTCAAAAGCCTAAAGTGCAGGAGTGAGTTCCTGCCAGTTCTAACCTCTTCTATAGAAGAGGTTCCACAAATCCACTGTGCCGTTTAGAACCGGTTCCAGCTCCCTCCCCATACCCGTCCGGACCACACTTGCCCCGCCCACCACTCACTGATTGGCTGGCTCACCAATCACCCCGCCCGCCTCTAAGAGTCCTATCTAAGCCTTAAAGTCTTAAAGCTGTCAGGTTTGCACACCTCTGGGGTTTTTTTTTTCTAAAGGGTTAGGGGTGCAAAGGTCTTGTAACTTGACAGCTTTAAGACTTGCGTGCTTCAAATGCCAGAGTTTCTGAGCCAACATTTTGGTTGCTAAGCAAGAGCATTGTTAAGTGAGTTTCACTACATTTTACAAGTTGGCCACACCCACCCAGTCACATGGCCGGCAAGCCATTCCCGCAAAGCAGGCCACACCTACAGAAGAGGTTCTAAAAATTTTGAAAGCCACCACTCCTAATGTGGTATTAACCTTCTCCACAATTGGTTCTAAGGCAGTTGTTCTCCAGCTTTTCTTCTCCACGGGGCCCATTTTAAATACCTTTTGTGGCCAGGGACCCTGGCTAAGGGACCCCCAAGACTTAAGATTTAAACATAACAATTTTTTCAAGCTTTCGTGGATCCCTTGTGATGACGTCGCGGCCCCCAGCGGTCTGCCTACCAACAGGTTGAGAACTACCGTTCTGAGGGAATATTTGGAATTCTGACCCTTACATAATACAGGAACTTTGCAAGGGGTGAAAATTCCCTCAAACCCCTCCTTGGCCTTTGCGATTTTCCTTGGAAACTTTATATTTGTGAAAGGATTCGACACCCCCCCCTAAACACACACACACACACACACACACACACACATACACACACCGTTTTATGCTCTCACTTTTTAGGATGTGCTTTCAATTATTCTTATCATGCCCGCTGCTGCCCACCGTGGCTGGCTGCAAGATGGCGACCATATAAACCGAATCAATGCAATTAAATATAAATAAATAGGACCACTTGCTTCTGTGCTTCTGATCAAAGCCAGCAGCCCGCCGAGGAGCTGTTTGTGGATAGCATTGATTACAACTGCTTCTTCGCAATATTATTAACACAAGGCAAATATTGACATGTAACGCACAGAGTGACTGCATTTCCACCAGATGTTTCATCTGGTCGTCGAATTAACCTATTGTCTGGGTTCACACAACATGTGGAATTAGAAAGGAGCCAAACAGACAAGGTTTACATGATATGTAACTATTTTAAGATGTGTGGACTTCAACTCCCAGAATATCCAAGCCATCATTGCTGGCTGTGGTATTCTGGGCATTGAAGTCCACACATCTTAAAATGGCAAAGGTTGAGAAGCACTGTGTTTAATCATTTTAAAAAAAACCACCCTAGTCTCTAAAACTCATAGAACCTTTCGGATAATAGAGTTGGAAGGGGCCTTGGATAATGACACTAAGCACATTGGGCAACTAACTAAGTTTGTTTCTGACCTGGTTAAATGACAGTTGTGAATGCAACCAGACAGAAACTTGCTTTTAAGCTCATTTCGTGATAGAGATTGTCAGCAGCAATCACAAATGCTTTCCAAATGCATGCCTTCAAGCCATCTTTTCTTTTTGGACTTTGGGCCTGCCATACTTTTGACTGTGGGAAAATGGGATTACATTGAGTTGGGTGATATGTAGCCATAATAGCATTCTTCTTAGAAAGCCAAGGTCATCTTTGTCTCTACCCTGGCCGGAACTGAATGGGAGAAATCTGTCTTTGTGGCAGTGAAAGATTGGACCATGTGATGGACTTGTGGGTGTTGGGTCAGGATCTTGAACTTTCAACTGGGTGGGGAAAACCTGGAAGCTTTCAGATTCAGGTTTTCCCAGATGTGCCAACATGGCTCTCTTAATAAATTGGAACTTTGAGGAACCTCTTGCCTCAGATTCTAATTTTATTTGGGATGCTATTTGGAACCATGGCAGTGACATGTGTTTGTCTGCCAGAAGTAGAATTCATAGTAGAATTCCTATTTTTTTAAGAACCAGTTCTCTGCCCGCATGACTGCCTGGGTGGGCGTATCTGGGTGGGCCATGTGACTGAGTGGGCATGGCCAACTCTACATCACTTGTGTGGGTGGTACATGTATGGGAAGGCAGGGTTGCAAAGGGAATCCAGTGTGTGTGTGTGTGTGTGTGTGTGTGTGTGTGTGTGTGAGAGAGAGAGAGAGAGAGAGAGAGAATGAGAGACTTGGTCAAGGTAGACTAGGAAAGCTGGCTGTGAGAGGAAGAGAAGCTGGGTAAGCTGTTGTTTGGCCAATTTTTGAGCCAATTTCAGGTCTTTTTTCAGGCTGTTTTTGGGCTGATTTTGTCCAGAAAAACCTCCTGAAAAGAGCCTGAAAAATGGCCAATTCTTTGAGCATTTTTCAGGCCATTTCCAGGCTGTTTTTCAGGCCAATTTTGGCTGGAAAAAATGGCTAGAAAACGGCTTGAAAAACAGCGTGTTTTGGGGCATTTTTGGCCTTCAGGCCTTTTCGGGCCAAAATTGGCCTGAAAATGGGATTTTGGGGGGGCTGATTTGGCCCAGAAAAAATGGCCTGAAAAAGGCCCCAAACCAGCTCAAACAATGCCCAAAATGCCCTGAGAAATGGGCAGGGCAGGGCAGGGCTAGCCGATGGTCCAATTTGCACCGATTTCTCTGAACCGTGCAGAATTAGAACAACCAGTTCTAATGAACCGGTCCGAACCGGCAGCAGCCGACCTCAGGAGAACTAAAAAAGCAGGAGGAGGGTTTAATCCCAGCTTCCCCCAAAGGATTAGTCAGGAATTATTATAAAATCAAGAGAGGGGGAAATGAGTTGTTGAGAGGAGAGTTCCGACATCCAGGGGCAGAAGAAGGAAGGCATGCTTCTTTGAAGCTGTAGGAGTTTAAAGAGATAAAATTGGACACTCTCTCTCTCTCTCCCCCCCCCCGCCACCCGTGACACACAAAATGAGCCCTAGAAATGTAGAGTTAATGATCTCTCGGTATCGGTGTCTCTGCCTCTTGCTCACATTCTAAATGCAGGATGCTCTGTAGTGCTGTTTGTCATATGCCAAGGAAGCAATGAGGGACTTTGGGAAAACTACCCACGCATGAAAGGATTTCCCAGACTAGATCCAACGGCAGCGAAGCTTCTGTAAGGGAAAGGAGAAGGAAAAAGTAAGAGAAGGAGGAGGAGGAGGAGGAGGAGGAGGAGGAGGAGGAGGAGGAGGAGGAGGAGAAAAACGTCTCGTCCAAAGTTGAAGAAGGGAGGGAGGGAGGGAGGGAGGGAGGGAGGGAGGGAGGAAAGAAGGAAGGAAGGAAGGAAGGAAGGAAGGAAGGAAGGAAGGAAGGAAGAAAAACAGATGGATGGCTTGGTAGATGGAAGAGAGGGAGAGAGGAGAGAAGGGAGGGAAGAAAAAAGATGGGTGGTTTGGTAGATGGAAGAGAGGGAGAGAGGAGAGGAAGGAAAAAAGATGGATGGATGGGTAGATGGAAGGAGGGAAGAAGGGGGAGGGAGGGAAGGAAGGAAGGGCTGGGGAAAGGATAGATGGGAGGCAGAGAGGGAAGGAAGAAAGGTGGGAAGAGGGATGGGAGGGAGGGGGAGGAACAAAGGGGGGAGGAGAGAAGGAGAGAGGGGAAGGGGAGGAAGGAAGGGGGAGGGGAGCAAGGAAGGAAGGAGGAGGGGGAGGAGAGGAGGGTGGAGGGAGGGGGAGGAAGAAAGGAGGGAGGGTGGGAGGGGAGGAGGGTGGGGGAGGATGGGAGGGAAAGAAGGAAGGAATCCTTAAAGCTTGATTCTGAACTAACCCTAAAAGTCAACTAGCCGTCCCAATGGCTCTTGATTCCCTAAGTGTATGGCACCAAGGACACCCTTCATACCTTAAAATCAGATCCATCTGGTAGCTCTACCTCTGAAGGAGATCCACAAGGGAGGGAAGGAGGGGTGTCCCTAGAAACATCTCCGCTAAGGGAGCCTTTCTTGTGGCTCTCTATTCCAGCAGTGGGACCTCCGTGATTCACTGCAAGGAACCTCCTCGACGAACATCAAACACACCCCGAGCCGAGCCAGGGAAGAGCCGAGCAAGAAGAAAGGATGAGTTGAATTGAGATGCTCCGAGACAGGAGCTGGGTGGGAAGGGCCTGGTCTGGATTAACCACTGTACTCCACAGTCTACAGAGCAGGCCTCCTGCCAGATTGAGAGCCTCCTCGCGCGGCGCAATCAGTCAAAAAAAAAAATGCCAGATGTCTCAAGTGAAACAAGAACCTCTCTCTCACGTGACCGCGGGGTGCCCACATTGTGGCTGGGAAGTAAAATGTACAAATCAACAAATGCATAAATAAAATCTGCAGCCCCCAAAGTGATTACTTATTTTGCTCCTTTTTTTTAACACATTACGCCAATTAAATTCAAGTTGCCTGGGGTTTTTTTTTTAATTTTATTTTGCATCGTAAATTATTTTGCTTCTGTCTGTTGCAAGAAAGGGAAAGTACCTCAAATGAGAAAACACTTTTCCTGCTTCTTCTGTTTTATTATAATTTAGGGGCGGTTGTTCTTTCTTTCTTTCTTTCTTTCTTTCTTTCTTTCTTTCTTTCTTTCTTTCTTTCTTTCTTTCTTCCTCCTCCTCCTCTTCCTCTCCTCCTCCTTTTCTTCTTCTTCTTCTTCTTCTTCTTCTTCTTCTTCTTCTTCTTCTTCTTCTTCTTCTTCTTCTTCTTCTTCTTCTTCTTCTTCTTCTTCTTCTTCTTCTTCTTCTTCTTCTTCCTGCTCCTCCTCCTCCTTCTCCACCACTTTTCCTCCTCCTCCTCCTCCTTCTCCTCCTCCTCCTCCTCCTCCTCCTCCTCCTCCTCTTTCCTCCTAGTGTATTCCCACAAGTGCAGGATCCACTTTTCAGATCATTGATAAGGTGGCCAACTTTTTTACAATGAAAAGGAGGACAAAACACGTTCTATTGTCCAAAATGCTAAGGTGACCAACTTTTTTACAGTGAAAAGGAGGACAAATAAATTGGAAAAAATATATCGTAAGTAAAAGAAATATTTTATTCATTGCAACAATAATACACTAAAATATGATATATGCATAATAAAAACATTTGCAACATTTTATATTGTAATTATGCTTACATGCCTGTTAATTATTATTTAAATGAGTACTTTTCCATTGAATTAATATTTTTTGTCAATGTATCATCTTCTAACAATATATTGGAAATATCTGAACAAGAAATATCCTTCATATTGAATTTTACGGCAAGTGCTGCAGCTAGAGTATCAACATTCAATCTCGATTTCTCACTTGTCTAAAAATCATTGGCAATTGAAAAAAACTCTTTCAACTGCTGCATTAGTTCCTGGGCAGCACAACGTAAATTGAACAAGTATAAATAAATGTTCACATGGAATATGTTCATTTTTGAAATGGCTGAAAATATCCACCAATCTTTTATCAATTTCAACATGTTGATTTTCCCATTGAATTAATTTTTCAGAATTTAAATATACATTCAGTCTTCTAATTTCTTCAAAGAGACAATTGTCGTCTATTTTAATGTCTAGCATTTCTTTAGATAAAAATTCAACACAAGATTCAATATCTGTTCAATATACTTGCGATGAAGTAAAAAAACACCATTAAAAACTGTTTAATAAAATACGTCACATAACGCGCAACAGATTAGCCTTCAAATATCAAAAAGGAGGACATGTAGGAGGACACTTTTCGAGGGAGGACAGAACTTACAAAAGAAGGACTGTCCTCCCTAAAGGAGGACGGTTGGTCACCTTAATCATTGACCACCACTTTGCAGTCAGCTGCGTCTCCAGGGCACAGGCCTGCAGCTTTCATATCTTTGTTGATGGTGTCTGGCCATCTCTGTTTTGGATACCCACGAGGTCACCGATCATTGACTTCTAGTTGGTAGGCAGTCTTGCCCATGATGGAAAGTGCTGCTCTCTGGACATGTTCATACCAGTGGAGGGCCTTCTCTCATCTTCTCTATAATTGGTGCCACCCCAAAATGCTCTCGAATGATGACATTTGTGATGTGGTCAAGAAGGGAGATGCCAGATATCCAACGGAGCCTTCGCATTTCCATGGCATGGAGAGAGCGTTTGGTCCCTGTTGTTGCTGCCCAGCATTCAGTGCCACACAGTGCCAACAGGGTGGATGGTTGTGTTATAATTTTGTTCTTTCTCTTTTACAATACTCCTCTAAAAGTTATCAGAGAGATGACTTGAGATTTGAACAACAGATGTATAGGTAAGAGAAGAAAATATTTGTAAATGGGGGTTGATCTGTGGGGTCCTTCGTGCTCTCGATCAATCTCAGAGAGCGTCAAAGACCTCATCGATATGTAGCTATTGATTCTTGGACATTCTGTAATGCAAAGTTCAGAAATTTAGAAACAGAGAGCCATAGATCAAGGTCAAGGTTCCCCCCTGCACATATGTGCTAGTAGTTCCTGACTCTAGGGGGCGGTGCTCATTTCCGAAGAGCAAGCGCTGTCCGAAGGCATCTCCGTGGTCATGTGGCTGGCATGACTAAATGCCAAAGGTGCACAGAACGCTGCTACCTTCCCACCAAAGGTGGTTCCTATTTTTCTACTTGCATTTTTTACGTGCTTTCAAACTGCTAGATTGGCAGAAGCTGGGACAAGTAACGGGAGCTCACTCCATTATGCAGTGCTAGGGATTCAAACCGCCAAACTGCCCACCATTCTGATCGACAAGCTCAGCGTTTAGCCACTGAGCCACCATGTCTGGTTTGGTATAACCTCAATTATTGTCAGATTTTTGCTTTCTTCCTAGACTAAAAAGGCATCCAAAGGGAAAGGAGAGCAGGACTGTAGAAAATTTGACTGTATATCTAAACGGGGGGGGGGGGAGTTAACTTTCTCTCTGATTGTGTGTGTGTGTGTGTGTGTGTGTGTGTGAAAGAGAGAGAGAGAAAGAGAGAGAGAGAGAGAGAGAGAGAGAGAGAGAGAGAGAGAGAGAGAGAGAGAGAGAGAGAGAGAGAGAGAGAGAGAGAGATGACATGTCTCCTTTCAGACAAAGCCTTTCCTTGCATTATTCATAACTTCCTAACCTTCAAACTTGGCCGCAGTTGACTCAAAAAAGGGGCACCTGTAGCCGCCGTTGCCAAGGCCTTCCACTTTCCACACCTGGACTGAATGAGAGGAGACAGGGGGATCTTGTTTGTCTGTTTGTTTCTCCCCGTGTCCTCTTCCCTTTCCCTTGGCATTTGAGCAGCGTTTAATGGAAAAAAGTCTTCTTGTGGCTTTAATTAAAGAGGTTCCAGAATGTGAGGAATGTAGCATTGTCTCTCCGCTTACTGGGAGACACCGAACCGTCCCGCCAGCTGGGAAGAATGAATGTTATGGAAGAGACTCCAGACATCGTGCAGCCCAGCCCTGTAACACCCCCCCACACCTCCCGAAGGAAGGGGTTCGTTCTAATCAGGCACGGCTCCTCATCATTGTCCTGGAAGACTACAACCCATCAACATTAGGTTTCAATTGCTCAGGGTAATCTAGGGGAGAAGGGCATGACCAGTCTAGGTTCCTTCATCTTAGCTCAAGAAGAATGAAGGGTGTGTGTGTGTAGAGTCCCGGGAGGGAAGGGCTGCTTCTTAGAGTGGAGCTTGGAATGTCTGGTAGGCAGGAAGAGAGCGAGATGGCTCCTCTCTAGCAGTTCTGTTAGAGTTTGCAGCAATCCAACCAGCACGCAAGTGAATAATTCAGCAGGATATAAGAAACCTTTTTTTATATATGATACCCATGCAGAAGCCAGAACCAGAACCCAGAATCCAGAAGTAGAGAAGCAATCATCATAGAAGCTATAGAATCACAGAAGCACTCATATATATGTGTGTTATGTCAAAGCACCTGGTATGCCCAAATATGGGAGGGAGCATACTGGTTCCCTTTTGCCTTTCAGCTCCACCCTAGGAGCCGCCCAGGCAGGAAAGCATTTTTGTGTTGCATTTGTGCTGATAAATAAATAAAGGGAGAGTAGTATAGATCTATTTCAAGCTATTTAGCTCTCATCAGCTAGCCATACTCTTACTGGGATTTTAACCTGGGCTGTTTTACTTTTTAGGCAGTTGAATGGCAAAAGGAAGCAGTATGCTCCCTCCCATATTTGGGCATACCAGGTGCTTTGACATAACACATACTTATTTCCTTGGCTCAGCTGATAAGGGAGGAGAGCTTGTGGCTTAGTGGCTAATACAACTGCCTAACGTGTAGAAACAGCCAGGTTCAATTCCCAGTAAGGGTATGGCTAGCTGATGAGAGCTAAATAGCTTGAAATAGATCTATACTAGTCTCCCTTTATTTATTTATCAGCACAAATGCAACACAAATGTATGTATGTATGTATGTATGTATGTGTGTGTGTTACAACCCCTGATATGCCCATGTCTCCCTTTATTTATTTATCAGCACAAATACAACACACACACACACACAAACACACACACACACACACACATATGTGTCTGGTCTTGTCAAGCACCGGGGAAATCAGAAGATTCCGTTCAAAGAAGTAGAAAGATTTATGGCAAGCTTAAGTTCTCTACATGAATCTGGACTACTAACGGTCAGAGGAAATTTGCAAGAGTTAAAGAAAGGCATTTAAGGCAGGTGGAACTTAGATCTCTTGTGGGCACTGTAGAAAGTGAGCCCGCACCCCTCTCCTAGAAGAATGAAATATTCCAGGAAATATTAAAAAGGCAAAATATTATATTTACCTGAATGAGAAAAGGGGAAACATGTTTTTAAAGACAAAGAGCAGCTCCCTGCAGCTTCCTGCCCCCAACAAATATTTGGTGCTTATTAAACAGGACTGGGCCAGCCTATCTACACGACAACCTTCAGTTCCAGGGTGATGGGATTAAGACATGACCTCCAGGACATAATAGGATAATCTATCAGCTCACCACATGGCACAACAAAGTGCCTTTATTGCATTGCCCAGCAAGGTTCAACCAAACCTATCTCAGACAACCTCAGCTATGACCCCTGCGAGAGGGAGTCTGACAACCAATAGAATGCATTTCTTGCACAGGAACAGGAAGCTCAAGGGCAAGGCCCAAGAGAAGGTATAAATAACCCTCACTCTCCACTCCATGTGGCCAGCTGTCCAGGACCTCAGACCCACGTGGCTGTGTTCATCAATAAACCACCTTTCCAAACAACCTCCATGTTTCCAGTGTCTTTCTCCCCACTTGTAACTGAACCAGATGGAGATTTCTTTCAACAGCATGAAGGGTCTCATTATTGATGACACATTTGACCCCCTCCCTCAGGCTTAGCCTGGTCATCTCCTACAGGTCTAGGAGAAGAACCTTCTCTGCCATGGTCCCTGCCCTGACTCCCTGAGGTTGGCTCCCATTCTCTTGACCTTCCACAGGAGCTGAAGACTTGGCACCGCCAGTTGACTTGGTGCGTTAATGGGGGAATACTACAGGAGCTGGTTCATTGATTGATTGAGAGATTGATTGATTGATTGAGAGATGGATTGAGAGATGGATTGAGAGATGGATGAGAACTCTTGGAGGTGTTTTTTTTAAATATATTTTTTATTGTTTTTACATTTAAAACAAAGCAGTACCGTGAAGTCGAAGTGACAATGCAATCACATTATACACAATTAGTCTCATCCATTGACTATTAGCCTACTTAATACATTATCTATCCTTCTGTCCAATCACAGTATTTATAGTTTGTTCCAGTCTTGTCACCTTGTCCTATACCAATCATAAAATCTGTTCCAGACTTCAAAATATTCTGATTCCCCTTAATTTTTACTTTTTCCAATACTGCGCATAAGTTATGCGGGCCGCAGTTAGTACATGTATAATTAGATAAAGTACATTTTTCTTAAACCCCTCCAGTATTATGCCTAGGAGAAAAAATTCTGGTTTAAACAAAATTTGTTCTCCCACCATTTGTTCCAACCATGATTGAATCATTTTCCAATATCTTTTGGCTTCATTGCATGTCCACCACGTATGATAAAAAAGTGCCTGGTGTTTTTTTGCACTTCCAACAATTTGGGGCCAAATTTTTAAACATTTGGGAGAGCCATGCTGAGTAAAAGATGCCATCTGTAGAACATTTTATACAGATTTTCTTTATACGCAGTAGCCATTGTTGGTTTCTGATTAAGTATCCAGTTTTTCCCACTTAGCTAATTCCACGTTATATCCAAAAAATTTTACTCAGGTGACCATAGTTTCTTTGACATGTTCTGTCTTGAGTTTATATTACAACAAAAATCTATACAGCACTTTGATCAACCTGTTTTCTGCCTTATCAGAAGTTTATCTAATATGGTGTAATCTTTGGCAATACCTTCCTTCCTCCTATCCTGTGCAAATCTTGAGTGTATCTGTAAATAGGACCACCATTCTACTTGTACCTCTTGGAGTTGTTTTTTAAACTCATTATCACATTTGCATGCATTGCATATTCATAGAATCCTAGAGTTAGAAAAAACTGAAGCTGCCAAGTCCAACCCTCTGCTCAGGGGAGAAACTCAGATTAAAGGAGTGCTAACAGATGCCTGCCTAGACTCTGTTCCAACATATAAAGTGTGGGGAAGCCCCCAAACCTCTCTGAGTCACTTTTCCATGGTCACACTGTCCATAGCATTAAGATGCACATGTGTGTGTTTTCTTCCTAACATACACTTTGAATTTGCCTTCCTGAAACTTCAGTCCATTATTCCTTGTCCTGCATGGTGGACCAGAGAAAACAAATCTTGACCTTCCTCGGTGTGACATCTGTTCGGATAATTGAAGACTGTGATCAAATTGCCTCTTGATCTTCTCTAACCATGACCAGCCCTGCTCTGACAAATCCGTTTCAGATCATTTTCATGGCATAGGGCCTAGCTACTTGAGGGACTGTCCGTCTCCCATAACATCTGCCCAACTGATTCAGTCCTGCAGGGCTGGTGCACTCCAGTTCCTTTGATTAATCAACATCCTCTCTCAGAAATCCCGGAAGCACATCTCTGTAGCAACACATGCCCTCTGGAATGAGATTTCCCTAAAATCCAAGTAGTTGCATCTCTCCTGTTGCTTAGAAGAAGCTGTGAAGACCTGGATCTTCACTCAGGCCTTCAGAGAAGGACAGGGATCTTAATGTTAATTTATCCATTTCTGCGCAATCTAGAATTTTCTGAATCACTAATTCATCTGGGGGAATATGACTCTGTTTCCAGCATTGGGCAAATGTTATTCTGGCTGTAGTCAACAAGTGTATTAATATATATTTAAATATTTAATATATTTAATTTTCTTTCTATATTTCCCCTTCATTAAGATTAAAGGACAAAGAAGAGTGTCAGCCTCTGTTTTGCTATTTGTTTTCTGCTGCCATTGAAACAGGGAGGGGGGCTGGTATTTGGGGAGGGGGGCTGGTATTTGGGAGGGGAAGTTTAAGTACAGGAGAGATTGTAAAAAGGGAGTTTTGGTCTTTGAAGATGGAACTCACGTGACACCTAAGGGATTTGCAGATTGGACACTGCGATGAGGGTTACCAGAGGGAGGTCACATATTGATATGTATGATTTCGCGCGCTTTTGTCTCAGATCTTGCTTTGCTTAGCTTCTATCTTTCCATAACCAGCAAAAGTGTTAATACCACTTTATAATGCCTTGGTAAGGCCACACTTGGAATACTGCATTCAGTTCTGGTCGCCACAATGTAAAAAAGATGTGGAGATTCTAGGAAGAGTTCAGAGAAGAGCAACAAAGATGATTAGGGGACTGGAGACTAAAACATATGAAAAACGGTTGCAGGAACTGGGTATGTTTAGTTTAAGAGAAAGAAGGACTAGGGGAGACATGATAGCAGTCTTCCAATATCTCAGGGGTTGCCACAAAGAAGAGGGAGTCAAACTATTTTCCAAGGCACCTGAGGGTAGAACAAGAAGCAATGGGTGGAAACTAATCAAGGAGAGAAGCAACTTAGAACTGAGGAGAAATTTCCTGACAGTGAGAACAATGAATCAGTGGAACAGAAATTGCCTCCAGGAGTTGTGAATGCCCCAACACTGAAAGTCTTTAAGAAGATGTTGGATAGCCATTTGTCTGAAACGGTAGGTTTCCTGCTTGAGCAGGGGGTTGGGCTAGAAGACCTCCAAGGTCCCTTCCAACTCTGCTATTGTATTGTATTGTAAAAGTACTCTTAATTCTGCAAAATGGAGTTCAGTGGTTTCTTTCTTGGTTGCCGAGGGAGGCCGGCTTGAATACTATGAAATTGGGGATAATTGGTATAAATGGTTGCATAACAGAAATAAAGTTAATACAGCCAAGAAGCAATGGAGAAATTTAGGACTGTAAATGAATGTATATAAATATAGAAGCGATATAAAATTGATATGTACAGGTAGGATGACACAACAATGGTAATGTGATGATTGAAAGTTGTTATTGATGGAAAAAACTATTTAAAAAATCTATTAAACCAGAGTGTGACAGTGAGATCCCACCCCCCATCTCACTTCATTGCACTTGCCATCTTTTATCTTTACATGGCTTAATAGTAGTAACTGTAAGAGGGATCTGTTCTGCCCTCACTACAGCTTAGCCTGGGTGGAGCTCGACCTGCAGCTCAGCCCACCTATCCTCCGATAAAACAGACTGTGTGCCTAGAGCTGGGTGCTTTATTGAAAGAACAGGATAGGGTGAAACCACTGCTGGTTTGATATTATTGTTGTTGTTGTTGTTGTTGTTATCATCATCATCATCATCTTCACAAATAGCAACCCAGGCAAAGCAAGAGAGAAAACTGATGTAGGAAGAGGAGGAGGAGGAGAGAAACTCCTGACTGCAAATATTGCTTCTCCCCAGAGGAATTTTTCATGCACAAACTTTAGATTCCTGGAAGTCAAGAAGTAATTGGGTCATTTTTCGTGTGAATGCTGTAAATCAGGGTTGTCGGTTTTTTACAAGCAAAACAGTGCCAAATGGCAGTGTGAAAACTCTGCGTTCAGTAGATGTAAGTAAATATCATTCATTAGAGTCTTACCATCATCATCAGAGGTGGAAGGCCTCTTTGAGGTCTTCTAGTCCCATCTCCTGTTCAAGTAGGAGACCCTATCCCCGTGATGGTGGACTTGCAAGACAAGGGGATGCTCATGCGTGAAAAAGATGGCGGCGACATCAGCCCCTTTTTCACCGACCGGAGGACTTTCCAGCAGCCTGTGGCCAGCCGCCGGCCACTTTGAGAGCCAGTAGGCAAAGAGGCGGCGCAAACGAGCGACGACCGGACGGGCAGGGTGAGCAACCAGCGACAGGGGGACTGGTTCGGGTTGTGGCCAGCCAGCCATCGCTACCAGTTCTCTGAACTGGGCAAAATTTCAATTCGGGCAAACCGGTGCGAACCAGCTGAATTCCACCTATGTCCCACATGTGCACACTGGGGAGCTGCTCTTCTGATTTTTGGTGCTCCGGTGCACACGCTCCTATTTGCCAAAAAGGTTCACCAACACTTCCCTATACTATTTCATGCAAATGGTTGTCCAGCCTCTTCTTAAAAACCTCCAGTGTTGGAGCGTCCACAACTTCTGAAGGCAAGTTGTTCCATTGGTTGATAGCTTTCACTGCCAGAAAATTTCTCTTTATTTCTAGGTTGAATCGCTCCTTGCTCAGTTTCCATCCATTGTTCCTTGTCTGGCCTTCAGGTGCCTTGGAAAATAGCTTGACTCCCCTCCTCTCTGTGGCAGCCCCTCAAATATTGGAAGAGTGCTATCATGTCTCCCCTGGTCCTTCTCTCTTCACTAGACTAGCCAGGTCCAGTTCCTGTAACCGCTCATCGTACGTTTTAGTCTCCAGTCCCCTGATCATCTTGGTTGCTCTTCTCTGCACTCTTTCTAGAGTCAATCAATCAGAACAGAGCTGGAAGGGACCGTGGAGGTCTTCTAGTCCAACCCTCTCCTCAAGCAGGAGAACCTATACCATTTCAGAGAGATGGCTGTCCGGTCTTACAATACAATACAATAGTAGAGTTGGAAAGGACCTTGGAGGCCTTCTAGTCCAACCCCCTGCCTAGGCAGGAAATCCTATACCATTTCAGACAGATGGCTATCCAACATCTTCTTAAAGACTTCCAGTGTTGGGGCATTCACAACTTCTGGAGGCAAGCTGTTCCATTGATTAATTGTTCTAACTGTCAGGAAATTTCTCCTCAGTTCTAAGTTGCTTCTCTCCTTGATTAGTTTCCACCCACTGCTTCTTACTTTACACTCAGGTGCCTTGGAAAATAGTTTGACTCCCTCTTCTTTGTGGCAACCCCTGAGATATTGGAAGGCTGCTATCATGTCTCCCCTAGTCCTTCTTTCTCTTAAGCTAGACATACCCACATCCACAGTCTCCACATCTTCTTTATAGTATGGTGCCCAAAACTGGATGCAGTATTCTAGGTGTGGTCTTACTAAATTGCCCATGTTTGTTGCTTATTCCAGAAAGAAAATACTGGTTTAACACCAGAACAGCCAAGGTTGACTTTAAACTGCATCAAGCCTTGGTAAGGCCACACTTGGAATACGGCATCCAGTTTTGGTTGCCATGATGTAGAAAAGATGTGGAGACTCTAGAAAGAATGCAGAGAAGAGCAACAAAGAGGATTAGGGGACTGGAGACTAAAACATATGAAGAACGGTTGCAGGAACTGGGTATGTTTAGCTTAAGAGAAAGAAGGTCTAGGGGAGACATGATAGTAGTGTTCTAATATCTCAGGGGTTGCCACAAAGAAGAGGGAGTCAAGCTGTTCTCCAAGGCACCTAAGGGCAGGACAAGAAGCAATGGATGGAAACTAATCAAAGGGAGAAGCAACCTAAAACTAAGGGGGAAATTCTTGGCAGTTAGAACAATTAACCAATGGAACAACTTGACTCCAGAAGTTGTGAATTCTTTAACACTGTAAGGTTTTAAGAAAAGATTGGACAATAATTTGTCTGAAATGGTATAGGTTTTCCTGCCTGAGCAGGGGGTTAGACTGAAGATATGGCAGGGGAAAAAGAGATTGCCAGGTTATGATAATGCCATGTGTTTAAGTACCAGCAGAGAAAAGATCTTTGAGGTGTAGTTTTGGTAGTCCTTAGTAGTCTCTTACCCTGGTTATTTTCTCGCAGACATTTCATTGCCAAAGTAACATCATCAGCGTGCTGATGATGTTACCTAGCTGGGTAATGAAATGTCTGCAAGAAAACAACCAGGGTCAGAGAGCACCAAGGATCCCTCATTTCAACTTTGAGTTACAAAGTTATCCGAGTTATCCATTTCTTTTCTGCAAACTTGATGTTATTACTTTGTTATTTATTGTTTGTTAAGTTTATTTCCCACCTATCTCACCAAGAGGCTGCTCTAGGCAGTTTACAATAATAAAAAGGAAGAGAATGAAAGGGGTATAAATAGAAAAGAAATAGAATAATAGAACCATAAAATAAACAGTGAAAAAGAACACAGCGGGAATACATCAATATAGGCTTGTTAAAAAAAATCAAGACAATTCGGAAGACCAAATGAGGCTTCGTTCTACTTCTCAACATCATGCCTTATACCATTTGACCCACACAACAGTTTCTATTAAAGAATCCAATCACCATTCTCAGATTACATTTGTACAAACCACTTTAGCCAGAATTAAGTGATCCGTGGCTTTCCAAATTCATCCATTCTTGGGGTTTGCACCACATAGTAACCCACCACATAAATACAAGAACTGGAGTTAGGCAACACTGCGTGCTGAAATGCGTTTCGGTGGCATCACGTAAGCTTAGCCTTCTAAAGGAGCTTCGATATCCTGATCAAAACAACTCGCTGGTTTGATATTTTCTTTTTTCATGCGCAAATAACTAGTGTACCATTTCGGCTGTTCGTATCCCACAAGGAAAATGTCTTGCAGTTGGAGAGCTACATTTATCTGAAATATCTATAATAAAAGCCGTCAGAAGGGAAAGTAAGGTGAAAGATCATCTTTGAATGCATGTCCTGTGCCTTGAATGAGGCAGTCGATACAGTAATGGGATATAATAATGTTCTGTAGATCCTCACTTCATCCACCGCTATTGTTCCTTCAAGAGAAATAAAGTGCTGAACATTGCAAGAAAATGGTTCACGTATAAATAAATGGCTGTTTGTATGTGTGTGTGTGTGTATGTTCCAGCATAACTCTAGAACGCCTCGAGCAATTTCAATCAAACTTGGTACACAGATGACTTATTCTCTGCAAACAAATTCTGTGGGGGTAAGACACCCCTAACACCCCTTGGGGTGTGTGTTCTGTTAAGATGCAGGCTGTTGTGCCTTAAAATGGCTTTTACTGTACAGCGCAATGGAGTTGCCATGGTAATGGCTTCACAGTACTCCACAAGGAGGCTCCCTCTGGTAAGGGGGAAAATCCAACATTAAAAATTACCATATTTTTCGGCGTATAAGAAGCACCTTTTTCCTCAAAAAAGAGGCTGAAAATCTGGGTGTGTCTTATACATTGAATTCAGATTTTTTTTCCCTCCCAAAACCCCACCCCCTTCACTAAAATGACCATGCAGAGCCTTTAGGAGGCTTTCAGAGAGCTCCTGAGGGCTGGGGAAGACAGAAATGAGCAAAAAATGGGCTGTTTTTTGTTCAATTTTGCCCCTTCCCCCAGCCCCCAGGAGCACTCTATAAGCCTCCTAAAGGCTATCCATGCCCCCTTTTTTTTGAGAAAACACGGTCCGTTTTGGGGAGGTTTGCAGAGTGCAAAAACTTTTTCTTTTAAATTCAAAACCTTGATGTGTCTTATACTCCGAAAAATACGCACATTTGGTCCGGACATTTTCAACAAGGCTTTGATTATTTTTGAGAACAAATGCATGGCTTCTGGTGGCACAGGGAAAACATTTGTAACTAATTTAATCGTCGCCGAAATCAGGGCTTTTCCTGACTAATACAGGATTAGGATAAATAAATACCTGGGCAACACCGGTCTATCAGCTAGTAATTAATAAAACAAGCAGACGAGAAACAATAATAATAATAATAATAATAAATATTTATTTCTTAGCCGCACCCTCTCCCGGAGGACTCGGGGCGGGACAAACCTTAAGAATCTTCCTTTCTCCTCCTCCTCCTTTTTTTTTTTTTTTGCCGTTTCTCGTTCATTATTTTCTTCTCGTGAATCAGGGATGAAAACAAATCCTGTGAAGTCAACTGGAGCCTGACCCAGTGAAATCAGACCAGGAGATGTCCTTCATGGGAGTCATGAGGTCACTTCCTTCTGAGGCTGGAGCAGCCAGATAAGTTTGAAGGGGGATGCTAAGCCGGGCCAAGGGCTTCTGGCTTCTTGAATCATCTCTGCTGTTCATGACAGGTCCATTTCCTCAGGAAAAAAAAATGTAATATTGTCACCTCGCAAGTGGCTTGAATGAAGATTGGAAGCTTTGTGTGCATAGCTTCTCTCTGTGTGTGGTGTATATATGTATGTGTATGTGTATGTGTATGTGTTATGTGTTATGTGCTATGTGTTATGTGTTATGTGTTATATGTTATATGTATGTATCAGGGGTGGATTCTGCCTTCTTTTACTGCTGTTGATTCAGAGACATGCTTTGGGTGCGTGCACACATGCACAGAAGCAAAAAAACAAGATGGCGGCACATACAGGAGTGCTGATAGAACTGGTTCAGGTGCGTATCCGGCCGACTTACTACCTACTCGGCCGAACCAGTCTCAACCGGTAGGAACTCACCTCTGGTGTGTGTGTGTGTGTGTGTGTATTTTTGTAGATTTTCATGGGTACAGGTATGCAGGTCTAGGTGTATTCGGGTCTTTTGCCATGTAAGATTGAGATTATCTTGGCGACGTTTCGACAAGGTCCCACTTGCCATCTTCAGGCTGGTGCCTTCAGCTTCGTGCTTGTGTGAGCAAAGCGTGATCCGAGCTGCCATCTTTCTATAGATATTGGTGGGTGGGTGTGGAGTGCTGGCTTTGTTGTTGCAAGTGGGTTGGTTGGCTGTGTTGTTTCATCTTGATTAGTTGATGGAGTTGATGTATGCAGTTTAGTCGGCTGTTTCGTAACATCCTGTGTGGCTGAGGTACTAGCTGTGTGCCCATTAGTATTTTGTGTTGTAATGACCTGGGTATTGGGCTGTGTGATGACATCCTGAGCTCTAGTGTAGTGATATCCTGAGTCATGTGCTGCAACATCCTGGGAGGTTGTCTGCATTGTAACATCCTGAGCCTTTGCGATGAAACCTCCTGAGTTTTGTGATGTAATGTCCTGAGCAGATGGATGTGATGTAACATCCTGGGCTTTGGTTTGGCTCCGGGTTTGTGGTCTGGCTATGTGTTCAACAGGACATGAAATTGATTTTGAAGGAACCAAATTAATCTCCAAAACTGAACACTTCAACAAGACAATAATTATGGAAGCTATCGAAATAAACACCCCCAAAACATGAATAAACATGATGATGCCTCCCACCTACCAGACATCTGGAAACCATCCCTAGTCAACAAACGAGCCCCACCCACCACTCAGGCTGTTACATCACAAAACAACAACAGACACACAGCCAGCACCAATCAGCACCAATCTACAAATCATGATACAGCCACACAGCCAATCAATCCACTTGCTGAAACAGGGCCAGCACTCCACACTGCCACACCAAGGTTTGTAGAGTGATGGCAGCTCCGATTACGCTTTAAGCCCAAAGCACCAGCCTGAAGATAGTGAGTGAGACTTCGCCGAAATGTTGCCAAGACAATCTCAATCTTACATGGCAAAAGATCCAAATACAACAAGACCCGCTCCTAGAAAAATGAAACTTTCTAGGAAATATTAAAAAGGAAGAACATTATATTTCCAAAGCTGGCTGAGGAATTCTGGGACTTGAAGTCCACCAGGCTCAAAGTTGCCAAGGTTGGAGACCCCTGCTCCAAAGCACCTGAAGTCAGGACAAGAAGCAATGGATGGAAATTAATCAACCAACCTAGAATTAAGGAGAAATTTCCTGACATATTAATTAAACAGTGGGACCTCCAGATGTTGTGAATTCATCAACACAGGAAGTTTTAAAGAAGAGATTGGACAACCATTTGTCTGAAAGGGTGTAGGGTCATCCACCTGAGCAGGGGGTTGGACCAGACTCTATTGTTCTATTGTTTTTTTAAGGCTTCCCCAACCTAACCACCATGCTAGCTGAATTGATAATGATGTGCTTGTTATTATGATTATTAATTTTCCCCACAGGATATTCCCAACAAAAAGATTTAATTTTGGTGTCAAAGGAATCAGCAGTAGAATGACCCATTCCTGATAAATAAATAAATAAAATAAAACAGGAATTCATATTTACTTGAAAGCAATTCTATAAAGGGCAGTCTAGTCTCAGAGCAATTTATACTTTGGAAACACATGGCTGAATCTCTGCAGATCTAGTCTGGAGAGCAATAGTGGGATTCAATTTTTTTTTACTACCGGTTCTGTGGCCATGGCTTGGTGGATGTGGCAGGGGAAGGATACTGTAAAATCTCCATTCTCTACCCATTCCTGTGGAAGAATACTGCAAAATCTCCATTCCCTTTCCACTCCAGGGGAAGGATACTGTAAAATCTCCATTCCCTCCCCATGCCAGGGGAAGGATACTGCAAAATCATCATTCCCTTTCCACTCCAGGGGAAGGATACTGTAAAATCTCCATTCCCTCCCCATGCCAGGGGAAGGATACTGCAAAATCACCATTCCCTTTCCACTCCAGGGGAAGGATACTGTAAAATCACCATTCCCTCTCCACTCCAGGGGAAGGAAACTGCAAAATCTCCATTCCCTCCCCACTCCAGGAGAAGGATACTGCAAAATCTCCATTCCCTCCCCACTCCAGGAGAAGGATACTGCAAAATCTCCATTCCCTCCCCACTCCAGGGGAAGGATACTGCAAAATCTCCATTCCCTCCCCACTCCAGGGGAAGGTTACTGCAAAATCTCCATTCCCTCTCCACTCCAGGGGAAGGAAACTGCAAAATCTCCATTCCCTCCCTACTCCAGGGGAAGGATACTGCAAAATCTCCATTCCCTCTCCACTCCAGGGGAAGGAAACTGCAAAATCTCCATTCCCTCCCCACTCCAGGGGAAGGATACTGCAAAATCTCCATTCCCTCTCCACTCCAGGGGAAGGAAACTGCAAAATCTCCATTCCCTCCCAATCAGCTGGGACTTGGGAGGCAGAGAATAGATGGAGGTGGAACCAGTCAGAGTTGGTATTTACCTGTTCTCCGAACTACTCAAAATTTCCACTACTGGTTCTCCAAAACTGGTCAGAACCTGCTGAATTTCACCTCTGGTGAAACTGAATGTCTGTCTAAGGGAACCAGGTGACTGGGTTGCACAAAAGAAGGATTGGGCTACATATAAACCCCTTGGGGTTGTGTGTTGCCATCCCTGGTTGTCTCTGATCTGCAGATTCAGCCATTGTTTATGGAAGGCCCAGAGGTGTTCCCTCTCTTCCTAACCTAATTGATTTGTCCGTTACAAGCCTACAGAAGTAGCTCTTGTCCTTCTGGATGAAGGCTCTAATGATATCCAGATTGGTCTTCCGAAGGGGCTTCAAGAGGTCTCCCTTTGAAAACAAATCCGGGAGGTCAGCTGGTGCAAAGCTTGGATCTATGTTGTTTTAAACAATCTGCTTCAAGCGGACTTAAGGTTTTATGAACTTCTCAACTCGATTCCAACGTGTTCTGTTTCAACCGGTTCACCACATTTGGAAAAGTGACAAAGAAATGCATTGCCCAACGGTTGGAAACAAATCCTGAACTCCTCCTCCTCTTAATAGCTATTTTATTTTATTTTATTTTATTTTATTTTATTTTATTTTATTTTATTTTATTTTATTTTATTATTTTATTTTATTTTATTATTTTATTTTATTTTATTTTATTTTATTTTATTTTATTTTATTTTATTATTTTATTTTATTTTATTTTATTTTATTTTATTTTATTATTTTATTTTATTTTATTTTATTTTATTTATTTTATTTTATTTTATTTTATTTTATTTTATTTTTATTTTTTTTTATTTTATTTTTATTTTATTTTATTTTATTTTATTTTATTATTATTTTATTATTTTATTTTATTTTATTATTTTATTTTATTTTATTATTTTATTTTATTATTATTTTTATTTTATTTTATTTTATTTTATTATTTTATTTTATTTTATTTTATTTTATTATTTTATTTTTTATTTTATTTTATTTTTCTATTTTTTATTTTATTTTATTATTATTTTTTGTCAAACATGTACAAGATAGCAGGTATACATATAAACATAAATATAAACAAAAGAAATGAATATAAATGAATAAATCATTTATAAAGAATATAAATGAATAAATCATTTATAAAGAATATAAATGAATAAATTATTTATAAAGAATATAAATGAATGGGGACAGTAGGACAGGGATTGTAGGGACGCTGGTGCGCTTATGCACGCCCCCTTTACGGACCTCTTAGGAGTGGGGTGAGGTCCACGGTAGAGACAGTTTGAGGTTGAAGCTGTGGGGGGTTTGAGGATGTAACAACGGAGTCAGGTAGAACATCCCAGGTGTTGATCACTCTGTTGCTGAAGTCACATTTTCTGCAATTGAGTTTGGAGCAATTTATCTTGAGTTTGAATCTATTGTTTGCCTGTGCATTATTGAGGTGGAAGCTGAAATAGTCATTGACAGGTAGGACTGCGCTTAGATCAGACCGTAAGCAGCATAATTCCAGGTTGTCCAAGCCCAAAATTTCAAGCCTGGTGGCATAAGGCATTCTGTTGTGAGCAAAGGAATGGGGGATTCTTCTCGTGAAACACCTCTGGACTCGCTCAATTGTATTAATATCCGATATACAGTGTGGATTCCAGGCAGACGAGCTGTATTCGAGGTTTGTTCTGGCAAAGGTTTTATATGCCCTAGTTTGCAGTACAAAGTTACCGGAGATTTCTCCCAAATTTTATTCAGCTTGATGAATGAGAACTGGTGTTTTTTTTTCTTTTTAAGAAGAAGAGATTTCTAAAAATATTTAAGGTGCTGGACTAGAAAACAGGAGGCTGAGTTCCAGTCCTGCCTTAGGCGTGAAGGCTGGCTGGCTGTCCTTTGATTTATTTATTCATGTATTAGACTTGTGTGCTGCCCACCTTGTCTAGAGGTGACTGTGAGTTCTAGCTCCAGCTTAGGCATGAAAGCCGGCTGGGTGACTCTGGGCTAATCACCAGGAGACTGGGAGTTCTAGTCCAGTCTTATGTTTGAAAGCTAGCTGAGTATCTTTGAGATAATCACCAGGAGACAGTGAGTTCTTGTTCCACCTTAGGCATGAAAGACAGTTACTATGCTTAGGTCAGAATGTAGACGACGTAGTTTCAGGTTGTCCAAGCCCAAAATTTCGAGCCTGGTGAAATGGGGGATTCTATTGTGAGCAGAAGAATGGAGGACTCTTCTCGTGAAATACCTCTGGACTTGCTCAATTGTATTAATGTTCACCCAAAGTTTTACTAATCCAACCCCCTGCTTTCACACAAATGGTTGTCCGGTCTCTTCTTCAAAGCCTCCAGCAATGAAGCACCCACAGCTTCTGGAGGCAACTTCTGTTCTACTGGTTAATTGTTCTGTTAAGAAATTTCTCCTTAGTTCTACGTTGCTTCTCTCCTTGATTTTTTTTTTCCATTCCTTGCTCCTTGCCTTGATTTCAGGTGCTTTGAAGAATAGGTTGGCCAGCTTCCTTCCCTGTACTTCCTCAAATATTGGAAGTCACTCCTAGTACTTATTTTCATTAAGACATTCCTAATTCCCACAACTGTTCTTCATACGTTTTAGGCCTCCAGCCCCCTAATCATCTTTGTTACTCTTTTCTGCACTCTTTCAAAATCTCAACGTTCTTTTTATTGTATTGTAGGAAGTTAGCACCCACCCCTCTCCCAGGAAAATGAAATATTTTAGGAAATATTAAAAAGGGCAGAATATTTGCCCTAAAAGCGAGGTAAAAACTCTCGCAAACCCCTTTGTCAGTGGGCCATTAAGGCCTGAGCCAGCTCATCTGTAATACAAAAGATATGGCACTTAGGGCAAGATAGGATTAGCCCTCTACACATCTCACTACATGGCACCTAGAAAGATTACATCAGCCAGCAAGGCTCAACCAAGCCTGGGAGACAGACAGCATACAAAGTTAGCTAAGACCCCCACCCCCTGGGAGTCTGACCACCAATTAGAATACATTTCGTACATGGAGCAGGAAGCTCCAAGGCAGGGCCCAAGAGGGGGTATAAAACTCAGCCTTTCTCAGCATCTCTTCTCCTTTTTCTTCAAGATCTTCAAGGCATATGATTTCCCCCCCCCCTTTTCCCCCAGGACCTCAAACAATGTGGTCCTGTCCATCATCAATAAACCCTCTTTCCAAACAATTTCCATGAATGCAGCATCTTTTTCCCCACTTGGAACTGAACCCAGATGGACATTTCATCCAACAGTATGATGAACAAAAGTGGATGCAATATTCCTAAATGTGGTCATACTAAGCTTTATAAAGCGGTAGCAATATTTCACGTGATCTTATTTCTATCCATCTGTTAACGCAGCCTAGGATTGTGTTGGCTTTTTGGGCTGCTGCTGCAAACTGCAAGCTCATACTTAAGTGATTATGCAGTAGGACTCCAAGATCCCTCTCACAGTTACTACTATTGAGCCAGTTTTTGTACATTTTGTACATCTGTACATTTGGGTTTTTTTTTCTTGCCTAAGTGTAAAACCTTACTTTTCCCTACATTGATTTTGCTGAAATTTTGGAAGCCCACCTCTGATTGACCCCCTCTTCTTTATGGCAGCCCCTGAGATATTGGAACACTGCTACCAAGTTACCCCTAGTCCTTCTTTTAATTAAATGAGACATCCCCAATTCCTGCAACCCTTCTGCATCTGTTTTAGCCTCCAGTCAATAGTTTTGATGCTCAGGATTTTCCTAAAGGAAAAAAAGTGCATCTTTCCAACTGGAACTTACCTGGGTTTATCTTCCAGCAACTCCCTAAGAATCTGATCCATTAGGATCCCCCTGAAGGTATTATACAGACCTCCCCAGAGGATCTAAAAAACGGAGATGTAAATTTGAAAACGAGCCTTGGGTTTTCCTAGTTTTATCAGCCATGCTGTTTTATGGCCCAGAAGCTGTGCTTTACTGTTACAAAACAGCTTTCTTGAAGACTGAAGTCATATCAAAACTATTATCCCAGAAATCCTATTAGGAGCCATTAAGAGACCCTCCAGAGGGTCGGTGTGATGGAGATGTGGGGAATGTACCAACATAGTTGGTGATGAGAATTAGAATTCTCTGTTAGCTCAGATTTTAATTCAGGCTAAAAAGAAACTTGAGATTTTTAAAAGATACTGTCCTTTTTTCTTTTTTTCATTTTGCAGAAATTAGAAACCAACAGTCAAACTAAACTTCCCTGGTATCTCTAGTGGGAGCATTGCCCTTCATGTTCTCCTACCAATTCTCAGGCCATTCGGAAGAAACATTTGGAAATTTATTTCAAATCAAAGAAAATTGTTTGGAAGTTATCATGAAAGGGACATGGCATGGTTGACAAGGGGTACACAAGAAGAGCCATTCTTGCATTCTACAATCTTCCTTTCAATAGAAGACAATATTTGTAGCTCAGGATTGAACTGTGGATCTCTCTCTCTCTCTCTCTCTCTCTCTCTCTCTCTCTCTCTCTCTCTCTCTCCCTCTCTCTCTCTCTCTCTGTTTCTCTCTGTGTCTCTCTCATCTCTCTCTCATCTCTCTCTTTCTTTCTCCCTCTGTCTGTTTCTCATCTCTCTCTCTCTGTCTCTCTCTCTCTGTGTGTCTCTCTCTCTGTTTCTCTCTGTCTTTTTCTCTCTCTCATCTCTCTCTCATCTTTCTCTTTCTTTCTCCCTCTCTCTGTTTCTCATCTGTGTGTGTGTGTGTCTCTGTCTCTCTGTCTCTCTCTCTCTCTCTCTCATCTCTTTCTTTCTTTCTTTCTTTCTCTCTCTGTTTCTCATCTCTCTCTCTCTCTCTCTCTCTCTCTCTGTCTCTCTCTCTCATCTCTCTCTCATCTTTCTCTTTCTTTCTCCCTCTCTCTGTTTCTCATCTCTGTGTGTGTGTGTCTCTGTCTCTCTGTCTCTCTCATCTCTCTCTCTCTCATCTCTTTCTTTCTTTCTTTCTTTCTCTCTCTGTTTCTCATCTCTCTCTCTCTGTCTCTCTCTGTCTCTCTCTCTCATCTCTCTCTCATCTTTCTCTTTCTTTCTCCGTCTCTGTTTCTCATCTGTGTGTGTGTGTGTCTGTGTCTGTGTCTCTCTCTGTGTCTCTGTCTCTCTCTCTCTCTCTATGACTCTGTGTGTGTGTGTGTGTGTGTGTGTGTGTGTCTGTCTGTCTGTCTGTCTCTCTCATCTCTCCCACATCTCTTTCTCTCTCTTTCTCCCTCTCTCTGTTTCTCATATCTCCCTCCCTCGCCCTCTCTCTTTTCCCCCCCTCTCTCTCAGGTTTGGTGTTGATGGGAATATTCTTAGAGTTTCCTTGATTGGGCTGTTTGTTTGTTTTTTACTGTTACCTTGTTGGTGTGAGTTGGTAGTTGCAAGTCCAGGGCAAACCACTAACACTTAAAAAGAGAGCTAATTCCATTCCCGTCTAGCACAGATGATGTTACCTATTTGAGTCATGAAATGTCTGCAAGAAAACAACCAAGCTCATAGAGCACCAAAGACCCCACTGTAAGCCTGTAACATCCTGGATTTCACCCACTTCTATTCACCCACGTGGAAAGCCATGAAAAGAGATCTTTCCCACAGTGGTGTTTCTGTCATCACAAAGGGGAATCCCTTCCCTTGAGACGTTGATAGGGGATCTCTCCATCCTTCTTCTGGAAAAATCTGATGAGGGTTGTCCAATTCTTCCACCAGAAATCTGGGTGGACCATTTTAGGAGACCATTTCTGTTGAGCGTTACTTGAGAAGAAAAGCTGAGTGGCATTGTGTTAAGTCCCACTTCCCCACTTTTCATTTGGATGGGTCCTGTGGGTAAGGAGTAGGCTACTAGTCCTCTCTTCGTCAATCCAGGCCACAAAGATCAGAGCAGACTTTCTCAAATCTATTGAATTCAAGATGTGTGGACTTCAACTTCCAGAATCCCCCTGCCAGCAGAGCTGAGGTCCACCCATCTTGAAGTCAAAAAGACTAACAAATATTACATTAGAGTATTTGTGAGCTTAAGACAGTACTGAGAGTACTGCTATCTTAGAGGAAGCAAAGATGAAATCTCATTGTACCAGGTCTTGACCTCTGAATGGGGCAGTGGTATCTAGAATAACAGAGTTGGAAGGGACCTTGGAGGTCTTCTAGTCCAACCCCCTGCTTAGGCAGGAAACCCTACATCGCTTCAAACAAATGGTTATCCTCTTTAAAAACTTCCAGTGTTGGAGCATTTCCAACTTATGGAGGCAGGTTGTTCCATTGATGAATTGTTCTGTCAGGAAGTTCCTCCTTAGTTCTAAGTTGCTTCTTTCCTTGGTTAGTTTCCACCCATTCTGTCGGATTTTGTGGCAGCAATCAAATCCAGAAACACACCTAGGTAAATGATTCAGCATGATTCAGTTTCAGTTTCAGTTCAGAGCATCAGACTACTTTAGAGCTAAGCACAGACTCAGAGTTACAAAGCTAAGACATGCTGAGGCTCCTAACTGTCTCCAGCAAACACTGTTTCAGTTTCCAAACAGCCCTCATTGGCTGACTTAGTTGCTATGCCTATTCGTTGGCTGAGATTGTTATCATGCATTCCAGGTCATGAACTCTCATGAACTGACAATTGCTTTTCAGGTGCCTTGGGGAATAGTTTGACTCCCTCTTCTTTGTGGCAGCCCCTGAGATATTGGAAGACTGCTATCATGTCACCCCTAGTCCTTCTTTTCATGAGACTAGACATATCCAGTTCCAGAAACTGTTCTTCATATGTTTTAGCCTCTTTTTATCTATCAAATCCTGTTTCTTCAAATATGCAGAAAAAGACTACCATTTGGATCGTTTGAGAAAAGGGCCAGGTTCTACATTGGCTACTACAAGCTAGCTGAAGATAGGGATGGGATTCAGCCAGTTCGGACCGGTTCGGGCGAACCGGTAGTTCCTGTGAGCAATTGGGACCACCCACCTGTCCCTGGGCTTTCCTCTCCTATATTTCCCTGGTTTTTAGCTCAGCTGATTCGCGTGGCATAGCAGATTGCCTCACGTCAGCTGTTTCACTCACAGGCGCTGACATAGAAAGTAAGTTTTGAAGCTTAAAAATGTCATTTTTTGACAGCTGCACGCGCGCACTGACCGAACGGGTTGTTAAACCGGTTGCATCCGACCACTGGCTGGAGACACTGTAAAAGCTGCATCGAGCTCCAAGCTACTTATGCTATTAACCCACCCTTAATAAAGGTGCCGATGATTGAACACGGTCATTTCATATTGCAGGCAAGACTGCTTCCAAAGTGTCAACAAACTGGGTTTAGGAATTCCTTATCTCTCACGGGCTTCCCTGGCATCGTAGGAATTGACTCTTTAGAAAGGTAGCCAGGATAAAAAGCCAGGACATTTGCAAAATTTGGGCCCAAAATAAATAATCCAAGGTGAGAGAGGGGGGGCAGAGAGAGAGAGAGAGAGAGAGAGAGAGAGGCAGAGAGAGAGAGGCAGAGAGAGAGCGAGATGGAGGGAGGAAGGGAGGCAGAGAGAGGGAGGGAGGGAGGGAGGGAGAGAGAGAGAGAGAGAGAGAGAGAGAGAGAGAGAGAGAGAGAGAGAGAGAGAGAGAGAGAGAGAGAGAGTTGAGGCCCTCCTGTTATTATTCTTTCCCTACTGGCTGAATTGATTCTGCTTAGATTTCAGTCATCTGCACTGACTTAATTTTTTTTTTGGTAGCCTAGATTATATATCACCCCGCATGGCTTTGTATACTAATTGAACATCATAATAAGGGAGAAGATGGATAATGGCATGCTAGGTATTGAGTTGCAATGGCATGCTACATGCAATCAAGAACGAGGGTTCTTAAGAACCGGGATAATATGACTTAAGCGCTTCCTAATGTATTTGTGAAAAGGCCAGCGCTGGGCTCCGTCTTCCTTCATTAGAATTTGTGCCCCAAGTGCTCCCCTCGCCTTTTGATGTTGACCTTTCCAGATCCTGAAGAGCAGAAGCAATATTATTGTTTGAAAACATGACACCGAGCATCTTTTCACTGCTTGTTCAGGCGGCAGATGCCTTGGGTGAGCATGGGTTTTGGAGATGATCTGGCCTTGGTTTCTTAAAAATGGAACACCCAGGGTGCAGATCTAGGGGCGAGGGAGGGGGCACACCTTCCTTTTAGAACAACGGCAAGCAAGTTGTGGAGGCTGGGAGAAGGAGAAGGCCTCGGCACATGTGTGGGAACGCCTGCTTGATCGATGGCCCGGCTCCTAAAAGCTCGGGTCCTATTAGGGCCAGTTCGGTCTAGTGGTTAAGGCACCAGGCTACAAACCAGGAGACGGTGAGTTCTAGTCCTGTGTTAGACATGAAAGCCAGCTAAGTGATTTTGGGCCAATCACCAGGAGACTGAATTCGAGCCATACCCGAGGCATGAAAGCTGGTTAAATGATTTTGGGCCAATCACCAGGAGACTGCAAATTCTAGTTTGACCTTAGGTGTGAAAGCCAGCAAGGTGACTTTGGGACAATCACCAGCAGACTGTGAATTCTAGTCCCACCTGAGGCATGAAAGTCAGCTAAGTGACTTTGGGCCAATCACCAGGAGACTGAGAATTCTAGTCCTACCTGAGGCATGAAAGCCAGCTAGGTGACTTTGGGCCAATCACCAGGAGACTGAGAATTCTAGTCCTACCTGAGGCATGAAAGCCAGCTAGGTGACTTTGAGTCAATCCTTCTTTCTCAGTTCAACTCACCTCACAGTTTTGTTGCTATTAAGTTCGAGGGGGTGGCAATGACTGAGGCAAGGCAGGAGTCGGATAACAAGGCTTTATTAGAACAGCTAACGCAACAGCAACTCCAGAACCAGTGAGCTTGATCAGTTCCCTCTTGACAGCAACTTATATGCAGGCAGTCCCACGGTTAGCCAATCAGAGCACGGTGACTTTCCCGCTCTTGCCACGCATGCACCTCGACCAATGGCGAGCCTCGGAGACGGAGCCACGTCTCCGAGGCTAAGACATAACAGTTGCCGTGAAGAAAATAGGAGGAGAGGAAGGAGCATTAGGTATGTTCGCCACCTTGAGTTATTTATAAAATAGTAAAAGGCAGGATATAAAAATATATAAATAAATCAAAATTAGGGCCACCAGACTTTGACTAGAGACTCAGAATATCCTTACTATCATGTTCTATCCCAGTGATGGCTAACCTTTTTGTCGCCGTTTGCCGAAAGAGTGCACATCCAAAAGCGCACTCGGACATGTCCACACCTCTAAAGCAATGTGTGTGCAACACCCCAGCCCCCTGTGCATCTGAACGCAACCCCCCATGCACCCTCTGTGCATGTGCACACAACCCCACCCCATTTGGGGCCTAGCAGGCCTCCATGCAGCTTCCTGGGAGTAAAAACGGACCACAGGGATCAGTGTGTTTGCTGCATCCCACTCCCCCTGTTTTGGGCCTAGCAGGCCTCCCTGAAGGCTCCTAGCACCAAAAACAGACTCTAAGGAGGATGCACTGCACACACACCCCACAGGCCGTTTTGGGCCTAGCAGGCCTCCCTGAAGCCTCCTAGCACCAAAAACAGGCTCTGTGGAGGTTGTGTCACACCCCCTCCCACACGGGTTGTTTTGGGCCTAGTAGGCCTCCCTGAAGCCTCCTAGCTTAAGGTGACCAGACGTCCCACTTTTGGCGGGTCAGTCCCGATTTTTAATAATTTGTCCCGCGTCCCACGGCATTTTTAAAAAGTCCCGATTTTTGGTAAGGTGCGCAGCCGCGCACGTGGCAAGAAAACACTGTGCAGCAGTTTGCAACTGCCGCGCAGTGATTTCTACTGTTACAGGCTCCGGAAGCAGGGGAGGTCCTTTGCAGGCGGCTAGAACTGGCCGCCCGCAAAGGACCTCCCCGGACTTGTTTTGATGAGCATGACGCGGCTTAAGGTAGTGTGCGCCGGCCGCGCCCGCTCAAACTATTGTCAGTCGCCCCGTGTTCAGCAAAGCAAGCCTGGGGAGGTCCTTTGTAGGCAGCCAGTCTTAGCTGCTTGCACCTGGCGCTGTGGCTGAAGTGAACCCCCAAAGCTTCCGCCGCCACTAGAATAACTGCTGCTGCCACCACCACCTCCTCCTCCTCCTCCAACAGCACCACCACATTTGCTGCCCAATGCTGCGGCTGAGGTGAAGCCGCCAAAGCTCCCGCTGGCGCCCCTGCCCGTGGCGGCTCCCCCTCCACTCGGAGCACCTGAGCTGGGCCCTGCGTTACCCCTGGCCGTCCTCCTCTGCCGTGCTTTTGAGGAGCCATGAGGCCACAGGAGCCAGTAGGAAGGCGGCGGAGGGGGCGGGAGCAGGAAAAAAACACCTCATGGCTTCTCAAAAGCACGGCGGAGGAGGAGGAGGTGGCAGGGGTAACGCGGGGCCCAGCTCAGGTGCTCTGAGCAGAGGGGGTGGCACTGCCGCTGCTGCCACAGGCGGAGGCGCCAGCGGGAGCTTTGGCAGTTTCACCTCAGCTGCAGCGCCGGGCAGCAAATGTGGTGGTGCTGTTGGAGGAGGAAAAGAAGAGGCAGCAGCAATTATTCTGGTGGCGGCGGGGGCTCGTCGGCATCTTCAGCGGCAGCCCTGCTCCTGGTGAAAAAAAACAAAGATGGAGCATATCCACGCACATGATGTCGCCGCAACATGGCTGGAGGAGGAATTCTGGGAGTTGAAGTCCACAAGTCTTAAAGCTGTCAGGTTTGAAGACCCCTGGGGTTTTTTCCCCTAAAGGGTTAGGGGTGCAAGGATATAGACCAATTTTTAAATCAAGAACCCCCTCTCCCCCGGTCATGGTGTCCCGCTTTACCAATGTTAAAATCTGGTCACCTTATCCTAGCACCAAAAACAGGCTCTGGGGAGGATGCGCCACAGCCCCTCCCCCACGGGTCGTTTGGGGCCTAGCAGGCCTCCCTGAAGCCTCCTAGCACCAAAAACATGGCATGGGAGAGTGCCCCCCTGCTCCCCGACCCCCATGAATGCATGCGTGACCCCCACCCACCTGTGCATGGGTGTGCGTCACCCACATGCCCCCCACCCCCGCGCATGCGCAGCAGAGACCCAAAAATCAGCAGGCCGGTGGGAGGCGTGGGTACAGGCGCATAGAGCTGATCTAGTGCAACGGCTCGCATGCCCACAGAGAGGGCACTGCATGCCACCTGTGGCACGCGTGTCATTGGTTCACCATCACGGTTCTAGCCTATTCAATAAATAAGTCCAGTAAGGAAAAATATCCAGGATGGGCTTTAAGGTAACATTTATTATTCCAATAGGATCCTTGCTCCTTAGTTCCAGCAGATACTGCTGTGTGATGGAGCTCATAATTCAGAATGCTTTGCATGGTTTAAGCCTATTTTATTTTCGCAGCAGCCCTTAAGGGAAATCATGACTTAACCATGAAACGATACTAATTTTTCCGTGTATGTCCTTAACTTCGGTTGATTAGAGGCATTAGCACCTGATAATTGCTTATCACCCACATATAAAATCCTGCACTTTTGCCGAGGGCACGTTCTGTGCCTCCCAAAGGTTTTCGAGAGGGACCTGATTTTTTTTTGGGGGGGGGGGGGACTCCCACAAATGCTCATAATCCTATTTGCATTGGCTTGGTTCTTTTCAAGGGCTTTCCTTAGCTGTTTTTGCCAAAAAGGGACAGTCTTTTCCATGGCGGTTTGAGATATTCCATTATTCAAATGGGAATAAAATAAAACAAAACAAGCGAAAGTTTGTTCTCCTCTAGTTTCGGTAAAACAAGGAACGGCGAGGTTGCGGTGGCTTTTTAAACCAAGGTCTGTGCAGGGGTGGGCTTCAAAAATTTTAGCAACAGGGTCTCTGCCTGGTTGCTGGGTGGGCGTGGCCATGGTGGGCGTGGCCTACTCAAACTCCTGCAGCACTGGGGGGGGAGTTATTGCCCTCCCCATGCTTTCTTCGAGCCTCCGGGAGGGCAAAAACAGCTTCCCCCAAGCTATGGAGACCCTCCAGAGGCTAGAAACGGGCTCATTTCCAGACTTCCGGAACTGCCCGGAGGCTCATTTTTTGCCCTCCCAGAGGCCCTGCCCATACCAGGCATCCAAAATGGGCCATGTGGAGACTCCTGGGAGTAGCAGGGTGGGCGGGGCCAGCCAGTCTTTGCAACTACCAGTTCGGCGAACCAATTGTAAAATTAAAATCCAGTTGGCCCGAACCAGTCCAAACCAGCTGAATCCCACCCCTTCCATAGATCAATTTTTATGAGCTCAGCTAGGTTAGAACTACAGGTAGTCCTCAACGTACGACCATGACTGAGTCCAACATTTCTGTTGTTAAGCGAGACAGTTGTTAAGTGAGTTTTGCCCCATTTTACAACTTTCCTTGCCACAGCTGTGAAGTGAATCATTGCAGTTGTTCATTTAGTAACACGGTTATTAAGTGAGTCTGGTTTTCCCCCATTGACTTTGCTCGCAAAAGGGGATTTCCTGACACCGGGATGGCGCCACCGTCATAAATAGGAGGCTGCTGCAATGATTGTAAGTGTAAAAAAAAGGCTATAAATCCCAGCTCCCGGTCAGGATTCACAAAGCCAGTCTGAGGTCATTATGCTGTTCATTAAAAATAACATCGTATGACAATGAGTTTCAGAATTTCATCGTTTTCAAAAAAGTGTTTTCTATGTCCTCCTCCTCCTTTTCTTCTTCTTCCTCCTCCTTTCTTTTCTTTCTCATCCTACTCCCTCTCCTCCTCCTCTTCCTCCTCCTCTTCTTTTTCTTCTTCTTCTCTGCCTCTTCTTCTTCTTCTTCTTCTTCTTCTTCTTCTTCTTCTTCTTCTTCTTCTTCTTCTTCTTCTCCTCCTCCTCCTCCTCCTCCTCCTCCTCCTCCTCCTCCTCCTCCTCCTCCTCCTCCTCCTCTTCTTCTTCTTCTCTCCCCACCCCTCCTCCTCCTCCTCAAATTCATATTATCTTGCTCCATGTCAGGAGACATTTAGATGCTCTTCCCAGCAAGTGATGTTTTAAATTAAGTCCCCTTTGTTTGGCTGGATTCACCTCCCTCCAACCAGATCTGCTGGAAGTGCTATTACCAAGGCTGATTTCAATTCCTGCCTTCCTTGCCCCCCATCCATGTGGGGCACCCTTCCCTATAGGATCCTTTTGGCAGCATTGGGAGAAAAATCCGGTCCAGTTCCAAGCCAGGAGAAAAATGCTGGACATAAAATGGAGGCTGGTTGGTTGGGAAGATGGTCTCTTGTTTATTTGGATGTCAGGAACTTCAGGGACAGCAGCATGTTTCTGGAGTGGCTGAGTGAGAGGATGGATTTTTATAGGGTTCTGGAGTTTGGAGATTGAGATGCTTCAGGGGGTTGTGCCATGTAGCGAGCCTTGTGTCTTTTGCTATTCTAATGGTGGTGGGTAAATCCTATCAGGTCCTAAAGGTCATGTCTTGTCCTTAGAATTTGTGTGGGAGGAATGTAAATTCTAAACCCCATCATCTCCAGCCATCTGCGGGAGCTGTGGCTGAAGGCATTTAATTTATGAATGGATTGGCCCAATCTTTCTTAACAGGTACAAAATATCCATCTCTAACGACGCGAGGTTTCTGCTTAAGGCTATGGCAGGAAGACTGAGGCTGCTTTCTGACGTTGTTAAGGTTTTTCTCCATCTCGCCTTTGGGGAAATATAATATTCTGCCTCTTTTAATATTCCCCAAAATATTTCATTCTCTCGGAGGGGGTGGCTTCTCACAGTAGTCAACAGTTCCTCCCCATTGATCACAGTATTCCCAGGTGCTCCCCCCCACTCTTCCCTGATCTGTAATGAAGATGTTAAATAGAAACAGGCATGAGATTCTTACTTCCTCTCTGGCCCAGCAAAATGCCTTTCCCCTTTACAACGTCTTCATCCTGAAGATAATTTTCTAAGGCATGTCGGCGTGCATCATCTCCAGCTAATCACACACACACACACACACACACACACACACACACACACACACACTTCACTTACCCAGCTCGGAGGAAGCAAATGTCACTAGAAACCTGTTCAGAGGGGACTTTGATAATTCTGCATTCTTGTAGATCATTCCGGAGATAATTTTTCTACTGCTGGAGCTTGTAGAGATCCGATTCCTACTGGCTGTTTGACATTTATGTTCTGTTTCGTGTAGGTCTGCTTTGCTAGCCAAGAAGGTCTACGAATTGTTTTCACAATAGCTCCCATATACAAATGTGGAGAGGGGGAGGGAGGGAGGGAGGGAGAGAGAGAGAGAGAGAGAGAGAGAGGAATAAAAATAGACGAAAGAGAGAGAAAGAGAGAGATGAGAGAGAGAGAGAGAGAGAGAGAGAGAGAGAGAGAGAGAGAGAGGAATAAAAATAGACGAAAGAGAGAGAAAGAGAGAGATGAGAGAGAGAGAGAGAGAGAGAGAGAGAGAGAGAGAGAGAGAGAGAGAGAGAGAGAGATGGGTGTATGTTTTTCTCAAGTGCTACGTTCTCGTGTCTGGACATTTCGGCTGTTTTCAGGTTGGCTTCATGGGCAATTTTCCAAATTCAAGGAGAGGGGAGGGGAGGAAAGGAAAGGATGGGAAAGAAAAAGGAAATAGAAAAGGAAAGGAAAGGAAAAGGAAAAGGAAAGGAAAGGAAATGGCAAAAGAAATGAAAGAAAACGGGAAAGGAAAGGATGGGAAACGAAATGGAACAGGAAAGGATGGGAAAGGAAATGGGACAGGAAAGGATGGGAAAGGAAATAGGAAAGGAAAGGATGGGAAAGGAAATAGGAAAGGAAAGGATGGGAAAGGAAATGGGAAAGGAAATAGGAAAGGAAATGGAAAAAGAAAGGAAAGAAAAGAAAATGGGAAAGGAAAGGAAAGGAAATGGGAAAGGAAATGGGAACGGAAATGGTAAGAGAAAGGATGGGAAAGGAAATAGAAAAGCAAAGGAAAGGAAATGGGAAAAGAAAGGAAAGAAAACGGGAAAGGAAAGAATGGGAAAGGAAATAGGAAAGGAAAGGATGGGAAAGGAAATGGGAAAGGAAATAGGAAAAAAAGGATGGGAAAGGAAATGGAAAAGGAAAGGAAAGGAAATGGGAAAAGAAAGGAAATGGGAAAGGAAAGAAAGGAAAGGATGGGAAAGGAAATGGGAAAGGAAATGGGAAAGGAAATGTGAAAGGAAAGGAAAGGAGAAATGGAGAAAGGGAAGGCTTCTTGGAATTCCTACCCAGAAGACTATTATAATAAGAAAAAAATATTTAAATGATAAACCTACTATATGGCGTGGAAGCTACCTGGGTGGGTCCGGGCCAGCCCCTCTCAGCCCATCCCAACTCACAGGGTTTAACAGATTAACAGAGTTGGAAGGGACCTTGGAGGTCTTCTAGTCCAGCCCCCACCCCACCCAAGCAGGAGCCCCTACACCAGTGATGGCGAACCTATGGCACGCGTACCACAGGTGGCACACGGAGCCATTTGTCAGGGCACACGAGGCGCTGCCCTGTCAGCTGGCCAGCGTGCATGCGTGCGCTGGCCAGCTGAGTTCACCCTTTTTTAAAGCCTTTTTTCGCCCTCCCCAGGCTCCAGAGGCTTTATAGGAGCCTGGGGAGGGCAAAAAGAGCCTCCCCCGCCCACCCGGAGGCCCTCCGGAGGCTTCATGAGGTTCCCTGAAGCCTCCGGAGCACAAAATAACGGACTTCCTGTTTGCTCAGAGGGTCATTTTGGGCGCTCTGAAGACTTCAGGGAAGCCTCTTGGAGGTCCCTGAAGTCTTCGGAGCGCTTAAAACGACCCTCCGAGCAAACTGGAACTTCTGGTTTGCTCGGAGGGTCATTTTGACTGCTTCGGAGGCTTCAGGGAAACCTCCCGAAGGTCCCTGAAGTTGCAAGAGGGCTTCCAGGGGGGGGGCTGTTTTCACCCTCCCCAGGCTCCTATAAAGCCTCTGGAGCCTGGGGAGGGTGAAAAAAGCATGGAAAAATGGAGGGATCGTGCCTGTAGTGCGCGCATGCGCACTGGGGGGTGCACATTGTATTATGGGTGCGGCACACCTGCACACAACCCGCGCGCTGGTCAGCTGAGTTCACCATTCTTAAAAGCCATTTTTCGCCCTCCCCAGGCTCCAGAGGCTTTATAGGAGCCTGGGGAGGGTGAAAAGAGCCTCCCCGCCCCCTAGAGGCCCTCCGAAGGCTTCAGGGACCATCCGGAGGCTTCCCTGAAGCCTTCTGAATGCTTAAAACCACCCTCCGAGCAAACCAGAAATGATTTCCGGTTTGCTCGGGGGGTCGCTTTTGAGGGCTCCGAAGGCATCAGGGAAGCCTCTGGACGGTCCCTGAAGCCTTCAGAGCGCTTAAAACGACCCTCCGAGCACAGAGGGTCATTTTAAGCATTCCAAAGGCTTCAGGGAAGCCTCCAGACGATCCCTGAAGCCTCCGGAGGGCCTCCGGGGGGGGCTCTTTTCGCCCTCCCCAGGCTCCTATAAAGCCTCTGGAGCCCCGGGAGGGCGAAAAAACCATGTAAAAATGGGGGGGAAGCGCCTTTTGCGCGTGCATGCGCACTGGGGGTCGCGCATTGCATTATGGGTGCGGCACGCACGCACACGACCCCCCTGCGCTCCCCCCACTTGTGGCACGCGAGCCAAAAAAGGTTCGCCATCGCTGCCCTACACCATTTCTGACAGATGGCAATCCAGTCTCTTCTTGAAAGCTTCCAGCGATGAAACTCCCAAGACTTCTGATGGTTCTTGTGAGGAAAATAGTGGGAGGAAGTACAGGAGCATCAGTAACCTTCTGTCGTTTACGAAAATAAAAAAGGCAGGTTATAAGTAAGTAAGCAAAAGTCAGTCAGTCAGTCAGTCAGTCAATCAATCAATAAAAAACGGTGATTTGTTAAGGTTCTTTAGTTTGAGGGCACTGAGTTGGCTTTCCATTTTGATCTTATCTGATAAATTATAATGCAGCCAGAAATAAATCAGTGCAACTTTCAAAAATACTTTTCCCTGGGGCTTTTGGGGATTGGATGTGAAGGTTTTATGAGGAAGTCCCCTGTTTTTGCTTGCTCTTTTTGATTTGCTGGAAACTCTTTTCCCAACCATAGCATCCAAAGTACAGGTAGTCCCCGACCTACAACAGTCCGTTCAAAGTTCCGACGGCCCTAAAAAAGGTGGCTTATGATCAGTTTTCACACTTACGACCATTGCAGCATGCCCATAGTCGCATGATCAAAATTCAGTCACTTGACAACTTGACTGGCATTTATAACGTTTCTAGTGTCCCGGGGTCAAGTGATCCCTTTTTGTGACCTTCTGACAAGCAAACTCAAAATGGGGAAGACAGATTCACTTAACAACCAGATTGCTAACTTAACAAGTGCAGGGATTCGCTGAACAACTGTGGCAAGAAAGGTCATAAGATGGGGCAAAACTCACTGAACAGCTGTCTCGCTTAGCAACAGTAGTAGTCTATCGGTAGTCCGATAGTGGTCATAAGTCGAGGACTATCTGCTGCATGCAACAGCATTAACAACTTTGCAATGCTAAGATGATGAGCTTGTCGATCATTAAGGTCAGCAGTTCGGCGGTTCGAATCCCTAGCGCTGCATAATGGAGTGAGCTCCCGTTACTTGTCCCAGCTTCTGCCAACCTAGCAGTTCGAAAGCATCTAAAAATGGAAGTAGAAAAATAGGAACCACCTTTGGTGGGAAGGTAACAGCGTTCTGTGCGCCTTTGGCGTTTAGTCATGCCGGTCACATGACCACAGAGATGTCTTTGGATAGTGCTGGCTCTTCGGCTTTGAAACGGAGATGAGCACCGCCCCCTAGAGTCGGGAACGACTAGCACATATGTGCGAGGGGAATCTTTACCTTACCTTTACCTTAATGTTCCTATTCTCTACATTTACATTCTGCTGTATTAAAACATTTACCATAAATGCAGAGGAGGGGGGGATTGTTTTCATTACAGTGGGCCAAAAAATCTCTCTTGGTATTTCCTCACCATTCAAAACCCTCCGTCCTTTATTTCTTTTTAATATGTGAGCTAAATGTGCATTTCTATTTAATTTCACTAGTGTTTTTGAAGCAGTTCAGGCTTTGATCATTGCATTTGTAAATCTCTCTGATTAGAGGTTGTTGGCTGTTCTTTTGAAAGGAGACAGAGAAAGGCTTTAAAAAATCATTTAAAAGATTTGTATCCCACATTTCCTCAGGGAGGTGGAGGCGGGGGGGGGGAGAGGGGGCATCCAAGGCTGTTTATAGAACAATTCAAACCCACATCAAATTAGCCCAAAACAATTCAGAAATACACTAATGTTGCAACAGATGTCTATGGAGATTCCCAGTCATCCGGGTCATGGCTATCCCAAAGGTGCTTTTTTTCAACAGGAAATTGGACTTTCTGTTGTTTTTGAAGACATTTCGCTTCTTATCCAAGAAGCTTCTTCAGCTCTGATGCAACAGACAGAGTTGGAAGGGGCCTTGGAGGCCTTCTAGTCCAACCCCCTTCTCCAGGAGAACCTATACCAGTGATGGCGAACCTATGGCATGCGTGGCACACGGAGCCATTTGTCAGGGCACGTGAGGCGCTGCCCTGTCAGCTGGCCAGCGCGCATGCGCGTGCTGGCCAGCTGAGTTCACCCTTTTTTAAAGCCTTTTTTCGCCCTCCCCAGGCTCTAGAGGCTTTATAGGAGCCTGGGGAGGGCGAAAAGAGCCTCCCCCGCCTTCCCTGAAGCCTCCGGAGCACAAAATACTGTCCCTATGGGCAAACCGGAAGTTCGGGAACAGACTTCCTGTTTGCTTGGAGGGTCGTTTTGACTTTCGGAGCACTTAAAATGACCCTCCGACTTCCAGTTTGCTCGGGGGATCATTCGGGCACTCCGAAGGCTTCAGGGAAGCCTCTTGGAGGTCCCTGAAGCCTTCTGAGCGCTTAAAACGACCCTCCAAACAAACCGGAACTTCTGGTTTGCTCGGAGGGTCGTTTTGACTGCTTCGGAGGCTTCAGGGAAGCCTCCTGAAGGTCCCTGAAGCCGCCAGAGGGCTTCCGGGGGGGGGGGGCTGTTTTCACCTTCCCCAGGCTCCTATAAAGCCTCTGGAGCCTGGGGAGGGTGAAAAAAGCATGGAAAAATGGGGGGGGGGGTCGTGCCTGTAGTGCACGCATGCGCACTGGGGGGGGGTGCACATTGCATTATGGGTGTGGCACGCCTGCACACGACCCCCCTGCGCTCCCCCCACTTATGGCATGCGAGCCAAAAAAGGTTCGCCATCGCTGACCTATGCCATTTCAAACAAGTGGCTGTCCAGTCTCTTCTTAAAAGCCTACACATACAACTTCTGGAGGCAATTTCAGGTTGTTTCTCTCCTTAATTAGTTTCCATCCATTGCTTCTTTTCTGTCCTCATGTGCTTTGGAGAACAGCTTGACCTCCTCTCTTCTTTGTGTCTATAAACACAGGGCTGAATTTTTGTTTGCTTATTCATTCAATCAATAGAGCTTCCCATCTCCCTTTTATGTCACTTTAGGCAGCTTTCAGTGTTGCAGCATTCTCAACTTTTGGAAGCCAGTTGTTCCACTGGTTGATTGTTTTCACTGTCAGGAAATTTCTCCTTAGTTCTAGGTTGCTTCTCTCCTTGATTAGTTCCCACCCATTGCTTCTTCTCCTGCCCTCATATGCTTTGGAGAATAGCTTGACTCCCTATTCTTTATTCCAAATATTGGAAGACTTCTATCATCTCTCCCCTAGCCCTTCTTTTCATTAAACTAGACCTACCCAATTCCAGCAACTGTTCTTCATATGTTTTAGCCTCCTGTCTCCTAATGCTCTTTGTTGTTCATCTCTGCACTCTTTCTAGAGTCTCCACATCTTTTTTACATTGTGGCGAACAAAACTGGATGCAGTATTGCAAGTGTGGCCTTACCAAGGCTTTATTAATTGGTATCAACACTTCACCTGATCTTGATTCTATCCCTCTATTAATGCAGCCCAAGACACAATATGATTATCTAGCAGCAGAGATCACCACATTGCAAAATCACCTGGGGACATTGCATCACCCTCCAAGCTTCAACCAAACTTCTCAGACAACCTACAGGATTAGCTGTGACCCCTACAACAGCCAATAGAATACAAGTTCTTGCACAGGAACAGGAAGCTCAAGTTCAAATACCAAGAGAAGGTATAAATATCCCTCATTCTCCTTTCTGTGATTCTCCAGCTGCCCAGAACCACCCATGTGTTTCTGCTTCATCAATAAATGGACCTTCTTTCCAATCAGCCTCCATTTTGTCTCCAGTGTCTTTCTCCTAGCTTGGAATTGAACCAGATGGATATTTCTTCCAACACGGGCAACAAAGAATTTTGAATAGCCATCTGGGTTGCAAAGAGGGGTGAGATTCAGCCGGTTTGGACCAGTTTGGGCAAACCGGTAGCTCCAATGATCAACTGGGAGAGAACTGGTTCGCTCTGATGATCAGGTGGGCCTGCCCGCCCCTTTAATTATCTATATCCTCTCAGCTGATTCGTGTGGCAAAGCGGATTGCCGCACCTCAGCTGTGTTACACCCCAGAAGTAACATGGAAGGTAAGTTTTGTTAAAACTGTGCACTGCGCACGCATAAAACACACAATCACTGAACCAGTTGGTTAAACCGGCAGGATCCTACCACTGGTTACAAAGGTAGCAGGCTTTCGCTTTTTCTACCTGCAGAAACCTTTTCTCACCTGTCTTCGGCTGCCTGTTTGCAGGAAGAACTCAAAATACACCCTATTGCAGTCCTGGCGTTGACTTGAACAGTGCTCAAGATCACAACACGCTTGCGCTGGCATTCCAGCTGAAAGCGACAGCCCAGTCCCAAAACTGGGATGCAAGCCAAAAGGGAGGCCAACTATCTTTTAGTGTCCCTTCTAAATAACTGCAAAGGGCAGGGCAAGGTATAAATTGCAATTCCTGAATGAAGGAGGATCAGTTCGGAATTTGAGAGTGGGCACAAAATCCCAACCCTTCGGAAAAACACAGCTTGGATTTCAGAGCTTGGATGGGGAAAGCTGGTTTGTGTAGTGTTATCAGTACGGGTAGTCCTCAACTTAGGACCACAATCGAATCCAATTGCTAAGTGAGTCATTTCTTAAGTGCATTTTGCCCCATTTTATGACCTTGCTTGCCACTGTTGGTAAGTGAATCACTGCAGTTGATAACTTAGTAACCCAACTGTTCAGTGAATCCAGCTTCCCCGTGGATTTTGGTTGTCAGAAGATCACAAAAGAGGATCACATTGTCACGGGACAATGTCATAAATACAAACCAGTTGCCAAGATCATGAAACATTATTTTTCAGTGTCGTTGTGACTTTAAATAGCCTCTAACTGAATGGTTGTAAATTGAGAATCACCTGTAGTAGTAGTTAGAATAGTAATAAAGACAAATTAGCAAGTTTCTACCCTTTCTGGCTATGAAAAAAAATCCTCCATAGGCCTTGAAAAGATTAAATTATTTGAATCCCACCACTGGGCAAGCCTCACTGAACAATTATCTCACTGAGCAACAGAAATGCGGGGCTCAATTGTGGTCGTAAATCGAGAACTGCCTGTAGATGAGGACAGTTCCTTGATACTATGAAAGAAAGCAATAAATACCTTCTCCCCCAGTTCTGTAGCTCATTTCTGTCCCTTCCTATTTTGCTGTATATCTATTAGCCATAGCCGCTTGAGGGAAAATATGGAGAGAGAGAGAGAAGGGGGGGAAAATGGTAAGAGAGAATATGCAACGCTGCTCTTGCCTGAAGTCTTTCAGGAAGGGTTGAATTTAGGTGTAAAGGGGATCTCTAGATTAGATCCTGGCAAATCTACTTATCTCAACAGGCTTTGATGTGAGGGTAATTGACTAAGAGGACAAAAGACCCAATTTGCAATTAGATGAAATTTCTGAGCTGGAGCGATTCAATTAGAATACAGCTTGGGTTGACAAAACATTTGTATGCTCACACCTCCCTATGAATGGCTCCGGTCTATCCTAATACATAGATGCTTTTGGACAAGGAAAATGCTGGAACAATCGACTCTTTCCAATCTAGTGCTGGTCTTTACGCTACGTTGCCTCCTCATTTACACAGAGAAGCCGCGAGGTGGGTGTCACATGATGTAACAACCAATTCGCCCAGAACTGAAAATGTGAGAGCGTGCATGCGCATAATCGCTTCGCTCCCAGCTTCAACCACATGACGATAATATAAAATGTGTCAGGGCTGCAGTAATATTCCTTTTTTAGGATCTTTGGCCTGCCACACTCTCTATTATTTCATTATGCTGTTTCATTAGTGTAGTAATTGGGAGGGGGAATAGAAAGGAGTAGAATTGTGGAATGTGTTGTTGTCATTCCTTTCTAGAAACCCAAGGTCATCTTTTGTCTCCGCACCTCTGCACCTGACCGGAACCAGCTGGGTGGAGATGCCAACGTGGCCGAAGAAGATACCATGTGATGGATTTATGGGTGTGGGGATAAGATCATGAACTTTCAACTGGGTGGAATCCCAGGAAGCTTTTAGATTTGGGATTCCACAGTTTGTGCCAACATGTCTGTCTTATTAAATTGGAACTTTAAGGATAGCTCTGCCTTGGACTCTGATTTAATTCTGCATGATATTTGGAACGCTGACACCATGTTTCCCAAAAAATAAGACAGGGTCTTATTTTCTTTGGATCCCCCAAAATAATTTCTTGGCCTTATTTGGGGAGAGGTCTTATTATTTTTGAGGTGCAAGAGACCCCTCAACCTTGACCTGCGGCCCACGGATCAGCTGACCCAGAGATGGCTGAAAGTTCTGTCTCTGTTTCTGGCACATTCATGCCAGCCCTAGCGTCACTGGGGCTGCTGCTCTTTTTGCGGCTGCCACTAAGGGGCGCGGAAGCTAGGGTTTGCGGAAGCGCCCCCCCCAAGGCCGTTCCGTGTGGATGGCAGGTGCATGGGGGCACAGGGAGCATGTTCCCCCTCTTCTCCCCCAGGAAATGGTGGAAACCAGCTATGCGTGTGTTTAAATAGTCTAGGGGAGGGCTTATTTTCAGGGGAGGGCTTATTTTAGTGCATGCGCTCAAAAGCCCGGTTGGGCTTATTATCCAGGGAGATCTTATTTTCGGAGAAACAGGGTAGGACAGGATAGCACTCTAGTGGGTGGGCCTCCCCAGCCACTGGTCAGAACTACTAGTTCCCCTGAACTGATCCAAACTGGCAGCAGCCCATCTCTGGTGAAGCCCGTAGCCATTTCAGTTGCTTCTTGGCGCACCTAGTACCAGCACGGAGAAACGACATCCCCGTTTGTGTGGCTGGGGTGTGTGTGTCGTGGGAGCATCATAACTCAGCCAGCAGTGGGATTACAGAGGGTTAGATTTACCTGCAAGAAATCCAAGGGTTGTGTGACCCGAACCTGAACATTCTTGGTTAGCCATGTGGTGAGAAAATTAGTAGAGAGTTAACCCTCTCTTCTGATGTCATCAGAATGACCCAATCCACTTTTAGGGTGAAGGTTGGGCATGAATCTGGGTCTCAAGCAGCCATTCCGAAAAGGACAATGGGGGGGAAGATCCAGGCTGTAGCCACAATTGGGCCTACTAGTTTCTCTTGTCAGAAAGGAGGAGGAGGAGGAGGAGGAGGAGGAGGAGGAGGAGGAGGAGGAGGAGGAGGAGGAGGAGGAGGAGGAGGAGGAGGAGGAGGAGGAGGAGGAGGAAATATTGTCCAGACTGGAAGAAAGGAAGGGAAAGAAGGAAAAAAGGAAAAAGGAAAGAAGGGAGGAAGGAAGGAAAGAAGGAAGGAAAGAAGGAAGGAAGGAAAGAAGGAAGGAAAAAAGGAAGGAAAGAAAGAAATCTTATTGCTTGACTCTGGAATCATCCTTAAAATCAACTAGCGGTTCAAGTTGCAAAGGGAACTCTTGAGAAGGCAGGCGTTTTGTAGGAGATGAGCAAGCTCCACCCAAGGGAGGGGTCAAGCATGTCATCAGTCTTGAGTCCCACCCACAAGAGATTTCAGTCCAGCCCACTTGAATTCTGTTGATTCTGATCTTTACAATACAATAGTAGAGTTGGAAGGGACCTTGGAGGTCTTCTAGTCCAACCCCCTGCCTAGGCAAGAAACCCTATACCGTTTCAGACAAATGGCTATCCAACATCTTCTTAAAGACTTCCAGTGTTGGGGCATTCACAACTTCTGGAGGCAACTTCTGTTCCACTGATTTATTGTTCTAACTGTCAGGAAGTTTCTCCTCAGTTCTAAGTTGCTTCTCTCCTTGATTAGTTTCCACCCATTGCTTCTTGTTCTACCCTCAGAGGCCTTGGAGAATAGCTTGACTCCCTCTTCTTTGTGGCAACCCCTGAGATATTGGAAGACTGCTATCATGTCTCCCCTAGTCCTTCTTTCTCTTAAGCTAAACATACCCAGTTCCTGCAACCGTTCTTCATATGTTTTAGTCTCCAGTCCCCCTAAGATCTACTGCCAATATGCTTTGACTGTTAGCAGTTCAGATTCTTGTTAAGAGTGAGCCAGCGGGCAATAATCCTGCATTCACATGAACAGCTTTGGCAACTGATTTCCTCTGCTTGACATCCTCCCAAATTCCCTGATTTCTGTTCTCCATGGTGAAACATGAAAGCATGGAGTTAACTGAAGCCCAATTGGACAATAGACCAACCTCTTATGTGATGTGTTGGTTTATGGCTTCGCATCTTGCATACCCAGCCACAGTGCTTCGTAAATCATGCTCTGTAGCTTAGCAGGCTGCATGAGCTAAGCCTTGATGGTGGACCTACGTCACGTGTACCAGAGGTAGCACGCAGCGCCCTCTCTGTGGGTACATGCACCATCACCAGCTGCTCTTCTGGTTTCTGGCCAGCTATTCTTCATGGGTCCCCGAGCACTGGAAAATGCCCCAAAAATGGTTCCAAAACCAGGGTATTTTTTGGGCCATTTTCAGGGCGTTTTTCAGGCTATTTTTGCATCCTGGCCAGTTGGTCTTGGAAAATGGCCAAAAAACCAGCCCAAAAACTAGGCTGTTTTCAGGGCTGTTTTGGGACCGTTCTTTGGGCCAGAAAACAGCCTAAAATGGCAAAAACCAGCCACAAAACAGGCATGCACAAGCCGGCCAGCTGGTCTTCGGATTTCTGGCGCTCTGGTGCACGCACATGCTTGCGTGTTCCAGTTGGGGCACTCGGTGCCGAAAAGGTTCGCCATCACTGAGCTAAGCCAAGTTTATTTAGTTCAACCATGGTTATCACAAAGGGCCCGGCTTTAACTACGCCGCAACTTATCCCAGAACATTTGACAACTGTGGGGTGACTTTCCTGGTCCAAAATGATGGATGGGAGGCTGCCTCGATGGGCTTTAAACCTTCTCAATTTATTTTTTGTGGGGAAAAATACACAAGGGGAAAACTCCTAAATCTGCATGGCTAACCTAGATTGCAAAAAGCCATATCTAGCATTTTATTTTATTTTTTTGCCAGGGGGAACGGAAGCCGTGCTGGCTGGGGAATTCTGGGAGCTGAAGTCCACACAAGGTCTTAAAAGTTCCCAAGGCTGGACCCCCATGCTCTAAAAGTCTTTTTAGAGAAGCCCTGGCCCAGCAGGTGGGTGGGTGGGATGAGATGTATAATGGCATTTTTATGAGCTGCAGCAGTCTGATGGATTCCTGCCTGCTGCTTGGGAGGAGGCTGGCTTGATTGAATGAGAGTCACAAGCAGCCAAAGAGATCCATCACCCGAGACTCTCTCGGCGGCCCCTGTGCTGCAGCCTGGACACAGAGAGAGGGAGAGAGGGAGTTCTACCTCCAGCCACAAGTTCACATCTGGTCTTACTGAAACTCAATCCACCCTAGGAAGCTCTGCAATTCCACAAATGGCTCCGATTTAACCCCTTTCCTGCTTTCCCTGCTGCACTGGCTTCTCTATGACCGGGGGATTCCTGATGCTGCCTCGTCCCTTTCCTTCCTGCCTCCCCTCCCCTCCCTGGCCACAAGTCCCTTCCTGCTGCCCCTTGGCCTTGCTCCCCTGAGCCTCCCCTCCTCCTGCACTTTGCCACCTGACACTGCTCTGGACGGATTTCCTCTCTGCTCTTGAAGGACGGGATCTGCTTTCTCGTGAGCCCTTTAGCTTGTCTAAAACCGAATGAATGCCTCCCTCTGGCACTTGGGAACACAATGGCTGCATTCACATAACCTGCTTGCTGGATTTCCTGCTAAAGATCTAGCTACCAGATCTTTGCTGCAATAACGTAGCCAACCCCTAGGTGACAGCAAAGGCTTGTCAGGGACTCTTGGCCACCATCTAGTGGTCATCTTCATGATGGCAGCCCAGATCTGATAACCCTGACATTGAACAGGTACTTCTCCACTTATGACCATAATGGTACATCCCGCCCCCCCCAAAAAAAATTATCTGTTGCTACGTGAGACATTTGTTAAGTGAGTTTTGCTCCCTTTTACAACAGTTGCTAAGTGAATTGCTGCAGTTGTTAAGTTAGTAACACCGTCGTTAAGTGTATCTGGTTTTCTCATGAACTTTGCTCGCGGAAGGGAATCACCTGATCCCAGGAAACTGCAACCGTCATAAATACGAGTCAGTTGCCAAGCGTCCAAATTTTGACCATGGGGATGCTCCAAGGGAGCGTGAAAAAATGGTCGTAAGTCACTTATTTCAGTGCCATTGTCACTTTGAATGGTCATTAAATGAAGGCCTACCTGTATAAACGATTACACTGAGTTGACGCATCATGTTAAATTGCAACCTCTTGCCCCCAAATCAAGATTAATACTAATTCGAACTTAGGATGCTATGTAATGCATTTGCTAGAGATCGTTCCTGAGTTTAGACTTTTCTACAACTGGAGCCATTAAATAAATAATTTCCTCTCCGAAGACTTGTTTCCAATTGTTTACCTTAAACTGGTAAACCAAATTCAAAAACAATCAAGCTTTGTTTTTTGTATAAATATTTACAGCCAAGTGTTTAACTGACCCAATTAGGAGCTACATGAATATCTACCCTGTTCCCCCGAAAATAAGAACTCCCCAGATGATAAGCCCAATTGGGCTTTTGAGCGCATGCACGAAAATAAGCTCTCCTCTGAAAATAAGCCCTCCCCTAGACTATTTAAACACATACACAGGTAGTGCCTGCCATTTCCTGGGGTAGAAGAGGGGGACATGCTCCATGTGCCCCCATGCCCCTGCCATCCACACGGAACGGCCTCACGGAGGCTGCTCCCGCAAACCCTAGCTACTGCGCCCCTTCTCTTACTGGCGGCCACAAAAAGAGGAGCAGGCACAGCAATGCTAGGCTGGCAAGAGTGTGCCAGAAACAGAACTTCTGGCCCTCTCTGGATCAGCTGATCCACGGGCCGCGGGCTGAGGTTAAAGTGCCTCCTGCACCTCAAAAATAATAATAACTCCCCGAAAACAAGCCCACTTATTTCAGGGGTCAAAAGAAAAAAAGAGCCTGTCTTATTTTGGGGAGAAGATAGTAGTAACTTGGGGTCAAGACTGCACTTCTCAAATTTATCAAATTATTAATTATCAAGCAAGCAAGTAATTTTTCTCCAAAGGAAAAAAAAACAGGATTATGCAAGGAAAATAAAAGGTGGCTCCTTTTCTTTCCAACAAGAATATTTCAATGTTGCACTCAAAAGCCATATAAAAATCTCCATAACCGGTGAGTATCTCCCACAGGTAGTTCTCAACTTATAGCCATTCATTTAGTGACTATCAGAAGTTACAACGGCAAAGACAAAAAGTGATTTAGGACCACTTTTAGACTTACGACCATTGTGGCATTCTTATGGTCATGCAATCAAAATTCAAATGCTTGGCAACTGGTTCGTATTTATGACGGTTGCAGTGTCCCGGGGCCAAGTGATCTCCTTTCGCAACCGTCTGACAAGCAAAGTCAATGGGGAAGCCACATTCACTTAGTAACCATGTTTAGTACCTTACCAAATGCAGTGAGTCACTTAACCACTGGGACAAGAGCGGTCGTAAAATGGGGCAAAATTCACTTAACAACTGTCTTGCTAAGGTTTGGGGCCCCCATTGCAGACGTAAATCGAGGACTACCTGTACTTATCCTTATTCCACTGAAGGTTTTTGAGGGATCCTCAGCTCTAAAGGAGATTTTTTTGTAGCTCAGAGTTGTTCTTGGTTGTCTTCTTGCAGATGTTTCATGATCCAACTAGGTAATGTCATCAGTGCTACCGTAGTAAGGCGTGCGGTTTGCTGGAAGTTTATATTCTAATGGTTTGCCTTTCCAGTGTTGGTGGGAGAGATTCTTTGGTTCGGTTGTTCATTGTTGGTGTCAGCTTCTGCTTTGCTGCTTGCTTTCGGCTGCCATTGAAACGGGGAGCGGAGATGACATGGTATTTGGGAGGGGAAGTTTTCAGCACAGGAGTGAATGAAGAAGGGAGTGGTCTTCTCACCCTCTACTGCGCATGCTGCAGATAGCGGAATTGCCGCCAAGGCCAACTGTCCGGCATACCAACCTGATGATGCTTTTTGAAGATGCGACCCACATGACACCTGTGGGGTGTGCGGATTGGACTGGGGGATGGGGTTACCAGGGGGAGGGAGTTGGTCACATATTGATATCTATGATTACGCGCACTTTTGCCTCAGATCTTGCTTTGCTTAGCTGCTATCTACTCATAACCAGTAAAAGTACTCTTAATTCTGAAAAATGGAGTTTAGTGGTTTCTTTCTTGGTTACAGATGGAGGCTGCCCTGACAGTTGGCTTCTTTGGCAGTTTCCAAAGCAGTTAATTTATGCAGCAGCCCAATCTGCATAGATTAACTCCGGGATTAACATCAGACCAACAAACAAGAAGTAAAGAATACCCCAATCAAGAAACTGCCAAAAAAGCCAGCAGCAAACAGCCCAACCAAAGAACCTCTAAAACTGTCCCCACCAAAACGGACAGGGAAGCCCCTAGAACATAAACTGACAGCAAACCCCACTTCCTACTAGCACTGATGATATGACCTAGTTTGGTAATGAAACGTCTGCAAGAAGACAAGCAATGTCTCAGAATGTACTAAGGACTGGTCTGCAGATATGGTGCATAGCAGAGGTGGGCTTCCAATTTTTTTTACTACTGGTTTGGTGGGCGTGGCAAGATGGGGCATGTGACTGAGTGGGAGTGGCTAACTTGACGTCACTCGCGCCCACTCAGTCACATGACCCCAACAACCCATGCCCACCAAAGCATTGGTGAAAAGTTTTGAGAGGGGTGCGCGCCAGGCTGGGGCACTTTGCTGTCTTTTTTTTTGGGGGGGGAGATCCCCAGAGTGCCTTCATTTTGTTTTGTGGGCTCCCTCACAGGCAGCTTCTCTTTCTGGCTCACAAGCGGAGAACAAGGTTGTTACCAGGCGCCCCTTCCCTCAGTCTCCACGTCGCTGCCCCCCACCAACTCCACTCCGTGCACGGCGAGCTGCGGAGGGTGCCATAAGCCAAGTTGATCAGGGCAGCGTGCTGCTCCAAGAAGCCGCATCTGTGGTTGGCGGCTGAAGCGGTCCGATTTGCTGCTCATGCGCTCATTTTGTGGGCGCACACGCCGCTTCCATGCATGCGCCCAGCCTTCCGCGCATGCACGCCTGCCTTCCATGCATGTGCTTGGCCTCAAAAACATGCCCATATAGGACAGCGTAGAGCTGGGGCAGGTGGACAGGCCCACCCGCGATTTCCGCTACTGGTTCAGGCAAAGCAGTCCGAACCGGCTGAATTCCACCTCTGGCCACCTGCCTTGTAGGAAAGACCAACGGGTCTTCCTTGAAGCACCCCATCTATGACGATGACCCAGTCTCTTCCACCACCGAGACCAGGACATCCCTTAGAAACGGTTCTTCCCCAAAATAGGGTAGATAGCAATCTGCTTGCCGGAGGCCCATAAAATGTTCCTTTGATGATGCACGACTAGGATTGTTTAGAAGTTTATGCCAGATAATTTCCAGGATGGGCTGCTCTCCAAGCATAAGGAAGCTCCATAGATGAAGATGGGTCTCCACTGGGGCCTTTCTTCAGCTGCTGGCCCCTTTTGCCTTCGTTGCTTTTGACACAGCGCCAAATCTCCCTCCGTCTTCTGCCATGGAAATTTCTGATTCCCCTCCCTTCTCTTCTCCGGCCTTGTTATGCCGAAGGAAAACAGTTTCCAAGTCGAAATCTCCAAGTTGCAGCCTGCAAGCGGAGCCTCATTTGACTTTCAAATCTTCGCAAACCGGGGAGGTCTCTCCTCTTCGGATGCAAACAAACATCCTTGGCAGAAGCATCTGGCAGCAGGCAGCCAAAGGAGACCTCGATTTTGACCCATTATTTTAGAGGTGGGGCCCTTTCCTAAAATTTCCATCTCCTGATTTAAACATGGAGTGAAAAATGTGTTTGTTTCTCCTCCGAGGGCAGCTCTCTCTTCATTAAAGGATATTTTGATGGGCAGAAAGTCTAAAGGTGACCCTTTTCTCCATTCCTGCATGATTTTTCAGAACTTCTACCTATTCCAGGCACAGGCAAGCTGAGAAATACCTGGTAGCCCTCGACTTATCACCCTGAGGTAAAGGTTCCCCTCGCACATATGTGCTAGTCGTTCCCGACTCTAGGGGGCAGTGCTCATCTCCATTTCAAAGCCGAAGAGCCAGCGCTGTCCGAAGACGTTCTCCGTGGTCGTGTGGCTGGCATGACTAAATGCTGAAGGCGCACCGAACACTGTTACCTTCCCAGCAAAGGTGGTTCCTATTTTTCTACTTGCATTTTTTACACGCCTTCAAACTGCTAGTGTGGCAGAAGCTGGGACAAGTAATGGGAGCTCACTCTGTTACGCAGCGCTAGGGATTCGAACTGCCAAATTGCTGACCTTCGGATTGACAAGCTCAGCATCTTAGCCACTGAGCTAAGTGATGCAGTTGTTACGTGAGTTTGGCCCCATTTTATGACTTTTCTTGCCACTGTTGTGAACCGAATCGCTGCACTTCTGAGCGGTACGGCCCAGTACGGGCAAACCGGTGGCTGCTGGGAGCAGCGACCACCGTACCAAAACAGTGGCTCGTTGGGCCCACCCATCCACCCACGTCCCTTACCGCTTTTTGAGGGAAACGGGCCAATTGCGCATGCACCTGGGCAACCTCCACCGAGCAGCTGGGGCATCGCAGGGCAGTGGTATGCACATGCATGCGCAGTGCACCTACCCAAGGTGGACGCCTGGCCCCGTTGCAGCGTACCAGTGCTGTTCCAGCCTTCTCTCCACTCTCGGTGCTCGGGGATCAGGAGGGAGTGGTCCTTGCTCATTGCCTGAGCTCCTTCACTCCTCATTGCCACTGTCTACCCTCTCTCGGTCATCCTGCCCCCATTCCTCCCTGTTATCAAGCCATCCCAATCATGAGAGGCTTTGGCTTGCCTCAACCTGCTCCACCCCACAGCCTCCCCCTTGATTTCCGTCAGCTTCAGCTCCGGCTGGTCCTCCTCCACAGATTCAAGCTCTGATGGAAACACGACACCAAGGATCTGATTTTTGATTACATGGCCATGGGGATGCTGTAAGGGTTGTAAGTCTGAAGAACAGTCATAAGTCACTTTTTTAATACAATACAACACAATAGCAGAGTTGGAAGGGACCTTGGAGGTCTTCTAGTTCAACCCTCTGCCTAGGCAGGAAACCCTACACCACTTATCCAACATCTTCTTTAAAACTTCCAGTGTTGGAGCATTCACAACTTCTGGAGGCAAGTTGTTCCAAAGATTTATTGATCTAACTGCCAGGAAATTTCTCCTTAGTTCCAAGTTGCTTCTCTCCTTGATTAGTTTCCACCCATTGCTTCTTGTTCTACCCTCAGGTGCTTTGGAGAATAGTTTGACTCCCTCTTCTTTGTGGCAGCCCCTGAGATATTGGAAGACTGCTATCATGTCTCCCTTGGTCCTTCTTTTCATTAAACTAGACCTACCCAGTTCCTGCAACCGTTCTTCATATGTTTTAGTCTCCAGTCCCCTAATCCTCTTGGTTGCTCTTCTCTGCATCTTTTTTACATCATTTTTCTAATGATGTAACTTCAAACGATCACTAAATGAACTGTTGCAATTCCAGGACTACCTGTACTAGGAAGACTTGCATGCCATGAAGTTGATGTTGACTTTTGGTAACCCCACAAATAGGCCTTCTCAGGACAATCTGTCCTCAACTGACCTTTCAGGTCATTGCTGGGTCAGCTTGGTCAATGCATAATTGAATAGAAAGGTCATTTGGGTTTTGAGTAGATTGGTTTGTTCTATGATTCATTTGTGGTTTACTTGGCAATTGATTGTATTCTCAGAGGTCTTTGGTTAAAGGTAGAGATTCCCCTCATACTTATAATGCTGGTCATTCCCAACTCTAGGGGGCGGTACTCAACTCCGTTTCAAAGCCGAAGAGCCAACACTGTCTGAAGACATCTCCATGGTCATGTGGACAGCATGACTCAACGCCAAAGGTGCACGGAGCGCTGTTACCTTCCCACCAAAGGTGGTCCCTATTTTTTCTACTTGCATTTTTACATGCTTTCGAACTGACAAGTTGGCAGAAGCTGGGACAAGTAACGGGAGCTCACTCTATTACACGGCACTAGGGATTCGAACCGACGAACTGCCGACCTTTCCGATCGACAAGCTCAGCGTCTTAGCCACTGAGCCACCCTTTTTGTCTTTGGTTACCATGATACAAAAAAGATGTTCAGACTCTAGAATGGTGGTACTCAAACTTCCTAATGCCGCAACCCTTTAATACAGTTCCTCATGCTGTGGTGACCCTCAACCGTAAGATTATTTTAAGTTTTCCATATTTTTTCAAAAATATGTGTTTTCCAATGGTCTTAGGTGACCCCTGTGAAAGGGTCGTTCGACCCCTAAAGGGGTCCCGACCCACAGGTTGAGAACCACTGCTCTAGAAAGAGTGCAGAGACGAACAACAGATGGTTAGGGGACTGCAAGCTGAAACATATGATGAACAGTTGCGGGAATGTCTAGTCTAATGAAGACTAAGTGGGACATGATATAACAGTCTTCCAATATCTCAGGGGTTGCTATAAAGAAGAAGAGGTTCGATCTATTATCCAAAGCACCTGAAGGCAGGACCAAAAGCAACAGATGGAAAATAATCAAGGAGAGAAGCAACCTAGAACTAAGGAAAAGGGAGAATAACGAATTCAACAATTTCCTGACTTTGAGAACAATTAATCAGTGGAACAGCTTGCCTCCAGAAGTTGTAGGTGCTCCAACACTGGAGGTTTCCAAGAAGAGATTGGACAGCCACTTGTCTGGAATGGTATAGGGTCTCCTGTTTAAGCAGGGGGTTGGACTAGAAGGCCTCCAAGGTCCCTTTTTATTTGCCATTTTACTTCTCATCCAAGAAGCTTCTTCAGCCCATTTCGCTTCTTGGATGAGAAGCAAAACGTCAAAGAAAATCCAGAAACTCCAGTTGCCTCTTGAAAAAGGACCTTTGGGACAACCGTGGCCTGGAGGACTGAGAGTCTCCACAGTCACTTGTTCCTAATGAAGATGCTGGTGAAGGCTTGTCTAGTCAAGCATTTTGTAGTGAGCGTGGTGGTGCATTAGAAGCAATGACAAGCAGATGGCAGAAATCTTTTCCAAGCACTTGAAGTAATTTTAGGATGATGACTGCAGCTGTCCCAGAGGACCTTTTGGAGGTTTTGTACTATTACTATGAAATGACAGCATCCTGCTACTATAAAATTACTATTTAATTTTTCACATTTTATGACTGAGTCAAGTGTTTGAGAAACTAGAACTTCTTTCTTTCTTTCTTTCTTTCTTTCTTTCTTTCTTTCTTTCTTTCTTTCTTTCCTTCCTTCCTTCCTTCCTTCCTTCTTTTCTTTCTCTTTCTTTCTGCTACTATAAAATTACTATTTAATTTTTCACATTTCATGATTGAGTCAAGTGTTTGAAAAACTAGAACTTCTTTCTTTCTTTCTTTCTTTCTTTCTTTCTTTCTTTCTTTCTTTCTTTCTCTTTCTTCCTTCCTACTACTATAAAATTACTATTTAATTTTTCACATTTTATGACTGAGTCAAGTGTTTGAGAAACTAGAATCTCTTTCCTTCCTTCCTTCCTTCCTTCCTTCCTTCCTTCCTTCCTTCCTTCCTTCCTTCCTTTCTCTTCCTTCCTTCCTTATTTGTTTGTTTGTTTGTTTATTTATTTATTTGTTTTTTTTATTTATTTATAAAATTTACTGACCGCCCATCATACCGTAGGGTAACTCTGGGCAGCTTACTGTTACATATAGGGTTAAAACACTTTTCAACTTAGACTTCTTGCCCCTTCCTTCTGACATTCCTCAAAAGACACTGGGACCAAAATTCTCCTTTGCAAAAGGGGCGTCCTCTTTCTTACCTGTGTCTGTTTCCTCCTCTTTCACAGCAAAACTATCGGTTGCTTTTTCTACCCCTTGCCAAGGAATGACAATCACAGCAGAGGAAACTATTGTAGAGAGTTTCCCTCCTCCCCGGGGTTTCATGAAGTGGGTTGCTTTGCAGATACCAATCTGTTGCAGACAAGCATAAGTTTTCAATATTGTTAAAGTAATTCTAACCTGAACGGGGTGCAATTCTATACGTGCTTATCTGGGAAGTAATTTTACTGTCGTTCCTGAAAAGGCTCGCTTTGCTGTCTTCCTTATTTATCTTACACTGTATAGCTTTTTTAATATACACAGTATATATATAACACCCTGCAAGTGGCAAGCATGGAACTTCCCATAAAGCTGAGACAGTTATGAAATTGCTAACAACAAAACCGTGCGAGATTACAGATATTTAAAAAAAAACACCAAATCAATTAAAGGAGGATTATCAATTAAAGAATTCTATTCTAGCTTTATTTTAGTTCTAAAGCAAAAACAAAAAATTAAGCACAATCCATACATGGCCATGAAGCATATACAATACAATTAGCAGAGTTGGAAGGGACCTTGGAGGTCTTCTAGTCCAACCCGCTGCCTAGTCAGGAAACCCTATACCGTTTCAGACAAATGGCTATCCAACATCTTCTTAAAGACTTCCAGTGTTGGGGCATTCACAACTTCTGGAGGCAAGTTGTTCCACTGATTAATTGTTCTCACTGTCAGGAAGTTTCTCCTCAGTTCTAAGTTGCTTCTCTCCTTGATTAGTTTCCACCCATTGCTTCTTGTTCTACCCTCAGGTGCCTTGGAGAATAGTTTGACTCCCTCTTCTTTGTGGCAACCCCTGAGATATTGGAACACTGCTATTATGTCTCCCCTAGTCCTTCTTTCTATTGAACTAGACATCCCCAGTTCCTGCAACCGTTCTTCATATGTATTAGTCTCCAGTCCCGTAATCATCTTTGTTGCTCTTCTCTGCACTCTTTCCAGAGTCTCCACATCTTTTCTACATCGTGGCGACCAAATCTGAATGCCGTACTCCAAGTGTGGCCTTACCATATGTCTGTCATTGTTATTGTTTATGCATATAATTAATTAAATCACTACAGGTAATTCTCGACATACAATCACAATTGGCACCAGAATATCCCTTGCTATAAGCAAGGCTTTGTGAAGCAAGTTGTGTGTGATTTTATGACTTTTTTTCCCCAAGGTTGTTAATGAATCATTGCGGTCGATGAATGAAGCATACAGTCGTTAAGCGAATCAGGCTTCCCCTATTGACTTTGCTCGTCAGAAGCCAGCTGGGATGATTGCAAATAATGACCACGGGACCCTGGAGGGCTGCAACCATCGTAAATACATCCCAGAATTTTGATCACATGATTGTGGGTTGTGGAAAGTCAGCACCCACCCACCCTCCTAGAGAATGAAATATTTTGGGGGATATTAAAATGGCAGGAAAGAATAATTGCTCTACAGGAAAAATGGAGGGAAATCTTAAGAGAGGGAAAAACCAGCCCCAGTCTCCCTGCCCCAGGCAGAAACTGAGAAGGCCAGCTTTTTGAAATGTAGATTTGGTCATCCCTTCAGAAAGACTGGGTCAGACAGAAACACCAGATAAGCAACACAATTAAGCAAGCCAAAGACTGACAAGATTAGCTCAGACAAACACCTAAGATTTGCATTTCCCCTTTTGCCTATAGAGCCAGCCATGACCTCTACATGACCCCATTAGAATCAAGAAGGCATACAAAAACCCCACCCAGTCTCAACTCCATTTTGTCAGCTGTCCCAGAACAGCACACTGTGATCGTGTGTGGGTTCTGTTCATTTTATTCTGGCTTGGAATTAAATTTTATTCCGGCTTGGAACTGGAACTGGATTTTCCTTCCAACAGAGGACGCTGCCATAGAAGCTAGTATGAGGATGCGTGGTATGTCACTTTTTCAGTGCCATTGTAACTTCAAACAGTTGCTAAATGAATGGCTGTAAGTAAAGGACTATCAGTATACAAAAGCCTCTGTGATCTCTCTCAATCTCTCTCTCTTTGTTTGTTTGTGTGTGTGTGTGTGTGTGTGTGTGTGTGTGTGTGTGTGTGTGTCTTAGTCATCTTCTTTTGTTTCTTTCTGCTGGGCCCATGGGTGTCTCTCCTTTTTAAACTAACAGATTAACAGAGTTGGAAGGTACCTTATAGGTCATCTAGTCCAAACCCCCACTCAAGCAGGAGACCCTACCCCATTTCTGACAAATGGCAGTCCAATCTCTTCTTGAAAGTCTCAAGTGATGAAGCTCCCACAACTTCCGAAGGCAACTTCTTGTTCCATGGGTTGATTCTTCTCACTGTCCTTATTTCTAGGTTGAATTTCTCCTTGGTCAGTTTCCATCCATTGTGCCTTGTCTGGCCTTCAGGTGCTATGGAAAATAGCTTGGCCCCCTCCTCTCTGTGGCAGCCCCTCAAATATTGGAAGACTGCTATCATGTCTTCCCTGGTCCTTCTCTTCACTAGACTAGCCATGCCCAGTTCCTGCAACCATTCTTCATATGTTTTAGTCTCCAGTCCCCTGATCATCCTGGTTGCTCTTCTCTGCACTTTTTCTAGAGTCTCAACATCTTTTTTTTATAGTGTGGTGACCAAAACTGGATGCAGTACTCTAGGTGCGGTCTTACTAGGACTCTATAGAGTGGTATTAGTACCTCTCTTGATCTTGATTGTATCCCTCTGTTCATGCAATTTAGGATTGCATTGAATCGGATTGCTCTGCAAATATGAATTATTAGCTTTTGCATTTGCTGTCTGTTATTCTGGCAGGCCATCCTTAATTCACCTTTCATTTCGCTTATCCCCTGCCAACCATATCCTTATAGGAAGCCTTTTAAAAAAGTGCTATTTCTATGAAGTTGTTTATCCAGAAAGGGATACCATTATGATATGTATGTATATAAACCTTGCTGCGTAATTATCTGAAGATACTCTCCGCCGACATAGTTCAACCACGCACAGCCTAGAGGAGAAAAGGAGAGAAAAACAAGTTATCCTCAGCAGTTCACTGTTTGCATTTCTGGGACATCAAATTGTGAATTAGAATTAACCTATAATAGGGCACAACTAAAATATTCAGAACTGAACGTCAGTTCTTTCATCTAATGACTTAATTTAGGCTCTGCATGCTCCAATAATCCTTTTTTTTAATGATGTTTTGTTTTAATGCTAAATTAAACAGTTTGGATTTGAGACTATATATATATATATATATATATATATATATATATATATATATATATATATATATATATATATATATATATATATATATATATATATATATATATATCTGTGTGTGTGTGTGTGTGTGTGTATCTCTGTGTGTGTGTGTGCTGTATTTGTGCTGATAAATAAATAAAGGGAGACTAGTATAGATCTATTTCAAGCTATTTAGCTCTCATCAGCTAGCCATACCCTTACTGGGATTTGAACCTGGGCTGTATTACATATTAAGCAGATGTCTTAGCCATTAAGCCACAGGCTCTATACACACACACACACACACACACACACACACACACACACACACACACTATATTGCCAAAAGTATTCGCTCACCCATCCACATAATCAGAATCAGTTGTGAGCAAATACTTTTGGCAATATAGTGTGTGTGTGTATGTATGTATGTATGTATGTATGTATGTATGTATGTATGTATGTATGTATGTATATATATATATGTTTGTGTTACAACCCCTGGTATGCCCAAATATGGGAGGGAGCTCACTCCTCCCTCTTTCTGTCCTTTCAGCTCATCACAGAAAACCATCCAGGCAGAAACCCATATTTTTATTTTTAATGTTGCCTTTTTATATTTGTGTTGAATTTGTGGTGATAAAATAAAGGGAGACTAGTATAGATCCATTTCGAGCTATTTAGCTCTCATCAGCTAGCCATACCCTTACTGGGATTTGAACCTGGGCTGTATTACATATTGGGCAGGAGTCTTAGCCACTAAGCCACAGGCTCTCGTCCTTATCCGCTGAGCCAGGGAAATAAGTATGTGTTTGTGTTACAACCCCTGGTATGCCCAAATATGGGAGGGAGCTCACTCCTCCCTCTTTCTGTCCTTTCAGCTCATCACAGAAAACCATCCAGGCCCCATGTAAGATTAAGATTGTCTTGGCAATGTTTCGGTGAGGTCCCCCTCGCCATCTTCAGGCTGGTGTTTTTGGCTTCATGCTTGTGCGAGTAAGGCGTGGTCGAAGCTATCGTCTTTCTATAAATCTTGCTGTGTGTGTGTGTGGAGTGCTGGTTGATTGGCTGTGTAGTTGCATCCTGATTGGTAGATGGAGTTGATGTTTGTAGATTGGTCGGCTGTTTCGTATCATCCTGTGTGGCTTAGGTGCTGTCTGTTTGTCCGTTGTTCTTTTGTGTTGTAACGACCTGGGTGGTGGGTGGGGTTCGTTTGTTGACAAGGGTTGGTTTCCAGATGTCTGGTAGGTGGGAGGTATCGTCACGTTTATTCATGTTGTGGGGATGTTTCTCTATTTCAATGGCTTCCATAATTATTCTCTTGTTGAAGTGTTCTGTTTTGGAGATTAATTTGGTTCCTTCAAAATCGATTTCATGTCCTGTAGCTTTAAGGTGCTGGAAAAGGGAAGGAGTTTTTTCTTTTTTTCTGACTGTGTTCTTGTGTTCTGTGATGCATGCATTTATTCTCCTGTTCGTTTGTCCTTTGTATGTTGCAGGGCAGATTTTGCATGGTATTTCGTAGACTCCTAGGTTTTCTAGCTGGATTTTGTCTTTGGGGATTCTTAAGATGTTGGCTATTTTTTGGTCAGTGCTGAAGGCTGTCTTGATATTGTGCTTGTGGAGAATTTTGCTGATTTTATCTGTGGTGCCTTTGATGTAAGGGAGGAGGGCGATGTCATTGACCTGTTCTGTGTCTCATTTTTTTTTTGGGGGGGGTCTCCCTTTGGATTAGGTTGGTAATTGTTTTTCTTTGGAATCCTTTGAAGATTAATACATTTGTGAGAATGTGTAATTCAGTTTTCAGGTGGTCTTTGTCAGCTAGGCGTTTGGTTCTGGAGATGAGGGTCTTGGCTTCAGAGTTGATCTGTGCAGGGTGGTGATGGGATTGTGTGTTTAAGTAGCAGTTGGTGTGTGTTTTTTTCCGATAGATGGTGTGTCCTAGGGAGCCATTGGGTTTTTTGTAGATTAGGACGTCCAGAAAGGGAAGTTGGTTGTTTGCTTCCATTTCCATAGTGAATTGTATTTTGGGATGTAGGCTGTTGAGATGTGTGAGGAAGATGTCCAGTTTTTCTTTCCCGTGTGGCCAAATCACAAAAGTGTCATCAACAAATCTAAGCCAGAGTTTGAGTTCGTGTTCAGATTTATCTAAGGCTTTAGTTTCAAAATGTTCCATGTATAAGTTTGCGATGACGGGTGAGAGAGGTGATCCCATGGGTGCTCCTTCTATCTGTTTGCATTTTTATCCATTATGGATGAAGTATGTGTTGGTTAGGCAGTGGTTGGTCAGGTCCAGGATGTGTTTAGGGGGGTTGCATTTGTTCGGGATAGCTGTCAAGGCTTCTTTTATAGGCACTTGGGTGAAGAGGGATATGATATCGAAGCTCACGAGTAGATCCCTGGGTTGTAAGTTTCGTTTCTTTATTGTTTCTATGAAGTGGAGTGAGTTTTGTACGTGTGAGGTGATGGATTCTATGTAGGGTTGAAGTTGTTTGGCGAGGAATTTGGCAAGATTCTGTAGAGGTGAGCCTATGGAGCTGACTATTGGTCTGAGTGGTGTTCCTTCTTTGTGTATCTTGGGGAGGCCATAGAGCTTGGGGCATCTGGAAGATTTCTCTCTGGGGATGATTCTTTGCTGGATCTCTTCACTGATGGGAGAGGCTTTTATTTTGGATTTGGTGGGTTTTTTTTTTCCAGGTAGGTGGTGGGGTCTGTGTTTAGAGATTTGTAAGCGGGGTCTTGGAGTAGGTTGGATAGTTTGGCTTGGTAGTCAGATGTGTTCATCACCACTGTCACATTGCCTTTGTCTGCTGGGAGAATGATATTTGTTGATGTCTTTCCTCAAGTTGGTGAGTGCTTTTTGTTCTTCTTTCTGTAAGTTGCTTCTGGGTGGATTGCTGGAGCAGAGGACGTTGGCATATATATGTATATTGATCAATGCCTTTGGGTGTCCATGAGTGGGGTGGATCTAGATCAGGGGTGTCCAAACTTGGGAACTTTAAGACTTGTGGACTTCAACTCCCAGAATTCCCCAGCCAGCTGGCTGGGGAATTCTGGGAGTTGAAGTCCACAAGTCTTAAAGTTCCCAAGTTTGGACACCCCTGATCTAGAGGGATGTCACGATCAAGCCTTATTTATTTATTTATCAAATTTATACAGCCACCCATCTGTTCCATACTTGCTTTACTTTTCAGTCTCTTCCCAAACACGGATTAAACAAGGTTTTTGCAAACATTATGTCAAAGATTCAACATGGGACGATAAAGCAGTTCCTTGCAGAATTCAAAAGCCATTTTGACCTGCTAGCGTTTCCGACATTTTAAGATACAGGTAGTCCTTGTTTTATGTCCCCAATGGAATGCAAAGTTTTTGTTGCCGTACAAGGCAGTTAAGTGACTTTGGCCCCATTTGACGACCTTTCTTGCCACAGCTGTTAAGTGAATCACGGCAGTTGTTAAATCAGTAACACGGTTGTTAAGGGAATCTGGCTTCCCCATTGATTTTGCTCGTCAGAAGGTCGCAAAATGGGATCGCATGACTTCTGGACACTGCAACCGCCCCAAATACGAGTCAGCTGTCTGAATTTGGATCACGTGACCACAGGGATACTGCAACAGTCATAAGTGCATTGGAAGAAAAGTCCATCTAGGTTCAGTTCCAATTGGGGAGGAAGACACTGGAAACATGGAGGCTATTTGGAAAGATGGTGTAATGGTGGACAGGATCACATGGCTTGAGGTCCTGGGCAAAATGAGCACGTGGGTGAGAGAGGAAGATAGATTCATACCCTCTCTTGGGCCCCGCCTTAGAGCTTCCTGTTCCTGTGTAAGAAATGTACTCTGATTGGTGGTCAGACTCCCATGGGGTCAGGTTGAATCTTGCTGGGTGATGACGTAATGAAGGGACTTTGGGCAATTCCTATTATGGCTTAATGGCTTTGTCCTGGTTTGGATGTGGGCAAATCCTATCACCCTGGAGCTGAAGGTCTTTTGTGTTGTAGGTAAGCTGGCCCAGGCTTTTGTCTTGTAGAGAACCAACATATCTTCTGGGAGCAGGGACCTGGTGCTGAGTTTCTATTTCTCTTTTAGGGGAAATATTCTATATTGCCTTTTTAATATTTCCTAGAATATTCCATTTTCCGAGGAGAGGGGTGGGTGCTAACTTCCTACAAGTGTGAAAAATGGACATAAGTCACTTTTTTCAGTGCTGCTGTGACATTGGTCACCAAAGGGACCATTGTAAATTGACAACTATCTGTAGAATCCTATGTCTTTAAAAATGCATGGCTTGAGACCAGGTTACCTGTAAGGTAAAGGTAAAGGTTCCCCTTACACATATGTCCTAGTCCTTCCCGACTCTAGGGGCAGTGCTCATCTCTGTTACAAAGCTGAAGAGCTGGCGCTGTCTGAAGACGTCTCTGTGGTTATGTGGCCAGCATGATTAAACGTCAAAGGCGTATGGAGCGCTGTTACCCTCCCACCAAAGGTGGTTCCTATTTTTCTACTTGCATTTTTAACGTGCTTTCGAACTTCTAGGTTGGCAGGAGATTGGGACAAGTAATGGGAGCTCACTCTGTTACGTGGCGCTACGGATTCGAACCACCGAACTGTCGATCTTTTTGATCGACAAGCTCGGCATCTTAGCCGCTGAGGCACTGTTACCTGAAGGACCGTCTTTTTCCAAGAGTCTCTATCCATTCAATTTGATCCAGGAGAAGTTCTGCAGATCCCATCAGCCAAAGAGTGTTGACTGGCAGGGAACAGAAGATAGGCCTTCTCTGCTGTGGCTCCTGCTTTGTATAATCTTCTCCCCTCAGTGGTTAGAACATCCCCAACCCAGCTAGCCTTTCGTAAGACTTTAAAAACCTGGCTATGTTGTGGGTCCCATCCCCGAGGGAGATACAGTACACTTGGTGGGACCCAGAAGAAGGGCCTTCTCCATGGTGGCTCATCTCTCAGGAACATCAATACAAGAACTGATACAATACAATACAATAGCAGAGTTGGAAGGGACCTTGGAGGTCTTCTAGTCCAATCCCCTGCCTAGGCAGGAAACCCTATACCGTTTCAGACAGATGGCTATCCAACATCTTCTTAAAGACTTCCAGTGTTGGGGCATTCACAACTTCTGGAGGCAACTTCTGTTCCACGGTTTAATTGTTCTAACTGTCAGGAAATTTCTCCTCAGTTCTAAGTTGCTTCTCTCCTTCATTAGTTTCCACCCATTGCTTCTTGTTCTACCCTCAGGTGCCTTGGAGAATAGTTTGACTCCCTCTACTTTGTGGCAGCCCCTGAGATATTGGAACAATGCTATCATGTCTCCCCTAGTCCTTCTTTCTCTTAAGCTAGACATACCCAGTTCCTGCAACCGTTCTTCATATGTTTTAGTCTCCAGTCCACTAATCATCTTTGTTGCTCTTCTCTGCACTCTTTCTAGAGTCTCCACATCTTTTTTTTTTACATTGTGGCGACCAGAACTGAATGCACTATTTCAAGTGTGGCCTTACCAAGGCATCATTTCCCCAGAGATTACAATGGCCCCAAACTCTAATACTCTTCTGAAAGGCACTGAAGACCTAGTTCTGCCAGTGGGCCTGGGGAACCCAGAGCGGAGTGGAGCCGATTAAATGGCTCGTGTGAACGGCTGTCGCTGAGGCAGAGGGTAGGAGGTGTGGAGGTGATTTTGTTATATTGTACTATATTAATTTATTTGATTATTTTTGTTAGTTCTTATTGTTTTAAATGTGGTCTTTCATTCTGTAAGTCGCCTTGAGTCGCCATCGGCAAATAGGCAGCAATATAAATTCAATAAACAAACGAACAAAAACAAACAAACAAATAAATAAAATATATATGCATCCAGGCCTGGGGTTCTGAATGTGTTAATTCTCCGGTTTCTTGGCTTTATTGTTAGTTTGTTAACTATCTCAGCTGCTGTATGTATTTATTTTGTTGGATATTTTTTTTCTTTTATTGTTCGGTTGTTTCAAACTGTTTTAGAACTTTGAGCTGCCCAAAGTCATTTGGGCAGAGATGGGCAGCTATAGAAATCGAATAAATAAAGAAATGTATTTTATTTAAATGCTAAAGGCAGAGTTTTTTCCATCAAGACATGCATGGATGCTCTTTTGAAGAGGCTGTAGATCAGAAGATGCTGAAGTTCTTCTCGTAATATTTTTTCCAGATATTGAACAACCAATCCTCATTTCTCCAAAACTAAATTATTGCTCTGGTTTTCTCCCTCCCTCTCTTTCTCTCTTTCCCTCTCCTCCCCCCTCCCACCTCTCCCTCTGTCTGTCTTTCTTTCTCTCGTCTATTTTTATTCTTCCCTCTCTCTCTTTCTCTCTTTCTCTCATCTAGTTTTATTCCTTTCTGTCTCTCTCTGTCTCTGTGTCTCTGTCTCTGTCTCTCTCTGTGTCTCTCTTTCTCTCATCTATTTTTATTCCTATCTCTCTCTCTCTCTGACTCTTTATCTCTGTCTCTCTCTCTCTCTCTCAATTTTTCTTTCTCTCATCTATTTTTATTCCTCTCTCTCTCTCTCTCTTTCTGTCACTGTCTCTCTGTCTCTGTCTTTCGCGGTCTCTCTCTCTCTCTCGGTCTCTCTTTCTCTCATCTATTTTTATTCTTCTCTCTCTCTCTCTCTCTCTCTCTCTCTCTCTCTCTCTCTCTCTCTCTCTCTTTCTCCTATCTATTTTTAATTCCTTTCTCTCTCTCTCTCCCTTTCTTTCTCCATCTCTGATCTCTCTCTCTCTCTCTCTCTCTCTCTATTTCTCTTTCTCTCATCTATTTTTATTCCTTTCTCTGTCTCTCTCTGTCTCTGTGTCTCTGTCTCTCTCTATGTTTCTCTTTCTCTCATCTATTTTTTATTCTTATCTCTCTCTCTCTGACTCTTTGTCTCTGTCTCTCTCTCTCTCTCTCTCTCTCAATTTTTCTTTCTCTCATCTGTTTTTATTCCTCTCTCTCTCTCTCTCTCTCTCTTTCTGTCACTGTCTCTCTGTCTCTGTCTTCCTCGGTCTCTCTCTCTCTCTTGGACTCTCTTTCTCTCATCTATTTTTATTCTTCTTCTTCTCTCTCTCTCTCTCTCTCTTTCTCTTATCTATTTTTAATTCCTTTCTCTCTCTCTCTCTCCCTTTCTTTCTCCATCTCTGCTCTCTCTCTCTGTCTCTCGATTTCTTTTTCTCTCATCTATTTTTATTCCTCCCTCTCTCTCTCTCTTTCTCTTACTGTCTCTCTCTGTCTCTCTCCCCCTCAATTTCTCTTTCTCTCATCTATTTTTATTCCTCTCTTTCTCTCTCCGTCTCTCTCTCTCGATTTCTCTTTCTCTTATTTATTTTTATTTCTTTCTCTCTCTCTTTCTGTCTTTGGTTCTCTGTCTCTCTGTCTCTGTCTCTGTCTCTCTTTCTTTCACCTATTTTTATTCCTCTCTCTCTCTCTCTTTCTGACTCTGTCTCTCTCGGTCTCAACATTTGGCAACTCCGTGATGGATGTTCCAACGATCCAGCCAGGACTCAATTTTCCACGAATAGTAAAAATGTCAGGAAGTTTGACCTGGAAAGAAGACCTTGTGACAGAACAGCTCTTAGAGGCACTAATGCAAGGTTTATGACACTGTGGAATCTCCCCTGGCAAACACACACATATACACACACTTCCTTCTTTCTGGGAATGGTGTGAATTGGGGGCAGTCTAGTCTTCTGCAATCTGACCCGTAGTGCCCTCTGACTCTAAATGAGTGTTGGGGTGGATCTGGCAGAAGAATGGATGCTTTTCCCTGAAATCCCCCTCCGTGCAAATTGGTTTGCCCTGGCTTTCATCCCTGACTTACCAAATTAGAAAAGGTTGGAACATACCATGGGTGTGGAGGAAGGGGGTGGTTTTAAGAAAGTCAGTATAGTGGCCACAGACATGAGATTGAAGGACTGTCCCTTCTGGTCACCATGCAGATTACTCCTCAACATACGACCACAATTGAGCCCAACATTTCCGTGGCTATGCAGGGCAGTTGTTAAGAAAGTCATGCCCCATTTGATGACCTTTTGCCACAGTTCTTAAGCAAATCACTACTCTTGTTAAATGAATCAGGCATACATTAAGTGAATTTGGCTTTCAATGTTGACTTTGCTTGCCAGAAGCTCCCCAGGAAGGTTGCAAACGACAATCTCAGAAACCTAGGACACTGTGTAGGAAGAAAAATCCTGTCTGATTCCAATCCTGGAGAAAAAAAAACCAATGGAATCTGGCTACAAGGAAAGAAGGTCTCTGTTTGTTTGGATGCCAGAAATCTCAATGACAGCAGCATGTTTCTGGGGTGGCTGCCAGAATGTCTGAGTGAGTGGATGGGTTTTATAGGGTTCTGGGGTTTGGTGATTGAGATGCTCCAGGAGGTTATGCAATGTAGTGAGCCTTGTTGACTTTTGCTATTCTAATGGTGGTGGGTAGATCCTATCATATCCTAAAGGTCCTGTCCTATTCTTAGAATTGTGGGGTGGTGTAGATTTTAATCTCATCAGCTCCAACTTTCTGTGTGTTTTGTTTATGAATAGATTGGCCCAGTCTTTCTTAATCGTACAAAATCTCTATTGCAAAAGACCAAAAGTCTCTTCTGTTTGACGCTGTTTTCTTATGGCAGGAAGACTGGGGCTGCTTTCTGCCTTTAAGAACATGTTTCTCCATTTCTCCTTTGGGGAATTATTCTATCCTGCCTCTTTTTAATATTAAGAATAAAGAACATTTTAATCTGGGAAGGGGGTGCCTTCCTACAACTGCAACCATCATAAACCATTGCCGGTTCCCAAGCACCCAAATTTTAATCACATAACTGTGGGGATGCTGCAACGGTTATAAGTGTGAGAACTGATCATAAGTCACTTTTTTCAATGCCATTGAAACTTTGAATGGTGATTAAACCAATGGTTTTACAATGAGAATTACCTGCATTGACTTTTTGGGGAAGGGCCTGTAGACACCCTTGAACAACTGCCAGTAAACAGATTAACAGATTAACAGAGTTGGAAGGGACCTTGTAGATCATCTAGTCCAACCAGCCACCCAAGCAGGACACCCTACACCATATCCTGATAAATGGCAGTCCAATCTCTTCTTGAAAGTTTCGAGTGATGAAGCTCCCACAACTTCCAAAGGCAACTTCAGTTCCATGGGTTGATTGTTATCACTGTCAGAAAAATTCACCTTATTTCCAGCTTGAATCTCTCTTCCTTCAGTTTCCAAACAGCCTCATCTTCCCTCAAATGAGAGGGCCTACTCTGTTCCACATCGATTTTAGACTAGTCAAAGATTTGAGTGTTGAAACTGGAGCCCAATTTGTCACAGTCGAATTCAGGTTTTTGCTTTTCTAATGGTTATTCTCCCCAAAGCTCAATGTCTCCAAGATCATCTGTATTATAATTGCCCGTGGTTAGATTGGACATTGGTTGCTTGTTGATGGCATGCATACAAATGTCAAATGGTAAATCTCTATGGGGATTTTCACTCATCCAGGTCATGGTTGTCCCAAAGGTGCTTTTTCAAGAGGCAACTGGGTTTTCTTGATTTTCTTGGAAGAACTTTCACTTCTCATCCAAGAAGCTTCTTCAGCTCAGACTGGATGGGGAATGGAAGGATTTATACTCCTTGCAGACAGTTGGTAATGTGCATCCTTTTAGAGAGTCATTGAGGCCACTTGGATGCTTCTCTGTGTCCTCAGAGTCTGTTCTGACCAAAGCTTCCCAAGAGCCTGAAGCAAACTCCTTGTCCCGACAAAAAACCCTTTTATTAATTGACTGTGAATTCTGCTCATTCACATCCAGCAAAATCTTTCAAGGGAGGATTTACAGTCACAGACCTTATCTGGCTTGGAGAGATGCCAGGCCGATATCTGCAAAACTTGGCCAGGAGTCTTGAAGAGTCATGAACCAATTAAGCAAACTAATTGTCTCCTGCAAACTCTACTCCCCTTTCGCTCCTCTTTTATTTCCCCTGGGAGGGGCCATTCATTGTCTGACCTTACTCCCAAGTCGACCCCTGTTCCTTAGCTGTTCCCTTCGTCTGGCAATTCTGTGCATGAGCACACTGGGAACAAGCTCCAGCTGTTCATCAACCTCACTGATGTCTGACTCTGAAGGCAGCTGATAACTGGCATATGGCTCTGGCCCCATCTCTGCCTCTAACACAGAGCCCTCATCAGAGCCTTTCCCAGACTCCAGGACCGGCCCATGCTCCTCCCCAACCTCCTCACTGTCCGAATCTGCTGCCAGCTCTGCTGGCCTCTGGCAGGCCACAACAATGCCTCCCAGTCACACCTATAGCCTCAGAGCAAGATGTCCTTTACTCTCTGAGAAAGGAATGTTATTTAGACTATATATCACCCATACTCCATATAATCCCCCCTCCAGTTTTCCCACGGCAGAAAATGTGGCAGGCCTGAAGTCCCAATGTAAAAGATGGCTTCCAGGCCTGACACCGTATTGTAGACTTGAGGTAGATGATGTCGTATCCCTCCTCCTCTGTTGAGAGAGAGCTGTTCAATTTTGACATAGGTGCTTCTTTGATCCCTCTTTCAAACCAGGTGTCCTCTCTGTCCAAAATGTGGCCTTTTCTGTCTCCAAAAGAGTAACATTTGTCTTTAAAATGCAAATGGACTGCTGACTCTGTTGAAGGGTAAACCCCAAACCTAAGTTCACACAATACAACTGCTGTTCCTATAAGAAGCTATGAGCAAATAAACCAGGTAAGCATGGTGGCCTGGTTCATATATTATTCAAAGATTACGCTAACTGCTCACACCAGACTGACAATTCTATTTTATCTTAAATAAGCACACCTTCTGCGCAGTTACCCAAAAGTTCACATTCAGAATTCAAATCCACAATATTGTCAGCCTGCATTCAGCCTTAGTTGTTAGGTCTTTATGATATTTCCAACCAATGCAATAACCATGCAAAAAATTAGGGTTTCCCTGATTTCCCTGCCTTCTTGTTTATATCTACTATTTATTCCACATTGGGTGTAGAATTAATTTTACAGTCCTGTTCACCTCCTGAAATAGACATTGTCGCCAACAATAAGGACTAACATTAGTCTGGCTCTCTATACAAGAAAATAACCAGCCAAGGCAAAAGCCTTCTATTTTTAATTTTTAGACTGGGATAAGCTAAGGAAAGGGGAAATGATGGCTCAGTGGCTAAGACGCTCAGCTTATTGATCAGAAAGGTTGGCAGTTCGGCGGTTCGAATCTCTAGCACCGCATAACGGAGTGAGCTCCCGTTACTTGTCCCAGTTTCTGCCAGCCTAGCAGTCCGAAAGCTTGTAAAAATGCAAGTACAAAAAGGGGAGCCACCTTTGATGGGAAGGTAACAGCGTTCCGTGCGCCTTCAGCGTTTAGTCATGCCAGCCACATGACAACGGAGACGCCTTCGAACAGCGCTGGCTCTTCGGCTTTGAAATAGAGATGGGCACTGCCCCCTAGGGTCGGGAATGACTAGCACATGTTTCCAAGGGGGACTTTTACCTTTACCTTTTTAAGCTAAGGAAATTTACAGACAGTACTCACGGATGTCCATCGCTAAAGGATGCAATCATTAAGTGAGCCATGACATAACCACACCTGATTTTACAACCTTTTTTCCCCATGGTTTTTAAGGGAATACAGCTGGTAAGTGAATCTAGCTTCTCACATTGATTTTGTTTGTTAGAAATTGGCTAGGAGGGTCGCAAATGGTGATTGCCTGACCTCCCCCCTCCCCCCAGGATGCATTAACCGTCATAAATGCAAGGGCTGGTTATAAGTCAAGCCTGGATTGTGATCCCATAGTGTCAGGGTAATGATTTAAGAGCTGACAAGTTGTTACGATGATGTAATACTGGGAATGAGTCAGCAAAGTTTTGGCGCTGATATCACTTTAAGAGCCTGTAATAAGAAGAGGCCCTGTTAGGGCGTATCTCCCCCTCTTTGTGTGCTTCCGTGCTGTAAATTGATGATTGCTGTTTGTTTGAGGTCTGACTAAAGAATGTGTATGTATATATTCTTTGTAGATAAACCACTATTTAAAATACAAACGTCTGTTTACTGTATTTGCTCCTGGGTTGTCTCACATGGTCACATTGTGCACACTCTGACACATAGCTACAAGGATGTTGCAACAGTTAAGTGCGAGGACCAGTCATAAGCCACTTTCTCCAGGGATCCAGTAAATTCCTCAAAGAATAATTTTATTGGATATATCATATTGGCACAGGCTGGTGAAACCCGACTCTGACTATTCCCACAGTTTTCACCTGATTAAAAGTAAACGTTTGTCACTTTCTCAAAACAATCAGCCACGTGGTCCAATCAGGATACTGTCCAGTTGCTAGGTGACCTCAGTCCCCTCCTTCCAAGCACCTGCAGAAATGACCTTGGTTCCCAAGAGAAAGTATTTTGTTTGGACTACAACGTCCCAACTAACTCTATTCCCCCCTTCTTGTCCCTCTTCTCCAGTGTGCCATTGCTGAATTCTCAAAACGGCCTCAGTCAGGCCAGCTTCTGGGCTGACAGTTAAGGGCAATGATGAGTGGTAAGCCACTTTCTTCAGCACTGTGACAACTACAACTGGTCTTAGGTCAAGGACTACTCTAATTGTGTCCAGAAAGAAATTCCTGCATGGGCTGACAGAAGACACTGTCTCCCTAGTTGCAGGAGAAGGGCAGGGCCTGCTGAAGTAATGATCCTCACCAAGTTGTTTCTTTTCTCTGATCTGCTATTGTTGGCCTGAACTCCCTCTGTTTGATGACACTGATTCCCTCGCCCTCCCACTCCTGCACTAGTTTCCAGCCAGGAAATTATAAAACTTTACAGAATATGGCTAGACAGAAAAATACATTGTTGGTGCAGAAGCCAAAGGAGGTCAAAGCATGATTTACACAGGAAGGTTTTATTCCCCCCTCCCCTAAAAGAAGTCCAAACAAGGGGACTGGAGGCTAAAACATACTTTAAAAAAATGGTTGCAAGAACTGGGTATGTCTTGTTTAATGAAAAGAAGGACTAGAGGGGACATGATAGCATCGTCCAATATCTCAGGGGCTGCCACAAAGAAGAGGGAGTCAAGATATTCTCCAAAACACCAGAGGGTAGGACAAGAAGCAATGGGTGGAAGCTCATCATGGAGGGAACCTAGAATTAAGGAGAAATTTCCTGATAGCTAGAACAATTAATCAGTGGAATGACTGGCTTCCAGAAATTGTGGGTGTTCCAACACTGGAGGCTTTTAAGAAGAGATTGGACAGCCATTTGTCTGAAATGGTATAGGGTTTCCTGCTTAAGAAGGGGGTTGGACTAGAAGACCTCCAAGGTCCCTTCCAACTCTGCTATTTTGTTATTCTGTTAAAACATTATTTTTTAAAAACTTCAAACAATAATGACGATGACTATTATCACTACTACAGGTTGTCCTCAATTTACGGCTGTAAAATTTCCATTGGTACGCTAGACGGTTGTTAAGTGAGTTGCACACCCATTTTACAAACTTATTTCTATGGTTGTTAAGTGGCTCACTGCTGCTGTAAAATGAATTGGGCAGTTGTTAAGCAAATCTGGCTACTGACTTTGCTTTTCAGAAGCCAGCTGGGAAGGTTACAAATGGCGACCACATAACCCCAGCACAGTTCAACCAGCATAAATACATGCCAGTTGCCAAATGCCCAAATTTTGATCATGTGATCATGGGAATGCTGCAACAGTCATGCGTGTGAAAAACAGTCGTTTGTCCCTTTTTTCAGTGTTGTTCTAACTTAGAACAGTCACTAAATAAATAGTTGTAAGTCAAGGACTATCTGTACTTTCCTTACCTGTCCACCAGGTAAGGCAGCATTGAATCCACCTGCTTAGCAACTGACTGAATGATGCAAAGAGTTCTTGTTAGTCCACTGCCCTGAAAAGCCGGACTGAGTTCTACAAAGGCATGGATGGAAACTGTTAGGAAGGCTGGTTATATAAGGCACCACAAAGCAAAAACAAGAACAGTCACCATGTGCTTTCCTGCTCAACTACAACAAGAGAGCATAGATCATACATATATGATAGATACAATCTTGTAAGTACTGCCATCTACTGGCTGAATACTATTGTAGTTGTTGCATAGAAATACATTCCAACAATGAATTCCAACAGAAACTTATCAAGGAGAGAAGCAGCCTAGAAGTAAGGAGAAATTTCCTGACAGTGGGAACAATTTATCAGTGGAACAACTTGCCTCCAGAAGTTGTGGGTACTCCAACACTGGAGGCTTTTAAGAAGAGATTGGATAACCATTTGTCTAAATGGTATTGGGTTTCCTGCCTGAGCAGGGGATTGGACTAGAAGACCTCCAAGGTCTCATCAGGTTCTGTTATTCTGTTATCTCTCTGTGTTTTTGCTGACATCTGTGGTCAGCAGATAGCAGAGGAAAGTAGTCTTATTGGTTTCTGTTTTTCAAATCTAGAATTGAGTTGACATTTGGGGCCAGGTTGAAGAATCACCTTGAGAAAATGAAACAAACATCTAGCAAAATCTCCAGAAACTGGTGACACACCGGATATCAACAATGAAGGGAGTGGAGTGTCAAGTGTGGTAGACGAATTATATTTTGCAATCATTCATGGCAAGGAGGGATGAACAATTTAGATGCATACCAGAAAGTCCATGGGCAGGATTAAGCTATCGATGGTTGTCCAACTTGATAGCTCTTGACTACCTCCATTATCACAGGAAATATAGCTGTCCATGCTTGTGATCTTTCCCAGTATTTCTAGTGGGCCACGGAGGGAGGGAGAACTGGAGAGAGACTTCCTGTCATCTTATAGTGGATTTTCCTTCGAACCAGGAAGCAGAATTTGCTTTAGATGTCCTTTCCCAGGCGATGAGAATTACAGATCTATTCTCACAGGTGGGGCAAACTTGGTTACTTATGCAACACTCAAAGGCTGGGTGTGAATGTTTGGTTTTTCATTGCTCAGTCCTGTCTCCAGCCCTTAACAAGTCAAGGTGCCTTCCATTAATTCGCAAGGGAAGGCATTAGGCTAAACCTCTCCCTGTTTGTTTGTTTGTTTTAATGTGGCACTGTAGCTGCAGCTCTCAAAGGCGGAACCCTTGCAAGTTGTTGGAAAGGTGCTTTAACAGATTAACAGAGTTGAAAGGGACCTTCCAGGTCATCTAGTCCAACCCCCTCCCCACTCAAGCAGGAGACCCTACATCATTTCTGACAAACGGCAGTCCAATTTCTTCTTGAAAGTCTCAAGTGATGAAGCCTCCAGAACTTCCCAAGGCAACTCTGTTCCATGGGTTGATTCTTCTCACTGTCAGAAAGTTCCTCCTTATTTCTAGGTTGAATCTCTTCTTCATCAGTTTCCATCCGTGATTCCTTGTCTGGCCTTCAGGTGCTTTGGAAAATAGCTTGACCCCCCTCCTCTCTGTGGCAGCCCCTCAAATATTGGAAGACTGCTATCATGTCTCCCCTGGTCCTTCTCTTCACTGGACTAGCCATGCCCAGTTCCTGCAACATTCTTTATATGTTTTAGTCTTCAGTCCCCTATTCATCCTGGTTGCTCTTCTCTGCACTTTTTTCTAGAGGCTCAACATCTTTTTTATAGTGTGGTGACCAAAACTGGATGCAGTACTCTAGGTGTGGTCTTACTAGGGTTTTATACAGTGGTATTAGTACCTCATTTGATCTTGATTGTATCCATATGTTAATGCAATTTAGGATTGCATTGGCTTTTTTGGCAGCGTCTGCACACTGCTAACTTATATTTAGCTGCTTGTACAGCTAACAAACGTCTGTAGAAAGTTTTGCACCCACCCCTCTCTTAGAAGAATGAAATATTTGGAGAACTATTTAAAAGGCAGAATATTATATTTCCCTGGATGAGAAATGGAGAAACATGGAGATAGCAGCCCCCACCTTTCTTAATAGTCCTCAGCAGATGTTGGCACTTAAGAGATAAAGAGGTTATTGAGATCTAGGCAGCTCTATTCATAGGCAAAAATTCCCTGCAGCAAGATCTCAACAAAGGTAGGATTAACCCACTACCATCTAGCAGCAGAGCTCACCACATTGCATGGTCTCCTAAGGATATTGCATCACCCTCCAAACTTCAACCAAACTTAGACAACTTACAGAGCCAACTATGACTCCTACAACAGCCAATAGAATACATGTTCTTGCACAGAAACAGGAAGCTCAAGCTTAAAGCCCAAGAGAAGGTATAAAAACCCCTCACTCTCAACTCCATGTGGTCAGCTGCCCAGAATCACATGGGCTTGGTGGTTCTGATTCATCAATAAATGGACCTTTTTTCCAATCACTTGTTGGCACGCAGGGACTCATGACTGATGACATATTTGTCCCCTCCTTCATATTCAACCTGGTCATCTCCTACAGTGTGATTAACACAAAATGAATTTGTCTCCAGTGCATAAGTTTTGAGTGTACAGGTCTGGCTTTTTTTTTTTTTTTTGCTTTGATTAAAAAAAAGGATGGTGGGAAATATTCCTGCAGTTCAAATCTATGTCCTGCTTTGGAGAGGGTTGAAATCCTGCAACTAACCCTGCCTATTATATTTCCTTGTTTAGTTCCACCTACGATATCTAATGTCTTGGGATTCCTTTTTATGTCAGGTTCTCTTGCTGCTATTTTCCTTTCCCCCTTCTGGTGCATGCAAGCTGCTTGAGGTCATCCCAGAAGCAAAAGTGTCGAGGTGGAGAAAAATGACAATGAAATCACAACAACTGTGCCAGTTGTTATGAAAAAACATTAGAGTTTCATTAGAGCTGTAACAGACTTATAGCGGGGGGGGGGTTGCTTTTAATTACCATGTTTCCCTGAAAATAAGACAGGGTCTTATTTTCTTTTGACCCCCAAAATAAGCATTTGGCCTTATTTTCAGGAAGGTCTTGTTTTGTTTTGTTTTTTGAGGTGCAGAAGGAAGCGAGCGTGGTCACTTCATGGCTGCTGCTGTGTTGCAATATTTTCAGAGAGGGCTTATTTTTGTGGGAGAACTTACTTTATTGCATGCCCTCAAAAGCCCAATTGGGCTTATTATCTGGGGAGGTCTTATTTTCAGAGAAACAGGGTAAGGCCAAAAAAAAAAAAAAGGAGAAGGGGATCTATTACTGATCAGCACTTTGGCAAATCAATAGATGGAAGGTTATCAAAGAAAAATCCAACCTAAAATTAAGGGAAAATGTTCCTGATAGTGAGAACTATTAATCAGTGGAATGGCCTTGCCACTACCGTAGAAGTTTTTGGTTGTTCCAACTCTGGAGGTTTTAAAGAAAAGATTGCACAGCTATTTGTTTGAAATGGTGTGGGGTTTCCTGTTTGAGCATGGGGTTAGTCTCAGAGGTAGGTTGCTCCTTGTCCGGCCTGCTTTGGCCGAACTAGTAGTGGTGATTTGGCCTGGGTCGCAAATCCAGCAGTGACCCAGGCTGGCCATGCCCCCGAACCGGTTCCCTGGTGTCTTCTGCCATTGCCAGCATGTTTCTGCGCATGCACAGAATAATTAACAGTCAACTGTGCATGCGCAAGCAATACACCACCGCAAAGTGTGTGCAAAGCGAACCTGTACCTACTGGTACAGGAACTCACCCCTGATTGGTCCAGAACTCTGGAGCCACATGTGGCTCTTTCAACCCTCTGCTGCAGCTCCCTGTTGCTGGTCAGCTCTACAATTGATAGAGCTTTTACTTAGGACAGATATAGGAGAAAGGATGCCACGCTAGGAGGAGACTCTATGATGGGGGAACTGGATTTCTGTCGGCTCCAGAATTGAATGGGGGGGGGCACTTCCGGTTAGGACTTTTGTGGCTCTTTGAATGTTTAAGGTTGCCGACCCCTGGATTCTAGAAGATGTCTCAAGTCCCTTCCAACTCTGTTATTTTGTTATTCTGTTATTCTACCCTATTGTACTTTATCCTATTTATTAGTCTGTGCAAATGCAGCTCATAAATTACCATTACCATCATTTCATCGTAATTATTAAGAAAGCCTTTAAAACAAAAACAAAAAAACAAATGGCCAACTCCGAATGGTTAATGCGACCTCTTGTTTTCCAACATAGCAATTTAACATTTCACAACTCGATATACTTTAAAAGTTTAAGAACGAGGGGAAAAAATGCACAGGGCTATTATATTAATCATGGACGGCGCTCTTGAATTTATTGGCAGAGCTCTTGAAATATGAACTGTTGTAAAATATGCATGAACGGCAGACCAACTGCCTGGTGGGTTTTTTTTTTCTTTTTACCCCTTAGCCAGCTGCAACTGTTAGCTTGTTAATTAATTGAGTGAAGAGTGTTCTGTGAACACAGTCAATGGGTTCAAAAACTTCCAAGCTGCCAATCCAGTTTATTTCTCCCTCCAGTTAATACCGACTGTATTCACCCCATATACTTAAACCAGCTCATAGGAAGCCCTCCCAAATGTATTTTTACAACATGCTAAGTTTGGTTAGTGCTAAGCTTGCTTAACTTTTTTGGTGGCCTATCCTACTGGATGGAACCCAATTCCTCTGAATCATTTGTTTGTTTGTTTGTTTTAATTTGTCAATAAGCACAATGAAACAAGTAGGAAAAACACATGAAAAAAACGGCACAAATAAATGGATAATAATAAGCAAAACATAAACACATAAAAAGAGGACATATCAATGGGGACAGTAGGACAGGGACGGTAGGCCTTCCTGGTGCGTTTATGCACGCCCCCTTAGGGACCTCTTAAGAAATGCATAAGGTCCACGGTAGACACCTTAAGGCAGGGGTGTCCAAACTTGGCAACTTTAAGACTTGTGGACTTCAACTCCCAGAATTCCCCAGCCAGCTGGCTGGGGAATTCTGGGAGTTGAAGTCCACAAGTCTTAAAGTTGCCAAGTTTGGACACCCCTGCCTTAAGGTAAAAGGTATGGGGGGGTTAGAGGAACTAACAACAGGATTGGGTAGGGTATTCTACACATTTACTACTCTAGTGCTGAAATTGTTTTTCCTGCAATCAAGATTAGAACGGATTACATTTAGTTTGTATCTATTGATAGCCCTTGTGTTATTGCAGTTGAAGTAAAAGCAGTCATTAACAGGTAGGACGTTATATCAGCTTATCTTGTGCACCAAGCTCAGGTCGGAATGTAGACGGCGTAGTTCAAGGTTATCCAGGCCTAAGGTTTGAAGCCTGGTGGTATACAGAATTTTATTACGAGCAGAGGAGTTGAGTACTACTCTTGTAAAATACTTCTGGACCCCTCTCTAATATTTTAATGTCCGAAATGCAGTGTGGGTTCCAGGCAGGTGGGCATTATCCAAGGATAGGTCTGGCAAAGGTTTTGCATACCCCAGTTAACAGTGTAGCGTTACCAGAGAGAAAACTACTCTTTATAGTCCGAAGTATTGCGCAATGGTGGGATCCTGCCAGTTTAACAACCGGTTCAGAGATTGCATGTTGTACCTGCGGGTGAAAACTGCCTGACGGGCGCTGCACACATGCACACAGTTCTACCAAAACCTACCTTCCATGTTACTTCTTGGGGAGTAACACAGCTGAGGCGCAGCAATCAGCTCCGCCACACGAATCAGCTGAGAGGATGTAGGTCAGGGGTGGGTTCCTGCCAGTTCTACCCTCTTCTATAGAAGAGGTTCCACAAATCTACAGTGCCATTTAGAACCGGTTCCAGCTCCCTCCCCCCGCCCGTCCGCACATCATCAAGATGAAGAGTGAGAGGAGGAATTCTGGGAGTTGAAGTCCACAAGTCTTAAAGCTGTCAAGTTTGAACACCCCTGGGGTTTATTTTTCTAAAGGGTGGAAGGGACTTGTAACTTGACAGCTTTAAGACTTGCACACTTCAATGCCAGAGTTTCTGAGCCAACATTTTGGTTGCTAAGCAAGAGCGTTAAGTGAGTTTCACCACATTTTACAAGTTGGCCATGCCCACCCAGTCACATGGCTGGCAAGCCACTCCCACCCAGTCACATGGCTGGCAAGCCACTCCCTCAAAGCAGGCCACACCTACAGAAGAGGTTCTAAAAAAATTTGAAACCCACCACTGATATAGGTAAGTAAAGCACAAGGGCAAGCGGGCCCACTTGATCATCGAAGCGAACTGGTTTGCTCTCAGCGGATTGTTGGAGCTACTGGTTCACCTGAACCAGTTCGAACCAGCTGAATCCCACTCCTTCTATTGTGTAGCAGGTGGGTTCATTCAGTAACCAGGCTACACGTGTTTCGTAAACACTGCCTGGATTTTGATCACATGACCATCGAGATCCTGCCAGTCATATGTGTGAAAAACAGTTGTAACTTGCTTTTTTCAGTGTCATTGTAACTTTTTTAAAAAAAAATTATTTCTTATTCTCTTACATACCATTTTAAGTATACATTCACATAATTGTTATTCTTCTTCACACTTGTCATTCTTATACATTTATTATTTAATTTAATAGGTTACAATACACAGTTTGGGTTGCTTCATTTACTGTCCCTTCCTCCTGTTGTAACACCAGCTTATTTTCCCTTTTTTTTCCTCCCTCCCTCCCTTCTCTACTTTCCTCCTGTCTGTCCCCTTCCTTCTTCCCTTCTCTTTCTCCTACTCCTACTCTTCCTCTTCCCCTCCCTACCCTCTCTCCTTCTCTTCCTCTCCTTTCTATCCTCCTCTCCTTACCTCTTTCTTCTTTCCCCACGTCTTCCTTTCATTCTCTCCTCCTCTCTCCCTTTCTTTTTCTATTGCTGTTGGTGTCTATTTGAAACCTCATTGTAACTTTGAATAGTACTAAAAAGATGTGGAGACTCTAGAAAGAATGCAGAGAAGAGCAACAAAGATGATTAGGGGACTGGAGGCTAAAACATATAAAGAACATATTAAAAAACAGTTGCTGGAATTGGGTATGTCTAGTTTGATTAAAAGAAGGACCAGGGGTGACATGATAGCAATGTTATGAAATCTCAGGGATTGAGAGGGAATCAAAGCTATTTTCCAAAGCAGGACAAGAAACAATAGGTGGAAACTAATCAAGGAGAGAAGCAACCTAGAACTAAGGAGAAATTTCCTGACAACTAGAACAATTAACCAGTGGAATGACTTGCCTCCAGAAGTTGTGAGTGATCCATGTTTTAAGGAAGATGTTGGATAGCCATTTGTCTGAAATGGTATAGGTTTTCCTGCCTAAGCAGGGGGTTGGACTAGAAGACCTCCAAGGTTAGGTTTAGGATCTTCCAACTCTGTTATTCTATTCTATTTTAAATAAAGGGTTACAAGTCAAAGACTCCCTATTTAAGTTTTTCTATTATTAATGAAAAGATCAATCACCCATTTAGGGTCATTAGAGGGTTATTAGAAAGAAAGCCAGATAACACCCACTGTAATGTACCAAGGATATATTAGCTCAGAATAGAAAAGAGTTCAGTTGCTGGAGATCTTTTAACTCCATTGTATTATTCTGAAGAGAGAGAAAAAAAACTTTGCTAAAGAATGTCTATAAAAAATAAATGATGACACCATTGCATCACTGTCAGGCAAAAAACACATGTTCTAGGAGGGGGTTGGACTAGAAGACCTCTGAGGTCCCTGCCAACTCTATCATTCTATGTTCTGTGTTGTAAAATCTTGCCAGACTGAGGACTTTAGTATACGCGTTTACAATATACCCTGGGAACTGTTAGGGAGGGGCTGTCTTCATATCTTTTCTCTCACGTGTAAGATTGAGTTGCTTCTTACTTCTCTGGAATGCAGCCCCTCCCTCCTAAGAAAGCCTCTTCCTTATTAAATGCCATCTCATCAAGTAGTAGTGATACCATTATGCAAACAATATACAGATCGTCCCCGTTCAGTCATTACTCACTCAGCCGTGGTTCCAAGTTATGATGGCACTGAATAAAGATACTTGAGACAAGTCCTCATGGTTATGAGTAGTACGGTGTCCCCGTGGTCACATGGTTGTGATTCAGACAACTTGACAACCAGCTCACAGTTACAACAACACAAAAGGCAACAGCATTGCAAAGGTAACAAACAACAAATACTCAGCTATAGGTAGTCCTTGACTTACAACCACAATTGAGCTCACAATTTCAGTCATAAGTCCTGATGGTCATAAAGCAAGTTATTATATAACCACACCCAATTTTACAAACTTTTTGCAGTGATTGTTAAGTGAGTATTGTGGTTGTTAAGCAAAGCCATTGTTCGCTATGGGGCTTTTTAAAAAACTAGTAACTTTTTTTTTCTGGAAAAACATCATAAATCTTGTTCACTGTTGAAGACAGGCGCAGGTTGTTAGGGATGAATACAACAGAACAAGAAAGGATAGGATAGGATAGGATAGGATAGGAGAAGAGAAGAGAAGAGAAGAGAAGAGAAGAGAAGAGAAGAGAAGAGAAGAGAAGAGAAGAGAAGAGAAGAGAAGAGAAGAGAACAATAGAACAGAAGAACAGAACAGAACAGAACAGAACAGAACAGAATAGAATAGAATAGAATAGAATAGAATAGAATAGAACAGAATAGAATAGAATTATAGAATTCTTTATTGGCCAAGTGTGATTGGACACACAAGGAATTTGTCTTTGGTGCATAGGCTCTCAGTGTACATAAAAAGACAAGATACATTTGTCAAGAATCCTAAGGTACAACACTTAAAGATAGTCATAGGGTACAAATAAGTGATCAGGAAACAATCAATATCAATATCAATCCTAAGGATACAAGCAACAGTTATATGCAGTCATAAGTGGCAGGAGGTGGGTGATAGGAACAAAGAGAAGACTAATAGTAATAGTAATGCAGCCTTAGTGAATGGTTTGACAGTGGTGAGGGAATTATTTGTTTAGCAGAGGGATGGCATTCGGGAAAAAACTGTCCTTGTGTCTAGTTGTTCTGGTGTGCAGTGCTCTATAGCGTCGTTTTGAAGGTAGGAGTTAAAAAAATTATGTCCAGGATGTGAGGAGTCTGTAGATATTTTCACAGCCCTCTTTTTGACTCTCGCAGTCTACAGCTCCTCAATGGAAGGCAGGTTGGTAGCAATGGTTTTTTCTGCCCTTCTGATTCTGCTCTGGAGCCTGTGTCTGTCTTGTTGGGTTGCAGAGCCAAACCAGACAGTTATGGAGGTGCAGAGGACAGACTCAATAATTCCTCTGTAGAACTGTATCAGCAGCTCCTTGGGCGGTTTGAGCTTCCAGTCTGTGTTGTCTGCATCTCAAACTGAAGAGCAGATGGTTCCTGTTACCTGCCATTTTTCTGGAAAACTATTCGTACTCCCATACCATACAGAGGGTGTTCATCCCAAAGTGCATTTCTAAAAGCCACTTGACTTCTGAACTCAGAAGTGTGGAGATAGCATTCCATGCATTGCCTGGCTTTGGGAGGAGGAGAGGAGGAGGAGGAGGAGAGGTGTTGCTAGTGGAGGACACACCTTGGATAAGATCCTCGTTCATTTCTTGGCACCACCATGTAGCAAGAAGCCAAGAAGATATCAGGGGAGGAAGATCTGAGCAGGATCTCCTGGAATTTGGGGCATTTAAAAGGGCACCTGAAATACCAACCCATTTCAATCCTGCAGAGAACCCACCTGGATTCAGCTCCAAATGGGGAAAAAGATACTGGAAACATGGAAACTGCTTGGAAAGATGTTTTAACGGTGGACAGGACCACATGGCTTGAGGTCCTGGGGGAAGAAGGGAGATCACATGCTGGGAGGGGAGGGGCGAGTAGAGGCCCGTCGAGGTGCCCCTCGATGTGTGTAAAATCGAGTTGGCCATGCCCACCCAGAAACATGACCATCTAGCCATGCCCACCCAGCCAATCTTTAAGGAGTTCATATTAGTGGTCCACGGGGTTTTAAATTATGAATTTAGTGGTCCCTGAGGTCTGAAAGGTTGGTGACCCCTGCATTAGAGCACTGTTTCTGAAGCCTGGCAATTTTAAGACGGATGGACTTCAACTCCCAGAATTCCCCAGCCAACGGGGAATTGCCAAGGTTTAGAAACACTCCATTAGAGAAGGCATCTTGATCTTATTCAGGGCAAGATGCCTGTATTCTTACAAAAAAAGCGAAATCAAATATCAGCTCTGTTCATGCAACATCCTTAATCGGATCAGATAAAAAACAATATTTTATACTTCGGTTTGCAAAGGGCAGCGATCTTCCGCAAGGGTATCAAAACTATTCCACAACTGCATTCACACCACACACCCCTCCTCGCTGCATTCTTCGGAGCCCCCCCACCCCACCCCCACCCTGCCTCCTCTCTTCCTCCCTTCCTGCTTGGGTGCAATCGTCTCAGGCCAACCAATTTGAGCTGCATTTGCAAATTTGGCAGACCCCCCCCAACCCACCTCCACCCCCCATTCCTCGTGCTCCTTTTAAAATCCTTTTTTTTTTTTTTTTTTTGCTTTGCTTTTGGAGAAGCCAAAACTATGTCAGCACCAGGGACCTCAGGAGGTGGTGTTGGAGGAGGAAAGACACACAAAGGAAACGGGTTGGCGTTTGATCTGGGTTTATTAACCTATTGCAAAAGGCAACGCAGTTGGCTCAAATAAATATATCTAAGTGTATCCTGAAACGCAAGGCAGCTCTACACCTTTGGAGAGTGGAGCCTCTCATTAGTGGGAGGAGTGGCAGGAGAAGGAGTGAAGGATGCCAGAAGAAGGGGGTCTCAAACCATATTTAAAAACGAGGCAAACAAAACAAGGAAAATGCCTCATTAAATCAAAGTTTTGAAATAGGCCATTCTTTCATTCCTGATTCATTTGGGGTGTGGACCAAAGGGTCAGAAATATGAAACTCGAAAGCTTTCCATAACGTCCTCGCGGCAAAAGTAAAAAAGGATAAAGGAGAGAACTGTGACATGGTTGTTGTTTTTTGGCAGGGGGGGTTGTATTTTTCTAGTACCTTCCTATTCCTTCAGCCATACGCTTTTCAGGGGACGGCTCTCTAAAATCTCCAGTGAATTGCTGGATCATTTCCATTAAAAATGCGTTGGAAGAAATGTCCTTCTGGGTTCAGTTCCAAGTGGGGAAAAAGACACTGGAAACATGGAGGCTGCTTGGAAAGATGGTTTAATGGCAGACAGGATCACATGGCTTGAGCTCCTGAACAGAAAAGGGGGACCAGATGCTTCCAGATGTTGGGTGAAGAAGAAAAGAAAAGACAGAGATGCTGAAAGTCTCTGATTTTATGCCCTCTCTGGCCTTTGATCTTCAGCTTATATTCTGATTGGTTGTCAGACTCCCATGGGGCCATGCAGGGGCAACTCTGTAGGCTATGTTTTTGAGTCCAGGTTTGGTTGAGCATTGCTTCTTCCCAGGTGCCTTGTAGTGAGTTTCTGTAGAAGGCTAATCCTACCTTTCTTATGTAGAGTAGACTAGCTCAGGCTTTTTAATGGCCCATTGACAAAGGTGGGGGCTACTAAGAGTGAATCTGCTTCCTGGCTAAAAACATGTTTCTCCATTTCTTATCCAGGGAAATATAATATTCTGCTTTTTCAATATTTCCCAGGAGATTTCATTTTTCTAGGGGAGGGGTGGTTTTAACTTCCTACAAATGGAAATACTGAATCTGTTTGACTGCAACCATTTCTTTGTTGTCTTGCTTCCTCCCTTTAGACTTTGTAAGGGGGAAAATGTGTCTGAAACTGTGGGCGTAAACTTTGGAGGGTTGGGTGGGAAACAGGACAAAGGCCCCAAGCATTCTCAGAGGGTGCCCCTCCCTTCCAGGTAAATCCTTGTTCTGAGCTGAGACTCTATCCGGGACTGAATTCATCAGATTCCAGCAAGCACCACTTTGACAAAGTAGATTCAATGAGGACCAAATAAAGACACAGAGCTTTTTCCCCAGTGCTGCTTAATTTTCTATAGGGTTGTTGTTGTTGTTAGTTGCGAAGTCGTGTCCAACCCATCACGACCCCATGGACAATGTTCCTCCAGGCCTTCCTGTCCTCTTCCATCCTCTGGAGTCCATTGAAGCTCACGCCTACTGCTTCGGTGACTCCATCCAGCCACCTCATTCTCTGTCGTCCCCTTCTTCTTTTGCCCTCAGTCTTTCCCAGCATCAGGCTCTTCTCCAGGGAGTCCTTCCTTCTCCTTAGGTAGCCAAAGTATGTGAGTCTCATCTTCAGGATCTAGCCTTTTAAAGAGCAGTCAGGGTTGATCTCCTCTTGGACTGACCAGTTGGATGGCCTTGCAGTCCAAAGGACTCGCAGGAGTCTTCTCCAGCACCAGAGTTCAAAGGCCTCCATTCTTTGGCACTCAGCCTTTCTTATGGTCCAAACTTCACAGCCATCCATCGCAACTGGGAAAACCATAGCCTTGACTATATGCACTTTTGTTGGCAGGGTGATGTCTCTGCTTTTTAGTATGCTGTCTAGATTTGCCATAGCTTTCCTCCCCCGGGAGCAAGTAGCTTTTAATTTCTTGGCTGCAGTCCCCATCTGCGATGATCTTGGAGCCCAGGAAAATAAAACCGGTCACTACCTCCATTTCTTCCCCATGTATTTGCCAGGAATTGAGAGGGCCGGATGCCATGATCTTAGTTTTTTTAATGTTGAGTTTCAAGCCAACATTTGCACTCTCCTCCTTCACCCGCATCAAGAGGCTCTTTAGTTCCTCTTCACTTTCTGCCATTAGAGTGGGTATTATCTGCATAGCTGAAGTTGTTGATATTTCTCCCGGAAATTTTAATTCCAACTTTTGATTCATCTAGCCCCGCCTTTCTCATGATGTGCTCTACATATAAGTTAAATAGGCAGGGTGACAGTATTCAGCTTTGCCGGACTCCTTTCCCAATTTTGAACCAATCAGTGGTTCCGTGTCCAGTTCTCACTGTTGCTTCTTCACTCGCATATAGGTTCCTCGAGATACAAATAAGATGGTCTGGTATTGGTTTCTATAGGGAGAACTGCCCAATGATCCACCTGTCTTAAGTAGGACGTTCTTTAGAAGGATCATCAAGAAGGTGAGAACCTCTTGGCTGAAAAAAATGCCAATTTTCTTGGCCCACAATCAGCGTATTGTCTAAGGTTAATATCCAAATATGGATGACCTGCGTGAGAAGCTGGCTTTGTGTGAAGAGGGAAATGTGCTCTGTTAATCTCTCTGGGCTTCTCAGCGGTTTTTTATACCAACCACCGAGGTTTTCTTCTGCACTACCTAATAGAATAACACAGTTGGAAGGGACCTTGGAGGTCATGTAGTCCAACCCAATGCTCAATCAGAAAAGCCTACACCGTTTCTATACCTGGCAGGATCAGATCTTGTGGGAACTATTTGACAACAAATCATCTGGTCTTTAAAAAAGATAAATTAAAAAACAATAAATCATCTGGTCTTTAAAAAAGATGTGGAGACTCTAGAAAGAGTGCAGAGAAGAGCAACAAAAATGATTAGGGGACTGGAGACTAAAACATATGAAGAACGGTTGCAGGAACTGGGTATGTCTAGTTTAATAGAAAGAAGGACTAAGGGAGACATGATAGCATTGTTCCAATATCTCAGGGGTTGCCACAAAGAAGAGGGAGTCAAACTATTCTCCAAAGCACCTGAGGGCAGGACAAGAAGCAATGGGTGGAAACTATTCAAGGAGAGAAGTAACTTAGAACTGAGGAGAAATTTCCTGACAGTTAGAACAATTAATCAGTGGAACAGAAATTGCCTCCAGAAGTTGTGAATGCCCCAACACTGGAAGTCTTTGAGAAGATGTTGGATAGCCATTTGTCTGAAACGGTATAGGGTTTCTTGCCTAGGCAGGGGGTTGGTCTAGAAGACCTCCAAGGTCCCTTCCAACTCTACTATTGTATTGTATTATTGCTTGCTTACTGTATCCAGAAGGTGGTGCTGGGGGACTGTCCTACACAGGTGATCCATCTGGGGATCTGTTTTGCGCCCACGTGATGGCAAAGGGTACAATAAAGGGGGATATTTGTAGGTCAGGGTTGAACTCCGGGGTCCTTGGTGCTCTCTGAGTTTGGCTGCTTTCTTGCAGATGTTTCATTGTTCATCAAACTGTCACTGATGAGGTTGCCTAGTTTGGGCAATTGAAACATCTGCAAAAACACAACCAAGCTCAGAGAGCATTGCCCAGATGTAGCGTAGCTTATATACATGCTGGGCATCTCCCTAACCTTTGCAAAGGACTCAAATCAATAAGGGAGAATATTTGTAGCTGATGGTTGAAACGAGAGGATCCTTGCTACTCTCTGAACTTAGTTATTTTCTTGCAGATGTTCCATTGTTCATCAAACTAGAGTTGATGATGCTACCTAGTTTGCATAATGAAATGTCTACAATCAAGCTCAGAGAGCACTAAGGATCCCTCAAGGAGCACAATACTGGGCCCACAATGTTCAGCTTGGACGGGAAACCATTGGGGAATGCCATCCAGAGTTTTTTTGCTGAGACATCCTGTGTGCTTAATTGCTATTTACTATTTACTACTATGAATTCTGGTTCTGGAGAAGACGCCTGCAAGTCCCTTGGACTGCAAGGTGATCAAACCAGTCGGTCCTAGAGGAGATCAATCCTGGCTGCTCTTTAGAAGGCCAGATCCTGAAGATGAAACTCAAATACTTTGGCCACCTAATGAGAAGGAAGAAGGACTCCCTGGAGAAGAGCCTCATGCTGGGAAAGATTGAGGGCAAAAAAAGAAAGGGACGACAGAGAAGGAGGTGGCTGGATGGAGTCACCGAAGCAGTAGGCATGAGCTTAAATGGACTCCAGAGGATGGGAGAGAACAGGAAGGCCTGGAGGAATATTGTCCATGGGGCCACCATGGGTTGTACACCACTTTGTAACTGACAACAACAACACCCAATTTCAAGCAAGCATTTAGTCCTCTTCAAAATAAATCTAATTCTGAAATCCAACTGGAGAAAACAAGAAAACTGCTGCAATTCAGTCCAGACAAGAAAGGAACTAGCTCAGATTTTCTCAACCTCGGAAGGTTGAAGATGGCTGGACTTCAACTCCCAGAATTCCCCAGCCAGGCTTTGAGTCCAGCCAAGGTTGAGAAACGTTGAGCAAGATGGATGGAGTTAAGCTTCCCTTCAAAACGCCAGTCTGCAATTTGGGAGTTTCCCTGGATCATTATTTGTCACTGCCTTGGCAGGTGGGGGCTGTCTGTGATAAGGATCATCACAGCTATTATCAATTCTGACGCCTCCTGAGCTGGTCAGATCTTATCAAGGTTATTCATATCTTGATTACATCCCACGTTGATGCCGATTGTGGGATATTCTTTGGAAAATCTGTGGCAATTGTAGCTCGGGCAAAATTCTAAGCTGACCCAGAGAACATAAGATGCCTGCGCTGAAAGATGTGCTTGGTTGCTACTCAATTATGGGGCACTCCTTTAAATACATTGTCCTTTAAATACATTGTCCTTTAAATACATTGTCCTTTAAATATATGTCCTTTAAGCCCCAAGTAGTTTGAAGACTGACTAATACTCATATTAGGTCAAGGTAAAGGTTCCTCTTGCACATATGTGCTACTCGTTTCCGAATCTAAGGGGCGGTGCTCATCTCCGTTTCAAAGCCAAAGAGCCAGTGCTGTCCGAAGACGTTCTCCATGGTCCTGTGGCCGGCATGACTAAACGCCGAAGGCGCACGGAACGCTGTTACCTTCCCACCAAATGTGGTTCCAATTTTTCTACTTGCGTTTTTACGCGCTTTCCAACTGCTCGGTTGGCAGAAGCTGAGACAAGTCATGGGAGCTCACTCTGTTATGCGGCATTAGGGATTCGAACCGCGGAACTGCCAACCTTTCTGGTCGACAAGCTCAGCATCTTAGCCACTGAGCCACCGCGTCCCTGTAACACTCATATTATGAGCCTGTATAAGTGTTCCTTGACTTACAACCATTCGCTTAGTGTCCATTCAAAGTTACAACGGCGCTGAAAAACAAATGACTTATGACCGTTTTTAACAACCGTTGCAGTATCTCCCTAGTCATATGATCGGAACGCTGATGCTTGGCAAATGACTCATATTTATGACGTTTGGAGTATCCTGGGTATCTTTTGCAACCTTCAGACAAGCAAGGTCAATGGGGAAGCCAGATTCACTGTTACTAACTTAACAGCTTGCAAAGATTCCGCTAAAAGCAGTGGCAAGAAAGGTCAGTGACAAAACTCAATTGTCTCGCTTAGCAACAGCAACTTTGGGTTTCTGTTTCCTGTAGTTTGGATCAACAAGAAAAGACTCTTTTAATTATAACATCATAACAGAATTGGAAAGGATCTTGGAATTCTTGGAGTCCAACACTCTGTCCAAGAGGAGACCCCATAATATTTTGGACAAATCGTTGTCCAATCTCTTCTTAAAAACCTCAAGTGTTGGAACACACAGAACTTTTGGAGGCAAGCCATCCCACTTAGTTCTAAGTTGCTTCTCTCCTTGATTAGTTTCCACCCATTGCTTCTTGTCCTGTCCTCAGGTGCTTTGGAGAATAGCTTGAGTGCCCCTTCTTTGTGGCAGCCCCTGAGATATTGGAAGACTGCTATCATGTCACTCCTAGTCAGTGGTGGGTTCTGGATCCCGGTGCAACCAGTACGATGCAACGGGGCCCAGCATCCACCACATGAATGCACGCAGCACACACATGCGTCCTTACCTCCTGTGACGTTCCGCGACACCTCCGTGATGATCCAGCTGCTCAGTGGAGCATCGTGCAGGCACTGTATGCTGCATGCACGGAAGCGCCGAAAAGCTCAAATACAGGTAAAAGCAGGTGGTGGGCGGGCGGGTGGGCCCTCCGTAGCACCCTACTGGAATGGTACCCGGTGCTCCCGGCAGGCACCGGTACAGCCTGCAACCCACCACTACTCCTAGTCCTTCTTTTCATTAAACTAATACTCAATTCCAGCAACCCTTCTTCGTATGTTTTAGCCTTCGGTCCCCTAATCATCTTTGTTTCTCTTTTCTGCACTCTTTCTAGAGTCTCCACATTTTTTCTACATCGTGGCGACCCAAAAATTCCAAGTTTGGTCTTTCCAAGGTATTATAAAGTGGTGCTAACACTTCACCTGATTTTTATTCTTTTCCTTTGTTAATGCAGCACACTGGTGGCTCATATTTCAGTGATTGCCCACTAGGAGTCCAAGTTCCTTCTCTCAGTTTCTACTATTGAGCCAGGTACCGTATCACCTATACTATGCCCAGAAACCTCATCATTTCATGGGCCAGCCTGTTCAACCGGCTGACAGCTCATATGCTCAAAAGATTTCTTCCTGGTGCCTTAGCCGAGTCTCCTTCCTTGTAATATAATCTGCTGGTTCTGGTCATACCCTCTGAAGCAATAGAGAGTAAGTCCACTCCCTCTTGTACGTGACAACTCTTCAGGTATTTGAAGACAGCTGTCTTTGCTAAGTATACCAAGATCCTCAGGGCACCTTTCGTAGGGCTGGCTTGTCAGACATGTAACCATGTTGCTAGTCCTCATCTGAACGTTCTCCAATTTTCTCCACTTTTCTCTTTAGGTGCCCCAGACTTTTTCAACTGAGGGCAGAATGGAATGGAATACAGGTAGCCCTCAACTTACCACCAGAATTCAGCCTCAAACTTCCCCTGGTAATAAAGACAGTTGTTAAGAATCAAGATCATGTGAAGTATTAATACCACTTTATAATGCCCTGAGAAGGCCACACTTGGAATTCGGCATCCAGTTTTGGTCACCACGATGTAAAAAAGATGTGGAGACTCTAGAAAGAGTGCAGAGAAGAGCAACAAAGATGATTAGGGGATTGGAGGTTAAAACATATGAAGAATGGTTGCAGGAACTGGGTACGTCTAGTTTAATGAAAAAAAGGACTAGAGGAGACATGATAGCAGTGTTCCAATATCTCAGGCCACGAACAAGAGGGAGTCAAACTATTCTCCAAGGCACCAGAGGGTAGAACAAGAAGCAATGGGTGGAAACTAATCAAGGAGAGAAGCAACTTGGAACTGAGGAGAAACTTCCTGACAGTGAGAATAATTAATCAGTGGAACAGCTTGCCTCCAGAAGTTGTGAAAGCCCCAACACTGGAGGTTTTAAAGAAGATGCTGGGCAACCATTTGTCTGAAGTAGTGTAGGGTTTCCTGCCTAGGCAGAGGGTTGGACTAGAAGACCTCTAATCTACTCTACTCTACTCTATTAAGTGATTTGTGCTTAATTCTACACCGTTGTGCCACAGTTGTTGAGTGAATCACTGCAGTTGCTAAATCATTCAGCTATTAAATATATCTGGCTGCCTCCCATTGACTATGCTTGCCAAAAGCCAGCTGGGGAGGTTATAAATGGTGATCACATGACCCTGGGATAGTGCAACTCTCATAAATGCAATCTAGATGCCAAGAACTCAAATTTTGATCATGTGACAACAGGGATGCTGCAATGGTCATGCGTGTGAAAATGATCATAAGTCACTTTCTTCAGTGCTGTTGTAACTTCAAATGGTCAATAAATAAATGCTTGTAAATTGAGAACTACCTAACAGAATAACAGGTTAGGAAGGGACATTGGTGGTCTTCTAATCCAAACCCCTACTTAGGCAGGAAACCCTACCATTTCAGACAAATGGTTGTCCAATGTCTTCTTAAAAACTTCCAGTGTTGGAGGACCCACAACTTCTGGAAGCAAGTCATTCCACTGATTAATGGTTCTAAATTCTAAGTTGCTTCTCTCCTTTCTATCCATTGCTTCTTATCTTGCCTTCAGGTGCTTTGGAGAAGAGGTTGCTCCAAAAATATTGGAAGACTGCTATCATGTCACCCTTAGTCCCACTTTTATTTTCTTTTGACCCCCGAAATAAGCACTTGGCCTTATTTTGGGGGAGGTCTTATTATTTTTGAGGTGCAGGAGACGGCGAGCGTGGTCACCTCATGGCTGCTGTTGTGCGGCAGTATTTTCAGGGAGGGCTTATTTTTGAGGGAGGGCTTGTTTTAGTGCATACGCTCAAAAGCCCAATTGGGTTTATTATCCGGGGAGGTCTTATTTTCAGGGAAACAGGGTAGTCACACCCAATTCCTGCAACAGCTCTTCATATGTTTAGTCTCCAGTCCCCTGATCATCTTTGTTGCTCTTCGTTGTACTGTACACTCTTTCTAGAGTCTCAACATCTTTTTTATATTGTGGCAATCAAAACCGGATGCAGTATGTAGTCTAATCAAGGCATTGTAAGCAGAGGTGGTATTCAGCCAGTTTGGACCGGTTTGCCCACCCGCCCCAGTTCTATGCTGTCCTATTTAGGTACACTTTTGAGGCCGGGTGCATGCATGGAAGGGGCGAGTATCCCTGCGAACTGGTGGTTACAAAATGTGAAACCCACCGCTGATTGTAAAGTGATATTAACTCTTCATGTGATCTTGATTATATCGCTCTGTTAATGCCTTCTTCTTGTTGTGCCATATCCATCATCGGACATTGGCAATCATATTGGCAATCCTATTTTTGTCAACAGTCGCATGAAAAAGTGCTGCTGTGTTTTGTCCAAACCAATCCCTTAAGGTTTTGAAGCCATAATTTTGCTTTTCCTGGACTCCTTTGCCTTCAATCTTTCCCTAGAGGGATATTTGCACAACATTGGAAAAGTGTAGAGATTCCTATTGATGAGAAGGTGATAAGGAAAATATTAGAATGTGCAGAAATGAACAGATTACAATGCAATACAATAGCAGAGTTGGAAGAGACCTTGGAGGTCTTCTTGTCCAACCCCCTGCCTAGCCAGGAAACCCTATATCGTTTCAGACAAATGGTTATCCAACATCTTCTTAAAATCTTCCAGTGTTGGGGCATTCACAACTTCTGGAGGCAAGCTGTTCCCCTGATTAATTGTTCTAACTCTCGGGAAGTTTCTTCTTAGTTCTGGGTTGCTTCTCTCCTTGATTAGTTTCTACCCATTGCTTCTTGTTCTACCCTTAGGTGCCTTGGAGAATAGTTTGACTCCCTCTTCTTTATGGCAACCCCTGAGATATTGGAAGACTGCTATCATGTCTCCCTTAGTCCTTCTTTATATTAAACTAGACATACCCAGTTCCTGCAACCGTTCTTCATATGTTTTAGTCTCCAGTCCACTAATCATCTTTGTTGCTCTTCTCTGCACCTTAACATTAGCAATTGAGGAGAAAGAGCAAACTGAATATTATATGATTTGGGAATTATTTTACCAATGGTTGGATAGAAAAAAAGGAGTTTTGAAATGAAGAAATCTAAAAACTAAGTAGATCATACACTTAGATAGAGATATAAATAAGATGAAACTGTTAGTGTGTGTAGGATGAGAAAAATGATGTTTAATGTCGATATGATATTATTACTAGAAGATATTAAGAAGAAAAATGGAGAGTTCCATAATGTTTAAATGCTCATTATATTATAATACTAAACGTAGGGAAATAATGTTAATATGAATGTAAGAGATGTGGCAAAAGAGGAACAATGCTGCACAGAGATGTTTATACCCAGACGACACACTGCATAAGGAGAGATGGAATGTTTATTTTGTAATTAAAAAATAATAAAACACTTTAAAGAAAAATAAAAGGAAAAAATCTTTCCCTGGAGGATTAAGTGAAGGATGCCGTATTTTTCTGGGTGTCGAATCACATGTCCAATGTTAATGCCTAGGACTTCAATTTCCCATGATCTGAAAAGAAGGGAGGAAGTGTTACATCGAGCCCACACTGACTTTGCAATTCAAGTGACATTGATTCCATAATTTGTGTCATTTGCCTCATGGGGTTAGTCCAGCTTCAAACAAGACCTGAAGGTGTGGGAACCAACGGTGGTGCCAGCACTTCCTCACAAGCTGTATTTGATCTTGTCTCGTCTTGGCATTTACATAATTAGCCACTCTGCAAAGGTACTTTTTTTTTTCTGGTCCGAACTGAAGCTGTTTAATGATTTTGCTTCCTATTAATTTTCATCCGTGTCTCTGACAAAAAAAAGTCAGTTTTGATTTGGTCTCACATATTTCCCCAAGGTGGGCAGGCAGGATACAAATCAGATCAATCTGCGGTAAATTAATAAATATATGGATTGCCATTTTTGCAGCTTCAATCTAGACTTTTCTGCTACCGCTGTTGGCTTGTTCGCATAGCTGAATTGTTTGCATCCCACTCCATGGTTTTGCAAGCTTCCTTGAATAATTGGAGTCTTGGAAGGAAGCTGGTAAAAAGATATTCATTGAATTAAGAGTCCAAGACAGCACAGCTGGGAGGAGGGACTTGGGGACAGACTAAACTTTGAGAAGAATGATGGTGAAATTCCACAGGTGAAGTATTTGCTCTCGTTCCTTAGAAGTGGGTTATTTAAGTTACCCAGCAAGAAACTTAAGAGTCAACAGAGCCTTCATGCATTCTTTAGGATTGATTATTTCACTTGAGATCTCTTCTCAACGCTGAAGAACAGTCATTCTCAGAGAGGGTAGCAATCATTTTAAACCGTTTCCTTGGAGCTATTTGCTTGTGTTTTTTTAGTTTCATTGTCCTGCTTCACCTGGTTACTCAATTAACCCATTTTCAGTGTTTGCACCATTTATTGAACCATCCATTTACAGAACGAGATGAATTTGCTCGCTACACAAATCGGCAAGTTAAAGGTGAACAAGGACAGACAATCCTCGACTTCACGACCACAGTGGAGCTTGAAATTTATGTTGCTAAGCAAAGCAGTTGAGTGTTAAAATGAGATCAGTTGTTAAGTGGCCTCATTTTAGGGCCTTTCTTGCCACAGCTGTTAAGTGAATCACTGCAGTTGTTAAAAGTAATCCCTCGGTCATTAAGTGAATGTGGCTTCCCCTCTGACTTGTCAAAAGGACATCACATGAACCCACAACAATGCAGCAGTCATAAATATGAATCAGTTGCCAGGTGTCTGAATTTTGATCACATGACCATGGTGATGCTATAACAGTCGTAAAGTGTCCAAAACGGTCACATGTCACTTTTTTCACTGGAGTCCTAGTGGACAACCATTTAAATATGAGCCAGCCATGTGCAGCAGCTGCCAAAAAAGCCAACACAGTTCTAGGCTGCATCAACAGAGGGATAGAATCAAGATCACGTGAAGTGTTAATACCACTTTATAATGCCTTGGTAAGGCCACACTTGGAATACGGCATCCAGTTTTGGTCGCTACGATGTAAAAAAGATGTGGAGATTCTAGAAAGAGTGCAGAGAAGAGCAACAAAGAGGATTAGGGGACTGGAGACTAAAACATATGAAGAACGGTTGCAGGAACTGGGTATGTTTAGCTTAAGAGAAAGAAGGACTAGGGAAGACATGATAGCAGTCTTCCAATATCTCAGAGGTTGCCACAAAGAAGAGGGAGTCAAACTATTCTCCAAGGCACCTGAGGGTAGAACAAGAAGCAATGGGTGGAAACTAATCAAGGAAAGAAGCAACTCAGAACTGAGGAGAAACTTCCTGACAGTTAGAACAATTAATCAGTGGAACAGAAATTGCCTCCAGAAGTTGTGAATGCCCCAACACTGGAAGTCTTTAAGAAGATGTTGGATAGCCATTTGTCTGAAATGGTATAGGGGTTCCTGCCTAGGCAGGCGGTTGGATTAGAAGACCTCCAAGGTCCCTTCCAACTCTACTATTGTATTGTATTGTACTAAATGAAATGTTGTTGAAGACCTCCAGTATTGCATCTTTGAGGGTACTACGTTGATGTGTCTGAACACAAGGCATGATGTCTTTGTGTATCTTCTGGCCCTCAAAACCCATGGAGGCAGAGAAGTATGTGTGATGTTTGGCTGGGGAGGTAGCATGTGCATTCAGGATTTGGAAAAATGGAAAGATCGGGCTCTGGGTCAGGATCGCAATTCAGAGTCTTTGTTTTCTGCACCAATAGATCTACCAACTGGATTGCATCTCCGTTGCTCACTGCTGGTCCACCATTCTTGTTCCAAGAGGAGAAAATAGAGCTGAAATGTAACGGAAGACTCTATCAAATTTTCTATTGTCACTCTGGTCGTGTTGCACATCCTAAAGCCAGGTTTTCTGTTAGTCTATTGAATTTATTGAGTAAAGTGTACAACAGAGGTTGTAGCTGTAGTTGATCAGCCACACAGTTGTAGTCAATCAACATTAAGAGACTGCTGATTCCTGCATGAGGCAATCTACGCTATGATTGGTTGCCGTAAATATAAAGGAGGAGTTTCCCTTTATTCCCGCCTTTTTTTTTCTTCTCTCTGTGTGTATGTTCTATGTACTGCAAAATTTACCTCATGATATTCCTGGGTTCCTGACTATCTTGCATTGTTTCTTTCTGAATGAATGTTAAATATATATTTTTTTACATATAAAGCATTACAAATTTGTATTAGTATCTCTGATTTCATCTGGACAGCTGTTGAGCAATTCCATGACATTTTCCTAACCTTGACAACTTTAAGACGTATGGACTTCAACTCTGAAGTGGTATAGTGTCTCCTGCTTGAGCAGGGGGTGGACTAGAAGTCCTCCAAGGTCCCTTTCAACTCAATTATTCTGTTACCATGGAAGTGGGAGATGATTCAACTAAGGGAAAGAATTCTGGGAGTTTGAAGTCTCCATGTCTTAAAAGTTGGCTGGGGAATTCTGTGAATTGATGTCCACGCATCTTAAAGTTGGCTGGGGAATTCTGGGAGTTGAAGTCCACACATCTTAAAGTTGGCTGGGGAATTCTGGGAGTTGAAGTCCACACATCTTAAAGTTGGCTGGGGAATTCTGGGAGTTGAAGTCCACACATCTTAAAGTTGGCTGGGGAATTCTGGGAGTTGAAGTCCACACATCTTAAAGTTGGCTGGGGAATTCTGGGAGTTGAAGTCCACACATCTTAAAGTTGGCTGGGGAATTCTGGGAGTTGACGTCCACACATCTTAAAGTTGGCTGGAGAATTCTGGGAGTTGAAGTCCACACATCTTAAAGTTGGCTGGGGAATTCTGGGAGTTGAAATCTGTACATCTTAAAGTTGCCAAGGTTGGAAAACTGTTTCTTCGGGGATCACAGGTTGGGTGCTCAGCTCTAGCATGATGGAAACAGCCCCAGAGTCACAAAACATCCTGCTCGTTTGTTACACAAAACAGCAATGCCCCAAATATGAGTCTCCTAACCACAACATTTTGCCCTAGATGTTCAACAGGATTCTAGGCAGGCATTTTTGGCAGCCTCAGTTTTCCACTACTGATTCATTGGTGGGTTTTCCTTATACAAATCAGGCTTCAAAGCTGCTAGTGATGGCTTTGAATTTTCCCCACTAATGAGTTTCATGAAGTGGCTATCAATCAATATGATTGTTTCCAAACAGTATAATTTTCTCGAGACTTTCATTTTCACAGAAGCTACCAGTTGCCTTGTTATTTTGCAAAAAAAAAAAAAAGGCGGGGGAATATATATCAACGAGAGCTAGCTATTTATTTGTTAAATTTATAGCTCGTCTTTCCTCCAGCTGAGACACAAGGTAGCAATAGCACTGAGGCTTATATGCCGCTCTGAGGTGTTTTACAGCAGTGGTGGGATTCACATTTTTTTACTACAGGTTCTTTGGACGTGGCTTTGTGGGCGTAGCATGACTTTGTGGGCGTGGCAGGGGAAGGATACTGCAAAATCCCCATTCCCTCCCCACTCCAGGGGAAGGATACTGCAAAATCCCCATTCCCTCCCCACTCCAGGGGAAGGATACTGCAAAATCCCCATTCCCTCCCCACTCCAGGGGAAGGATACTGCAAAATCCCCATTCCCTCTCCACTCCAGGGGAAGGATACTGCAAAATCCCCATTCCCTCCCCACTCCAGGGGAAGGATACTGCAAAATCCCCATTCCCTCCCCACTCCAGGGGAAGGATACTGCAAAATCCCCATTCCCTCCCCACTCCAGGGGAAGGATACTGCAAAATCCCCATTCCCTCTCCACTCCAGGGGAAGGATACTGCAAAATCCCCCTTCCCTCTCCACTCCAGGGGAAGGTTACTGCAAAATCCTGATTCCCTCTCCACTCCAGTGGAAGGATACTGCAAAATCCCGATTCCCTCTCCACTCCAGGGGAAGGTTACTGCAAAATCCCCCTTCCCTCTCCACTCCAGGGGAAGGATACTGCAAAATCCCCATTCCCTCTCCACTCCAGGGGAAGGTTACTGCAAAATCCTGATTCCCTCTCCACTCCAGGGGAAGGATACTGCAAAATCCCGATTCCCTCTCCACTCCAGGGGAAGGTTACTGCAAAATCCCCCTTCCCTCTCCACTCCAGGGGAAGGTTACTGCAAAATTCCCATTTTCTCCCGATCAGCTGGGACTCTGGAGGCAGAGAATAGATGGGAGCGGGGCTAGTCAGATATAGTATTTACCGGTTCTCCGAACTACTCAAAATTTCCGCTACTGGTTCTCCAGAACTGGTCCGAACCTGCTGAATACCTCCTCTGCTTTCTTTTTTTTGAAAAAAAAATTATTGGTTTTTACAAATTTTTTAAAGGAAAAGGGGTAAAAAAAGGTATAAAAAATTTTGACAGCTACATCATGTGGGAGGTGATAATCCCCCCAAATCTCGCAACTTTTGCAAAGAAAAATAGGAAAACAACAGAAAACCTGCGGTTAGGTGGGATGAGAAAGGAAAGGACCCGAAGTTTCATGTGTGAATGGAAACCAGAGTGTGGGTCTCCCCATTTTTAGTCCATTTCTTTACCAGTACAAGTAGTCCTCAACTTGCAACAATTCATTTAGTGGCCGTTCAAAGTTACAGCGGCACTGAAAAAAGTGACTTATCACCGTTTTTCACACTTAGGACTGTTGCAGCATCCCCATGGTCACATGATCAAAATTTAGATGTTCGGAAAGGTGGTTTTAATGGTGGACAGGGTCACGTGCTTCAAGATTTTGGGCGAAGAAGAAAAAAGGGGAAGAGATGCTGGGAGTGACTGGGTTTTATACCCTCTCTGTGCTTTTGAATTTGAGCTTGTATTCTGATTGGTTGTCAGACTCCCATGGGGCCATGCAGGGGCAATTATGTAGGCTGTCCTGAGTCCCAAGCTTGGTTGACTCCTGCTGGGTGATGATATAATGAAAGGGCTTTGGGATTCCTATTATGGCTCTGCCTGATCTTTGTTATGTAGAATAGACTGGCCCAGGCCTTAATGGCCCATTGACAAAAGTGTGGGGGGGGGGCTGAGTTTCTGCCTCCCTTTTAGGGGGAATATTCTTCCCTTTTAATATTTCCTAAAATATTTCCTTTTTCTAGGAGAGGGCTGGTTGCCAACTTCCTACAGGTTGTGTGAAGGTGAAAATCTCACGTAACAACTGCCTTGCTTAGCAACAGAAATGTTGGGCTCAATTGTGGTCGTAACGCGAGGACTACCTGGAGATCACACTAGGTCTTGCGCTGGTAAGGAAGAACTTCTGCCTCTGAAGATGATCTAGGATTTGAATCTCCCCTCTCTTATTCAAACTTCTAAAGCACTGTGTCAGGTGCTGTTTCTTCCAGTCTGCATAAAAATAAGAATTGGAATAGTAGTAACTATCTCCAATGGAAGAGAATATATGTGGGTCAGGGTTGAACTGTAGAGTCCATGATGTTCCCTGAGCTTTGTTATTTGCCTGAGGACATTTCATTACCTAACAAGATAATATCATTAGTGCTAGAGCTTATGTGGTTTGCTCCCTATGAATACACAGTAGCTTCCCCTGCAAACCACACCGAGATAAGCAGGGATTAATGCTGGACAAACAATCAAGCAGTAAACAAGAGCCTAGTCAAGGAATTAATCATGGAGAAAGCCACACTCCCACCAACACTGGCAGGGCCAGCTGCTTTTATAAACAGGGAAGAAACGCTACACTCACTGGAACTGATGATGTTACCTAATCGGGTAGTGAAATGCTTGCAAGCAACCGTGCTCAGGGCACACCAAGGAATCCACCTCTCACTGCTTTCAGAACATTTTTAAAAGTAGGACAACATGATGGGCCAAAGAGCATCTCCCGTGTCTAATGGGGATGGCGCATCTGACATATGAAGATGTCAGGGAGAAAATTCCCTGCAAGGACGTGAAACAAATCCACACCTGACTGCAGAGTCCCAGAATATATTTTCTTAAGCTACATTCCCCCCCACCCCCCAGCCCCGTGCCTTTGCTAAATCAATTGAACCTCTGTAGCTCCCTGCTTGGCCCTGCTTTAAGAACCAGATAAAATGCAGAGGCAGCTCTGTTAGGAGGCTGACAGACCCAAAAGGACAGCAATAATATTTAGACTCATATGGGAGGTGAGATAGCTGAGCGGTTAAAGATGCTGAGCTTGGAGAGCTGACAGTCCGGGTTTGAAACCCGAGTCCATGGAATGGGGTGAGCTCCCGTTCTTGCCTCAGCTCCTATTCATCTAGCAGCTTGAAAGCATGCAAATGCGAGTAGATGAATAGATATCACTTTGGTAGGGAGGTAGCACATTCCGTGTGCCTTTGGCGTATAGCCACGCTGGCCATATGACCATGAAAAATGTCTCCAGATAATGCTGGCACCCTCGACCAAAAAACAGAGATGGGCACCATGTCCTAGAGTTGGACACAACCGACGGGGAAACCTTTTCCTTTAACTTTTAGGTGTATATATTGCTTCATATATTGCTTAGCTATTGCTTAGATGTATATATTGATATTCTATATTTATATATTAGATACACAAATATTTATATTATTATTATAGTAGGTATTTATATATTGCTTAGATGTATACATTGTATATATTGCTTCATTTATAAATTGCTTCAGGGACACGGTGGCTCGGTGGCTAAGACGCCGAGCTTGTAGATCAGAAACGTCGGCAGTTCGAATCCCTAGCGCCGTGTAATGGGGTGAGCTCCCATGACTTGTCCCAGCTTCTGCCAACCTAGCAGTTCGAAAGCAGATAAAAATGCAAGTAGAAAAATAGGAACCACCTTTGGTGGGAAGGGAACAGTGCTCCGTGCGCCTTTGGTGTTGAGTCATGCCAGCCACATGACCACGGAGACATCTTCGGACAGCGCTGGCTCTTCGGCTTTGAAATGGAGATGAGCACCGCCCCCTAGAGGCGGAAAAGACTAGCACATATGTGTGAGGGGGAACCTTTACCTTTACCTTCACAGTAATTTATAGCTCTTGCTATCCAGTTTACAGAGTCAGTATATTTACCCCCAACAACTTCAGTCCTCATTTTGCTGGAAACGTGGAAGGCTGAGTCAACCTTCAGCCAGTCAGGATCGAACTCCTGGAGCGAGCAGAGGGAAATGGGAAGGGGAGGGGCTAGTCCCCTTGTTCCCACTGCATCTGAGGTGGTGGGAAAGCTTCTTGGGAAAAGGTCAGAAGCAACCCAGATTCCCAGGAAGCCTTTTTCATACACAGGAACAGGAAAGAAAACCACCGGCTTACACATGGGTGTCTCAGCAGAGTTTTCCCTCCCCACCTTTTTTTTGGGTGGGGGGAGGGAAGGACGAGTTGAAGTCTCTCCCTCTTTCCTAGGAAGAAGGCAGCTGCTTCTACAGATGTTAAGTCAAACATCGGAACAGGCTGGGTTTTTTTTTTTTTTGCTCCTGCTGCTATGGGGAACATTTTTGCATTCCGATCTTGGCTTGTCATGCTCGGTGTGTGTTTGTGTGTTTTCTGCAGCGCTAATTAAAGATGACTTGCAAACCTGCCTTGGCAAGAGCCAAAGGTGGGTCGGCCGCAGCCCAAGTCCTGGCCAATCAGAGCCATGCATTCCGCTTTTAACCTGCAGACAAATGTGCTTCAGGATGGCAGTAAGTTACTCTGGGGCAATGTCACCAGCTAGGCAACATAGGGCTTGCTGCTCACTTACGCACTCTTTCTTGTCGCAGAGAAGAAACCCAGTAGGCTCCTTGGAGTCCATCCTTTCAGGCTTGTCCCACAGTGCGAGAGTTGATGACAGAAGAAGCTCGTCAGCTCCCAAACGAGAATATCCAAGCGATATTATCCCAAAACTGGAACGATTGGCCTCTGTTTTGCTGTCTAGCCCTTTCCAGACGACGAGATCTACTGGGCTGATTACTTCCCCTTGGCTGAGAAAGATTTCATTAGATGCAAAAAGATGATTCTGCAACCAGCTGCTCCGCTCCTGAATAAGCATGTAAGGAGTTGGCTCTCTTCCTGGTGGGGGGGGGGGAATATTGTCTGCCGCACACACATGTACACAGTTCAACGACACGCCCAGAGATGACATCACCAAGCTCTGCAAAATTAGAACCTTGCAACAATGTGTCCTACAAGTGAGTAGCCCTGCTGTAGAGTCCCTGTATTTTAAAGAATTTCTAAAAAGTCACCCCCCAAAAAAATTCTCTTAAAAAAACCAAGATTATTATACGAGCAATATTACTTGTGCCAAAGTAATCTTCCAGAAATCCAGAAAGGGGCATGAAGGTTTGGAAGATCAGGTAGATGTCCTACAATAATATGGTCTCCTGTGCTTTTTAACCTCTGAGAATAGAGGATAGCAATAGCGCTTAGACTTATATACCGCTTTACAATGCTTTACAGCCCCTCTCTAAGCGGTTTACACAGTCAGCATATTTGCCCCCAACAATCTGGGTCCTCATTTTACCCACCTCGGAAGGATGGAAGGATGAGTCTACCTTGAGCCGCTCAGGATCGAACTGTTGGTATTGGGCAGAGCTAGCCTGCAACACTGTATTCTAACCACTGGGAGGGAGGCAAGGAGGGAGGGAAGGAAGGAAGATAGGAATAGCACTTAGACTTATATACTGCTTTGCAGTTCTTTATAGCCCTCTCTAGTCAGCCTATTTGCCCCCAACAATCTGGGTCCTTGTTTTACCCACCTCGGAAGGATGGAAGACTGAGTCAACCTTGAGCCAGTCAGGATCGAAGTTCTGGCAGTGGGCAGAGTCAACCTGCAATACTGCATTCTAACCACTGCGCCACCAGGCCTGTTCCTCCCTCCCCTCCCCTTCCCCTTCCTTCCTTCCTTCCTTAGCACTTAGCAATAGCATTTAGACATATACCACTTTACAGTGCTTTGCAACCCCCTCAGAGTAAGTATATTTGCCCCCAATAATCTGGGTCCTCATTTTACCCACCTTGGAAGGATGGAAGGCTGAGACAACCTTGAGCTGCTCAGGATCGAACTTTTGGTACTGGGCAGAGTTAGCCTGCAACACTGGCAGGGAGAGAGGGAAGGAAGGAAGATAGGAATAGCACTTAGACTTATATACTGCTTTGCAGTTCTTTATAGCCCTCTCTAAGCGGTTTACAGTCAGCCTATTTGCCCCCAACAATCTGTGTCCTCCTTTTACCCACCTCGGGAGGACGGAAGGCTGAGTCAACCTTGAGCCTGGTGGGATTCGAACTGCCAAAGTGCTGGCAGCCGGTGATCAGCAGAAGTAGCCTGTAGTACTGCACTCTTAACCACTGTGCCTCTGCGGCTCATTTAGCCAAGAGAGGGGCATGATGGAAATATAATCCAAACAAATATGGGCAAGGAGACTATTTAGCATACGTCCCAGGACCAGAATATTGGAAAAAAGAATACCACAGCTGAAGGGGACCTTGTGGGGTCTTCTAGTCCAACCCCTCCTCAAACAGGAACCCCTATACCAGTGATGGCGAAACTTTTTGCAATCGCGTGCCAAAAGCGGGGGGGGAGCGCAGGATGGTCGTGCACAGGTGGGCCCACACACGCATAATTCTACGTGTGCGACCCCCACACACGCATGCGCGTATGACCCCACCCTTGCACATGCGTGCACGACCCCCACCCTCCCCCCATTTTTGCCATGCGATGAACCCGTTTTTTGCCCTCCCCAGGCTCCAGAGGCTTTCTAGCAGTGGGGCTACGCCCTGGTACGGGCGTACCGGTGCCTGCCCGGAGCACTGGGTACCGTTCCAGTACCCGCCCGCCCGAGCTCCTTGCCTGTATTTGAGCTCTTCGGTGCTTCCACGCATGTGCATGGAGCGCACGGCGCCTGCGCGATGCTCCGCTGAGCAGCTGGAGCGTCATGGAGGCTCATGGAAGTGTCGCAAGAGGTAAGGACACATATACACACTGCGCGTTTGTACGCGCACACTGCGTGCATTCATGTGGTGGACACCGGGCCCCATTGCACCATACCGATTGCAACGGGATCTGGAACCCACCACTGCTTTGTAGGAGCCTGGGGAGGGCAAAAATGGCTTCCCCCCACCCCGTGGAGTCCCTCCAGAGGCTTCAGGAGAAGAACGGCCCAACGCGGAAACCAGAAGTCCGTCCCCGAAGGCAAAAAAACGGCTGAAAATGTAAGCCAAATTCAGCCGTCAGGGCAACACCTCGTGTGCTCTAACAAATGGCTCCATGTGCAACCTGTGGAATATGTGCCATAGGTTTGCCATCACTGCCCTATACCATTCTGGACAATTGGTTGCCTTATCTCTTCTTGAAAACTTCCAATGATGATGGACCCACAACTTCTGTTTTCTCCTCAGTTCTAAGTTGCTTCTCTCCTTGATTAGTTTCCACCCATTGCTTCTTGTTCTGCCCTCAGGTGCCTTGGAGAATAGCTTTACTCCCTCTTCTTTGTGGCAACCCCTGAGATATTGGAAGACTGCTATCATGTCTCCCCTGGTCCTTCTTTCTATTGAACTAGACATACTCAGTTCCTGCAACCGTTCTTCATATGTTTTAGCTCCCTAATCCTCTTTGTTGCTCTTCTCTGCACTCTTTCTATGCTCTGAAGGAGAGGTGGGTTCCTATTGGTTCGGACCAGTTTGGCCGAACAGGTAGTAACTTGGCGACCTGAGTCGCTGGAACCGGCAGCGATCCAGGCCTGTCACGGCCCCGAACTGGTTCTCTTGGCGGTGCCAAAGGAGCCGCCATTTTGTTTTTTCCTTCTGCGCATGCGTAGAGCATTTTTTGTTGTGCTGCGCATGCGCGCACTGCATGCGTCAAGCATGTGTGCGTATGGCACGTCCCTGAGCGAACCACCAATATAGGCAGCCAGAACCCACCCCTGCCCTGAAGGCTAAACACAGAAGATTGAGGACCAGTCAAAAATGTTGCTGGCCACACCACCAATCAAGTCAGATGGTTTTGAAGGAGGATTAACTGGAAGATTGGACTATTCAAAGTATAGTAGACTTTCCTAGGTAGGCATTGTGCCAGAAAGGCAGGATATAAATACACCGAATAAATAAATATGACCCTTGTTCATCTTCTTTTAATTTCACAAGAAGAGACAAGCTGAAGATTTGCAACAGAATCTCTAAAAACAGCTTTCTTGCATCAGACCAAGTTCCTTTTCCAAACTATTTTGTTTCCGGGAACAGCCAGCCAAGATTAGAAATTAGGAATGTATGAAATAAAGCAGGGAAGTGATGATTGCTCCTAGCTTTTTATCCCCCAGTATTTGATATCCGGAGATAAAACTGCCTCTGAGCATGGAGCTTCTGCTTAGCCTGCATTAATAGGCATGAATGTTCCAGTAAAGAATAGAACTCCTGGTTTTCCGTTTTTATCCTTCATGGGGGGAAAAAAATCCTTAAAGAAATCTACAAATCCTGCTCTGCTCTCCCCAATTTTAGCTGAATCATCTCCCACTTCCATGAAGGTCTAAAATGTTGTTGGAAGAAAGGTCCATCTGGGTTCAAGTGGGGAGAAAGACACTGGAAACATGGTGACTGCTTGAAAAGATGGTTTTAACGGTGGACAGGAACACGTGGCTTGAAAATGTGGGGTGAAGAAAAAAGGGAAGAGATGCTAAAAGTGCCTGGGTTTTATTCCCTCTCTGTGCTTTTGAATTTGAGCTTGCATTCTGATTGGTTGTCAGACTCCCATGGGGGCCATGCAGGGGCAACTCTGTAGGCTGTCCTGAGTCCCAAGCTTGGTTGACTCCTGCTGGGTGATGATGTAACAAAAGGGCTTTGGACAATTCCTACTATGGCTCTGCCTGAAGGAGGTAGATCTTTGTTATGTAGAATAGACTGACCCAGGCCTTAATGGCCCATTGACAAAGGGGGAGGTGGGGTTTGCTGAGTTTCTGCCTCTCTTATAGGGGAAACATTCTGTCCTAGGAGAGGGGTGGGTGCTAACTTCCCACAAAACAATGTCATTAGTGTGACACCAGAAGCACAGTAGTGGGTTCCAGATCCCGTCACAACTGTTATGCTGTGCACGGGACGGGGTGTCCTAGTTAGGCCTGCACACTGCGCATGTATGCACACACCACTGCCCTGCGGCACCCAGCTGCTCAGCAGAGGTCTTGCAGGCACCGCGTGCTGGGTGCATGTGTGCAATTGGCCGGTCACATTATAAACAGCTATGGAACGTGGGCAGGCTGGTGGCCAAATGAGCCACTGTATAGGTACGATGGCTACTGCTCCCGGCTACTACTGGTACGGCCATACCGCCTGGAACCCACCACTGCAGAAGCAGAATGTCTTTGCAATAACCCCAACCTTCTTGGAGGAGGTTCTTCCTGCCTCCCTTTCAGGGGAAATATTCTGCCCTTTTAAAATTTCCTAAAATACCTCATTTTCCTAGGAGAGGGATAGGTGCCGACTTCCTCCAATGGTGATAAGATGTTGTCCCATAAAGGGAGAAGGACCCTCCTTTTCCTTTAGCTGGTCTTCTGTGACAGCCTCAAACTTTTCCTCCCCAACCTTCAACAGAAAAGGCCATGATCCAAACTGGTGTTCGGAGAAATATCCATCTACTTCTGTTCCAAGCCGGGAGAAAGACACTGGAGACAAAACGGAGTCTGTGGGCTGATTGGAAAGATGGTTTAATGATGAAGCAGAACTACGTGTGATTCTGGGTAGATGACCACATGGAGTTGACCGTGGCGGGGGTGGTGGTGTATTTTTATACCTTCTCTTGGGCTTTGCACTTTAATCCAGGTTTGGTTGAGTTCTCAGATGCCATGTGGGGAGTGGGCAAAGGCTAATCATGCCTTCATTCCCAACCCCCTGGAGCTGAAGGGGAGAACTCTTCATTGTGTAAAGCAGGGGTGTCCAAACTTGAGAACTTTAAGACTTGTGGACTTCAACTCCCAGAATTCCCCAGCCAGCATGGCTGGCTGGGGAATTCTGGGAGTTGAAGTCCACAAGTCTTAAAGTTCCCAAGTTTGGACACCCCTGGTGTAAAGGGACTGGCTTGGACACCTTAATGGCCCATTGACAAAGTGGGTGGAGGCAGGAAGCTGCAGGGAGCTATTCTCAATTTAAAACATGTTTCTTCCTTTTCACATCCAGGGAAATATAATATTCTGCCTTTTCAATATTTCCTAGGATATTTCATTTTTATGTGTGAGGGCTGGGTGATAACTTCCTACAGTGGAAAAAAACAACTACCTGGATGAACGTGATAACCAGGTTCAGCTTATGACCACAGGTGTGTCCAAAATTTCCATGGCTAAGGAAGACCGTTGTTAAGTGAATCCCTGCAGTTGTTAAAGTAGCAACACGGTTGTTAAGTGAATCTGGCTTCCCCGTTGACTTTGCTTGTCAGAAGGTCCCAAAGGTTTATCCCATGACTCCGGGACGCTGCAACCATCATAAATTAATTGCCAGGCATGTGAATTTTGTTCATGTGACCAGAAGGGGTGCAGTCGTGAGAAAAACGATCCTAAAGTACTTTTCTTAGTGCTGTCGTGACTTTGAATGATCCTTAAGCGAACTGTTCCAAGTCTTGGACTACCAGTACACCATGTGTGAATGTAGCCCACAGATACCGTCAAATCAGGACACATTTTATCTGATTAACAAAGTTGGAAGGGACCTTGTAGGTCATCTAGTCCAACCCCCTGCTCAAGCAGGAGACCCTACATCATTTCTGACAAATGGCAGTCCAATCTCTAGTGATGAAGCCCCCACAACTTCCAAAGGCAACTTCTGTTCCATGGGTTGATTGTTCTCACTGTCAAAAAGTTCCTTCTTGTTTCTAGGTTGAATCTCTCCTTGCTCAGTTTCCATGCCTTATTCCTGTCCGGCCTTCAGGTGTCTTGGAAAATAGCTTGACTCCCTCCTCTCTGTGGCAGCCCCTCAAATATTGGAAGACTGCAATCATGTCTCTCCTGGTCCTTCTCTTCACTAGCCTAGCCATGCCCAGTTCCTGCAACCGTTCTTCCTATGTTTTAGTCTCCTCTAATCATCCTGGTTGCTCTTCTCTGCCCTTTTTCTAGAGTCTAGAAAGTTCAAGGCACCCACCTTCCAATTGGTGGCAAAATGAGCTTCCCTCCCCTCATCGTAATGGGCCACTGACAAATAAACTCCAGAGGATTTTCGGATTATAACCCCCAATACAAAAGTTCACTTCTCTTTGCATAAGGATTCTGGCTCCCCTTCTTAATTAAAGGAAGAATGGCATGAGCTGCCACCCTAAATGTATGGGAGGTTTTTTGTGGGGGGGCAATTGAGGCTTTTTTGATTATTTCGCCTCTTCTTCAAATTGGATTGACTTTGCCCTGCAGTCAAGGGATTTTGCATCTGAATAGCTTGGGAGGAATTCCTTTATCTCTGGCTAATTGCAGACTGCAAGCGAAACCTCTGCCCTTCGCAAGCCCCCCACCCCTTCCTTCCTAATAGGACCTCCTTTTGAAATACTTCACAGCCAAAAGAAGATTCTGCAGAGCATCGAAATGGCCTCCCTTTTTCTCTGTTCCTTTCATTTCTTTTTTTTTTCCTTCTGCCTTTTCCCCCCTCTTTTCTTTCCTAACCAGAAACTCTTTCCTTTCCTTTGTTGTTTTGGGGATTCTATTTTGGGGTGGGGGGTCGGGAGGACCTAGTGCTTATTGTATTTACATTAGAAGAAGGGAAATGGGCTATAAACGAGGCTATTATCTACTCAGAATTTATAGAGTACTTTAGAGGATTCTTTAAGGTCTTTTGAAATGCTGGGGCAGCCATAAAGGCTGCAATGGAGCTGCGGGAGAGGCCTTTAGTGGTACCATCCACAAGCACAGCTGTGCCAACAAAACAAAGTGACTCACAGGAATAATGAACTCACAACTCTTCCAGGAGGGGAAGGGGCTGGCTGGCTGGCCTACCTTGCAATGCAGCCTACCAGCAGAAATGTGAAGGGATTGACAGGTGAACAGATTTGGAAGGGATCTTGCAAGTCATCTAGTTCAATCCCCTCCCCTTCCCCCAAGCAGGAGACCCTACACCATTTCAGATAGATGGCACTGCAATCTCTTCTTGAAAGCTTCCAGTCTAACCATGTATAGTTCCTGCAACCATTCATCGTATGTTTTATCCTCCAATCCCCTAATCATCCTGGTTGCTCTTCTCTGCACTTTTTCTAGAGTCTCAACATCTCTTTTTATAGTGGGACTGTTAGATACCAGAATCAGTTACAGTGGTTTACACCAAGGTCCTCTGTTCCGGCGGGAACCGAGATTCAACCTGATTGGTCGAAGGGTGTGACAGCTCCCTATAAAAGGGCTGCTGTCAGACTGAACCTTTGCTGGATTGTACAGAGTTGTTCAGAGTTAATAAAGAGCTGTTGCTGCCTAAGCCTGAGTGTGCCTTTCCTTTACCATATTTAACACTGGCGACAAGGATGGGATTCGAAGGCAACTAGGCAAACAAAAAGAGCACAACAATCCAGCAAGTAAATCCAGACCAGAGCTCGGCGCGGCATCGAGCAGCCATCATTGAGCAGCAAATTCAAACACGATCAGAGACACAACATGTCAATCCACACCCCACCGACTCCGTACAACCCAGTCACCGAGCACTGGGAATCCTACATGCTGACGTTCGACTGCTTCCTCGAAGCCAACGACCTCATGAGCCTTTCTGAAGGCCGGAAAAAGAACATGTTCCTGAGCTACTGCGGACGAGAGGTGTTCAAGACAGCAAAAGACTTGTCCAAGCCAACACCACTCCAATCGGTCGCTTGGTCGGTGCTACAACAGACCCTGAGGACACACTACGCTCCCAGACTGTTTAAACATGTCCAAAGGCACGAATTCAACATTCGTAACCAGAAAGAGGATGAATCCATCAATGAATAGATTGGGGCACTCAGAAAGGTCGCAGCGTACTGCGAGTTTAGAGATTTCGAGGAGCTGATACTTGACCGCATCATATGCAGTGTTCGGGACATTGGACTGCAGAGGAAACTACTAGTGAAATTTCCCTAGACGAACCCAGGGCCACTGAGTCTGCCGTTAAATCAACAGAATCCCTCCAGCGCCAAAACAATCCTAAAAGCAGGCGGAAGAACGCAGGTGTGCATCGCAAGGCTACAGAGCCTGAAGGCTCAGAGAGCGAAAATGACAGCTACTGCATGCGCAGTGACCGCACCAAGTCGACACGAAAATTCAAACTGCATTTCCCGCTTTGTGCCGGCTGCGGAGGAGACCATCTCAGAACACATTGCCGTTTCCGCAATGCAATCTGCCAACGCTGCAATCGAAAAGGGTACATCGGCAAGGTATGCAGAAGCAATCACCCCGCTACAACCTGGAAGCCTAGAAGCCAACCTAACCACCAGCAGAGGCCCAACCAAGGGGCATGGCGGCCGCCACCACGGTGAACAGAAGGCGACACCAGAGTCACCTACCACACCCCCATAGGCCAAGTCCGCACAAAGCAGCCAAAAAAGCTGAAAGTCACAGTCCTCATAGAGGACACTCCATGCGAAATGGAGATTGATACTGGGTCATCCTTGACCATAATGCCTTGGGCAGCACTCAAGCAGGCTATCCCTAGCCTTAAGAAGCAGCAACCAAGTCCCCATTGTGGGCCAGGGCACCTTCCAGATGAAATTCAAGACTTTCTGCGGCCAGCTACCAGTGACAGTAGTCAACGGAGACTTGCAGAGCCTCCTAGGGCTTGACTGGTTCGAAGCCCTGGGCCTAGAAGTGACCGGAATCAATGCCATACGAGACGAAAGCACTGAGGAACTCCTTAAGGAGTTCGCGGACGTCTTCAGCACCGGTCTAGGTAAGTATGTGTGGGCCCCAATATCTTTTAATTTGGTGGGTGCTCCCTCATAGGAGGCTTTCAAAAGATGCAGTACCAAAGATGGAGCTGTAGAGGTGGTCAACCGTATTAAGTTCCCCGGGGATGCAGATAACTAACAATTTGAGCTGGTCTCTCCACACGTCATCCTCAGTGAAGTGTGAAAACCAGGGTCTGCATTTCCTGCGTCGGATGAGGGGAGCGCACCTTTCTCCTGCTGTTCTGGCCACTTTCTACAGAGGCAGGATTGAGAGGGTTTTTAACAAACGGCACCCCTGTTTGGTTTGGTGGCAGCAATGCCTCAGGTAGAAAGTCCCTACAGAGAGTAGTTGAGGACAGCCGAGAAGATTATAAGAAGCAGTGACGTGCGGTGAGGTTTATGACTGGTGAGCCTGGTGACGTCATCAGCGCGAGCTGTGGTCGGTAATGGGACCATGCGTGCAGGAGGCTCCTCAGCGCTAGCCTTAGGCTAGTGCTGCACACGTGGTCCCATTCCCCTCCTTCCCTGAGTCAACGGGGAATGGGACAGCTTTGTTGCCTCAAATAATGGCTTAATGCCTCACTTATTGGCTTTGGTTGGATACAAAGCTAAGTAAAATACATTTACAAAGCTTGGCAACTGAATTCGACCTCGGGACAGAGACCATTCTGCCGAAGGAAGGGGAGTAGGGGGGAGCGGGAAGCGGGGAGGGGGTGTCTAATAAAAATGTGGGAGGGGGAGACCCAGGTTTGCTCGGGGTTCACGCTCTGCTCCAGCTACGGGACGGCCACCCCATTCGGGAACTCCATGGGGCAGGTGTGCTCCTCGCCTCGCCTTGCGTTCCGGCGCTCATGCCCATCGAAAGACTCCCAGAGAGAGAATCCCACATGGGGAGGAAAAGGGGCTTTTGGGCAGGTGAGATGAGTGCCTCAAAAGAGCAGCCCGAAGCTCCATCCGGCCCCTCCTTCAGCACCGAGCGCGTCCTCAGGCTGCCCCAAGGGTTGTTGCTTCGGACATCCCGTCTGCTCACAGCATGTCCGGCAGGGAAAAGCAGCCAGGCTGAATAAGCAGACTTAGCCCTGAGTAGGAGCGCTTAGCCCCTGGACCTGAGAAGCTAGCGCTGAGGAGCCTCCTGCACATGTGGTCCCATTCCCCTCCTTCCTGAGTCAACATGAAGTGGACCACGGCGCACGAGCCGCGGTCCCCTTCATGTTGACTCAGGAAGGAGGGGAATGGGACCACGTGTGCAGGAGGCTCCTTTTCCCTTTTACATTTTTTTTTTTCATGATGAGAGCGGTGAGGCTCTGCCTCTCCTGCCTCCCCTGACTGCACGTCACTGATAGGAAGCTCATATCACGTTATTCAGGATACTGCTTATAAGCTCTATGTGCTTAGAGCTCAAAGCATTGTTAGACACCCTACACACCCACTCTTTCTGTTGCTCCCCTCTGGGAGGAGGTTTCGAAGTATTTCTAGCAGGACTACCAGATTCTGTAACAGCTTTGTTCCCTATGCTTGTCCCTCTGGTAAGCTCGCATGTTTTTTTTTCTTGCCATTTACATGTATAGCAGAAATGGGTTGCTACCGGTTCGCACCAGTTCAGGCAAACCGGTAGTAGAATGTTGGCCTGGTTCGCAGAACGCGACCCAGGCTGGCCACGGCTCTGAATTGGAAAATGTTTATAGGCAACTCCGCATTGCAACCACAGCGAATCGGCAGTAATGCCAGCAGCAACCCCCCCTGATGTATACATCCAAATTAGATTGTGTTGTTTCTCTGTGTCATATGATATATGTGGGTACATACATAATTGTGCATTTATTTATTTATTTTGTCATGTTCATGTAGTGTATATTGGAGGTGGAGACGCTTTGAGAGCTGGATGCAACAAAATTTCATGTTAATGTATGCCGATTAGTGTACATTCAAAGGGATCATAAAGTATTCTATTCTATTCTATTCTATTCCATTCTATTCATTTTCTCTATTCTATTCTACTTTCTCTATTCTATTCCATTCTATTCTATTTTACTCATTTTCTCTATTTTATTCTATTCTATTCATTTTCTCTATTCTGTTATTTTCTATCCTATCATACTCATTTTTTCTATTCTATTCTATTCCATTCCGTTCCATTCTATTCATTCTTTCAATAAAAGATTTGAGAACCATTTGTCTGGTGTAGCGTAAGAACTCCTGTCTTGAGCAAGGGGTTGGACTATAAGACCTCCAAGGTCCCTTCCAGCCTTATGATTCTATCCTAGCTGATATCTCAAACTTTTGGCACCTCTTAACACCCTGGTGGGATTCACATGACTGAATAAGCCATCATTTTTTTTCAACCATTTTTTTTCAACCAACCCACAAATGACTTGGCTTATCGATTGACGCCAGTTGTAAATCACAGCTTACAAAGCAGGAGTGGCCATTAATGTCAAAATCAAATAATTATGGGTTATAGCACAATGCAGACCAGAGAGCCGACAGATTTTTGCCCTTGAATTCCTCCATCATCTGGTCGGATTGATTAGAGAGTGGTCGAAGTTGAATTTAAGGATGGGTTCGGTTACTGAAGGCCTAATCTCATTTATCGATTTCTTTGCAGCTCCAGTCAGCAACCGTGGCAGCCCAATTCGCACAAAACCATCTTTCCAGGACTAGCAACAAGACAGCATTAAAACATTGGGCCTGGTGGGTGAGCTTATTTAAAATTTCTGGTTGAATCCTCATAACAACCCAATAAGGTAGGTTAGGGAGGAAGAGAAAGGAATAACAAGGGGTATAGGGTAAAGGTAAAGGTTCCCCTCACACATATGTGCTAGTCATTCCCGACTCTAGGGGGCGGTGCTCATCTCCGTTTCAAAGCCAAAGAGCCAGCCCTATCCGAAGATGTCTCCGTGGTCATGTGATCAACATGACTAAATGCCGAAGGCACATGGAACGCTGTTCCCTTCCCACCAAAGGTGGTCCCTATTTTTTTCTACTTGCATTTTTACATGCTTTCAAACTGCTAGGTTGGCAGAAGCTGGGACAGGTCACGGGAGGTCACTCCGTTATGTGGCGCTAGGGATTCGAACCGCCGAACTGCTGACCTTTCTGATCGACAAGCTCAGTGTCTTACCCACTGAGCCACTGCATCTCTTGAACAAGCATAGGCATCACATTAATTCAATGCATGACTTAATCATTATTAAACAAAGCACGGCTGTTGGGCTATGATTCACAGTCTATGATTCTTGTGGTCCAGTACAAATGGAGGTGTCCAAAGAATAATTTAACTCAATGTTTCTCAACTCTGGTAACTTTAAAATAGGTAGACTTCAACTCCCAGAATTTATATTTTTATTTCTATACGTAGTCCTTGACGTACGATCACAATTGAGCCCAAATGTCTATGGAAATTCTCCATCATCCCAGGTCACGGTTGTCCCAAAAGTGCTTTTCAAAAGGAAACTGGACCATGGGTGAAATCTATTTATCTTTGCTACCAGCTTGCAAATGTGACTTATATAGTCCTTCACAGAGCTTTATAGCTCTCTCTTTACAGCGGTTTACAGTCAGCCTATTTGGCCCCAACAGCTCTGTCCACTTAACTTCCCTCCCCCCCAAATAAAGAGTATTTATTATTTTATTATTTTATTTTATTTTATTTTATTTTATTTATTTTATCTTATTTTATTATTTTATTTTATTATTTTATTATTTTATTTTATTTTATTTTATTATTTTATTTTATATTATTATTTTACTTTATTTTATTTTATTTTATATTTTATATATGTCATTTTATTTCATTTCTTTTTTCTTTTGTTTCATTTTTTTCTCTTTTCTCTTTTCTTTTCTTTTATTTCTTTTATTTTTTATCTTTTATTTTTTATTATTTTATTTTATTATTTTATTTTATTTTATTTTTATTTTATTATTTTATTCTATTTTATATTATTATTTTATTTTATTATTTTATTATTTCACTTTACATTATTTTATTATATTTTATTATTTTATTTTATTTTATTTTACTTTATATTATTATTTTATTTCATTATTTTATTTTATTTTAATTTTTACTTTATTTATTTCATTTCATTTTATTTATTTTATTTTATTTTTTATTTTTTTATTTTATTTCTTTTATTTCTTTAATTTTATTATTTTATTTTAATATTTTATTTCATTATTTTATTTTATTTATTTTATTTTTTTATTTTATTTTTTATTTTTTTATTTTATTTTATTTTTTTATTTTTTTATTTTATTATTTTATTTTATTATTTTATTTTGTTTTGTTTTATTTTATTTTATTTTATTATTATTTTATTTTATTTATTTTATTTCATTTTTTTATTTCATTTTTTATTTCATTTTATTTTATTTCATTTATTTTATTTATATTATATTACCACCTATTCGCCCATAATGACTCAAGGTGGCTTACAGAATATAAAACCATATTTAAAACAATAAAAACTAACAAAAAGAATCAAATAAATTAATATAATACAATATAACAAAATCACACCTCTCACCCTCTGCCCCAGTGGCAGCAGATCACACAAGCCATTTAATGGGCTCCACTCCACTCTGGGTTCCCCAGGCCCACTGGCAGAACCAGGTCTTCAGTGCCTTTCAGAAGAGTATTAGAGTGGGGGGCCATTGTAATATCTGGGGAGATGATGTTCCAGAGAGAGGGAGCCACTACGGAGAAGGCCCTTCTTCTGGGTCCCACCAGGTGTATATCACGATGTAGAAAAGATGTGGAGACTCTAGAAAGAGTGCAGAGAAGAGCAAGAAAGAGGATTAGGGGACTTGAGGCTAAAACATATGAAGAACGGTTGCAGGAACTGGGTATGTTTAGCTTAAGAGAAAGAAGGACTAGGGGAGACATGATAGCAGTCTTCCAATATCTCAGGGGTTGCCACAAAGAAGAGGGAATCAAACTATTCTCCAAGGCACCTGAGGGTAGAAGAAGAAGCAATGGGTGGAAACTAATCAAGGAGAGAAGCAACTTAGAACTGAGGAGAAATTTCCTGCCAGTTAGAACAATTAATCGGTGGAACAGAAATTGCCTCCAGAAGTTGTGAATGCCCCAACACTGGAAGTCTTTAAGAAGATGTTGGATAGTCTGAGACGGTATAGGGTTTCCTGCCTAGGCAGGGGGTTGGACTAGAAAACCTCCAAGGTCCCTTCCAACTCTGCTATTGTATTGTATTGTATTATATTCCCTGCCTCCCTGTTCTGATGGGTCGGATTCAGAAGTGGGTTCCTCCCAATTTGAATCAGTTCAGCCGAATAGGGTTAGGGTTAGGGTTAGGGTTAGGGTTAGGGTAACTCGGCCAGACACGTGACCGTACTGGTTCCATCCTCAGCGGCGCCATCTTGGTTTTCTGTTCTGCACATGAGCAGAACAATCTTCATTGAAAAAATGTAATTCCCCCCCCCCCTTTTTAATCTTCTGCGCATTTTTCATGGTAGTCATGCCGGCAGAAACCCACCCCTGGTCAGGTAGATGTGACCGGCAAGATACAGTCCACCTGGTCCCAAGTCATGAAGGGATTTAAAGGGTTTTGCTTGTTTGTGTCCAGAAAAAGAGACTTGGTGAGCAACGAGGCAGTTCATGCCCCTGCTGTCATCTTGCCTAACGTTCCTTGCTAAAACAAAACAAGACAAAAAACTGCAGGTAAATTGGACTCCTTTACACAGTCATTTGCAAGTGATGGCTTTGTTCTTCAGCCCAACTAAGATAAAAGATAACATTTCTTTTGAAAAAGCAGCCCACAAAGTTGGCTCAAGCATTGATAGAAAATCTGCAGAGAGGCAGATACCTGAGCAAGAAGAGCAAATGGTCCCCACCTCGTCTCACAGCCGCCTCCTCAAATCCAGGGGGAAAATACATGGAAATAAGGTGGTTCCAGGAAGGAAAGTTTCACCAAGAATGATTCAGGCAGAGACACTCGGCTGTGTGACTGAAGGAGAAGGAACTGGGACCCGCCTCCGGCTGGCAAGGAAAAAGCACTGAATCACATCCACCGAAAGATTTGTCTCACTGATGTGCACACATAGGCAGGAGTCAGGGAAGGGGGTTCAACGGGTGTCGCCAAAGGAGGAGGAAGAGCTGAGGACCTGTTTATCGGGCAGATGGAACTTGGCCAAAAAAATGATTCAGACCAGAACTTTGAGCTGAGTTTCGACCTGGATTGTACACTTATTTCCAGCTGCAGGAAGAAGGAAGAGGGAGAGGAAGAGGAAGGAGGAGGAAGAAGAAGAGCAAGGAGGACAAAGAAGGAGGAAGAAGGAGGAGGTGGAGGAGGAGAAGGAAAAAAGGAAGGAGGAGGAGGAAGGAGAAGAAGGAGGGGGGAGGGGGAGGAGAAAAAGGAGGAGGAAGAAGAAGGCAAGTAGGGCAAAGAAGGAGGAAGAGGGAGGAAGAAGGGTAGGAAGAGGAGAAAGAGGAAAAAAGGAGGAGGAGAAGGAAGAAGAAAGAAGAAGGAGGGGGAGGGGGAGGAGAAAAAAGGAAGGAGAAGGAAGGAGAAGAAAGAGGAGGGGGAGGAGGAAGAGGAAGAGGAGGAGGAGAAAAAGGAAGAGGAGAAGGAGAAAAAGGAAAGGAAGATCATCTTTGTCATCTTCTCATCTTCCCCATCATCTCATCTCCTCTTTCTCACCTCTCATCTTTCCTACTATCTTCTCCTATTGCCACATTATGAATTATCAATTGCTGTTTGTATCTTACAGTTTTTGATTCTATTCCATTCCATTTGAGACCTGAGCACTGGGGGTAACTTGCCTCAGCTCCTCCCCACCTAGCCCAGTTTGAAGGCATGCAAATGTGAACAGATAAATAGGTACCACTTTGATGGGAAGGTAAGAGCAGTTCTGCTTAGTATAAACGTCCCCTCTACCTTCTTTGGTTGTTTTATTTTGGGCACTGAAAAACAACACAGTACAAAGGGAAAAAAAGAATCACCTTTTCACTGGTGTTCCTTGGAATTTCGAAGTCCAACCAACCCTAGGAATTATCCAAATAATGTCTTAAGATATACTATGTGCTCAACGAGAGGCTTTTCCATAAATCTGCAGCTAATGTCATTGAAATATTTAGTTTTTATGCAATGTGTGTAATCTGTTTCTTATCCCACCATGAGTACTGATATTTATAGGATGGTTTTGAAAAAGCTTTTCCATAAACTACCTATTTCGATTCTCAGATATTGGCATTTTTTTTTCATATTTCCCCATCCCCATCGTCATCGCTTTCAATAGCTTTTTCAATTTTAATTCAATATAATTTTTTGATTGTATCACATTCAATAAACTTACCGTAGAAATTACTGGTTTTGCACAAATGGCAGTGGATAAGAAGGATTTCTTGTCATGACACGTTTTGTATTCTTTTCTCTCTTTTTAGTTAATTGAAAAAGGACATTTTTACAGTCAGGATTAATTTTAGAACATTATTATTATTTCAAGGTGACTTACGAGCTACATCAACAACTCTGCAGAAATACAACTTTTAAAAACAAAGATAATTCCATAATCTCTCTTACAGAAGATTGGTAGAAAGCAGAGGTGGTATTCAGCAGGTTCTGACCAGTTCTGGAGAATCAGTAGTGGAAATTTTGAGTAGTTCAGAAAACCGGTAAATACCAACTCTGACTGGCCCCACTCCCATCTATTCTCTGCCTCCCAAGCCCCAGCTGATCGGGAGGGAATGGGGATTGATTTTGCAGTATCCTTCCCCTGGAATGAGGAGGGAATAGGGATTTTGCAGTAACCTTCCCCTGGAGTGGGGAGGGAAGGGATATTTTGCAGTATCCTTCCCCCGGAGTGAGGAGGGAATGGGGATTTTGCAGTATCCTTCCCCTGGAGTGAGGAGGGAATGGTGATTTTGCAGTATCCTTCCCCTGGAGTGAGGAGGGAATGGGGATTTTACAGCAACCTTCCTCTGGAGTGAGGAGGGAATGGGGATTTTGCAGTATCCTTCCCCTGGAATGAGGAGGGAATGGGGATTTTGTAGTAGCCTTCCTCTGGAATGAGGAGGGAATGGGGATTTTGCAGTATCCTTCCCCTGGAGTGAGGAGGGAATGCGGATTTTGCAGTATCCTTCCCCTGGAGTGGGGAGGGAATGGGGATTTTGCAGTATCCTTCCCCTGGATTGGGGAGGGAATGGGGATTTTGCAGTAACCTTCCTCTGGAATGAGGAGGGAATGGGGATTTTGCAGTAACCTTCCCCTGGAGTGGGGAGGGAATGGGGATTTTGCAGTATCCTTCCCCTGGAGTGGGGAGGGAATGGGGATTTTGCAGTATCCTTCCCCTGGAGTGGGGAGGGAATGGGGATTTTGCAGTATCCTTCCCCTGGAGTGGGGAGGTAATGGGGATTTCGCAGTAACCTTCCCCTGGAGTGGGGAGGGAATGGGGATTTTGCAGTATCCTTCCCCTGGAGTGGGGAGGGAATGGGGATTTTGCAGTATCCTTCCCCTGGAGTGGGGAGGGAATGGGGATTTTGCAGTATCCTTCCCCTGGAGTGGGGAGGGAATGGGGATTTCGCAGTATCCTTCCTCTGGAGTGGGGAGGGAATGGGAATTTTGCAGTAACCTTCCTCTGGAGTGGGGAGGGAATGGAGATTTTGCAGTATCCTTCCCCTGGAGTGGGGAGGGAATGGGGATTTCGCAGTATCCTTCCTCTGGAGTGGGGAGGGAATGGGAATTTTGCAGTAACCTTCCTCTGGAGTGGGGAGGGAATGGGGATTTTGCAGTATCCTTCCCCTGGAGTGGGGAGGGAATGGGGATTTTGCAGTATCCTTCCCCTGGAGTGGGGAGGGAATGGGGATTTTGCAGTATCCTTCCCCTGGAGTGGGGAGGGAATGGGGATTTTGCAGTATCCTTCCCCTGGAGTGGGGAGGGAATGGGGATTTTGCAGTATCCTTCCCCTGGAGTGGGGAGGGAATGGGAATTTTGCAGTAACCTTCCTCTGGAGTGGGGAGGGAATGGGGATTTCGCAGTATCCTTCCTCTGGAGTGGGGAGGGAATGGGAATTTTGCAGTAACCTTCCTCTGGAGTGGGGAGGGAATGGAGATTTTGCAGTATCCTTCCTCTGGAGTGGGGAGGGAATGGGAATTTTGCAGTAACCTTCCTCTGGAGTGGGGAGGGAATGGAGATTTTGCAGTATCCTTCCCCTGGAGTGGGGAGGGAATGGGTATTTTGCAGTATCCTTCCTCTGGAGTGGGGAGGGAATGGAAATTTTACAGTATCCTTCCCCTACCACATCCACCAAGCCACGCCCACAAAACCAGTAGTAAACTTTTTTGAATCCTACCACTGGTAGAAAGTAGTGGGAAAATAAAGAAGAGCTGAAAAACTTTCTGGAATCAATTTCTTGTGTTTTAATTCCTAATTCCTAAACTATATATTTTTATAATGGTAAAATTTATAAAGTATTATAGCCACCACAACAAATATAATACTGTGCTCCAGTTCCACTACTTGTGAGTCATAGCTCATATCGGCTGATTTTCTGCTTTGTGATTTCGGATGGGAACGATAAAGTTAGTATCTACTTATGTCTGAGATGTTCTAGTGTGCTGTTGTTTATAAACGGGTTAAGTTTTTCCAAATTTAGGACACTCAAAGTCTAAATCTTGGTGGTAGAGTAAGAGTAAGACTAGTAAAGTAGGACGTGGTGGCTCAGTGGCTAAGATGATGAGCTCGTCGATCAGAAAGGATGGCAGTTCGGCGGTTTGAATCCCTAGTGCCGCGTAACGGAGGGCGCTCCCGTGACTTGTCCCAGCTTCTGCCAACCTAGCAATTCGAAAACACGTAAAAATACAAGTAGAAAAATAGGAACCACCTTTGGTGGGAAGGTAACAGCATTCCGTGCGCCTTCAGCGTTTCGCAATGCCAGCTACATGACCACAGAGACGTCTTCGGACAGCGCTGGCTCTTTGGGTTTGAAATGGAGATGAGCACTGCCCCCTAGAGTCGGGAACGACTAACACACATTTGTGAGGGGAACCTTTATCTTTAAGACTAGTAACTAGCTTCATACAGTATACCAAATATTTTTGACTTTTGCCTTTCTTTTCCCAAGTTAACAATATATAGACAATCCTTGATTTACAGGCCAATTGAGCCCAACATTTCTCTTGTTAAATGAGACATTCGTTAAGTCAGTTTGGCCCGTTTTACGGCTTTTCTTGCCACAATTGTTAAGTGAATCACTGTAATTGTAAAAGTTAGTAACATGATTGCTAGTAACAATTGTAAATGACTCTGGCTTCTCCCTTGACTTTACTTGTCAGAAGGTTGCAAAAGGTAATAGAATAGAATAGAATAGAATTCTTTCTTGGCCAAGTGTGATTGTACACACAAGGAATTTGTCTTTGGTGGATATGCTCTCAATGTACATAAAGAAAAATAATACCGTATTTTTCAGAGTATAAGACACACTTTTTTCCCTCAAAAAAAGAGGCTGAAAATGTGGGTGCATCTTATACACTGAATACAGCATTTTTTGCCACCCGAAACCCCGCCCCCTTCACCAAAATGGCCATAGGAGGCTTTCAGAGGGCTCCTGGGGGGCTGGAGAGGGCAGAAATGAGTGAAAAATGGGCCCTTTTTTGCTCAATCCCCCCCAGCCCCCAGGAGTACTTTATAAGCCTCCTAAAGGTTATGCATGCAATTTGTTTGACAAAAAACGGGCTCGTTGTCGCGAAAAATGGACCATTTTTTGCTCATTTTTGGGAGCCCCCAGGAGCACTCTGCAAGCCCCCTCAAGGCTATTCATGCCTTTTTGGGGGAAAAAAACCGGGTCCATTTTTGTGAAAAATGGGCTGTTTTTGGGAGGTCTGCAGAGTGCAAAAACTTTTTTTTTAATTTGACTCTTCAAAACCTTGGTGCGTCTTATACTCCGGTGCATCTTATATTCTGAAAAATACGGTACATTCATCAAGAATAAAAAGATACAATACTCAGTGATAGTCAAGGTTACTAATAAGCAATCAAATTATACTAGGAAACAAATAAAGACCATATAAACTGAAAGATGCAAGCAGCATGGTTATCGTCGTAAGTGGGGGGACATTGATACTAGGAAGGAAGAGAAGAAGAATAGTAATATAGTCTTGGTAAATTACTAACCACATGACCCAGGGATATTGCAACCGACATAAATACATGCCAGTTGCCAAGCGTCTGAATTTTGATCACATGACAATGGGCATGTTGTCAAAGTCATGTGTGGAAAACGGTCCTAAGTCCCTTTTTAAACTCCCTTTGTAACTTTGGAACAGTCACTAAATCAAGTGTTGTAAGTCGAGGATTACCTGCAATCAAAGATATGATCATAATATGTATATTGTTCCAAGTATTCACAACTCCCCCCCCCCCCCATTGTTGAACTGAAGTGCTGTTCCATTCCTATTCTGCTCACATTTTTATGTTTTTTACCTGGTTGTGTTCATTTTGGTTTTCATTGTTAGCCCCCTAGAGAAATGCATTCGAGATGGGTGGCCCCACACATTTAATCAATGAATAAATAGGAAATAAATAAATGTTGGTATAGCACCCAGCACACCAGCCAATATTAGCCCTGCTGTGACTTTGTCTTTTTCCGATTTTCTTGCTCTCTCTTTGAAGGATTCCCAGGCTTGGAACAATGTAAAACTATAAAATGAGATAACATCACCGGCATAAGCAGAAATGAAGTGCCCGGAACCATCTCTGTCTTCAATCTTTTGAGGTTTGGGAAGTCAAAAGGAGGTGTTGATTTTATTTTCTTCACACTCCAAATTGACATCTTTCCACTAAGTAGCCATAATGCAATTCTGCCAGGTGCTGGAAAGCCACTAACAGGGTTGAGAGCTATTAAAAACAGTCGGAGGGGAAAAAAATACAACAAAGGAAAAAGAAAAGGAATATCATTTTAGTAGTAGTTCTAATTCTTTGCATAATTATCTAATACAATTATTATTTATGTGTATGTATGTGTAGATAGATAGATGGATGGATGGATGGATAGATGGATAGATGGATAGATGGATAGATGGATAGATGGATAGATGGATAGATGGATAGATGGATAGATGGATAGATGGATAGATGGATAGATGGATAGATAGATAGATACATCTTTACATAACTATACTTTTTCACTTAAATAATATTTTCCAAGTGTCTTTTTTCCCTTTGATAATATATGCATGTATTTTTATCTTTCTGTTCTGCTTGTATTTTTCATTTCTTTTTTTGTCACTATTTTAAAAGCAATGGAAAATTTAAATGAATTAAAAGAAAACAGGGTTAGGTGACAAATACATCATGTTTTATCAGATGCCTTTTTTAAAAAAAATTATCAAATTAGAAGATCCACTTTCTTCCAGATTCCCTGGAGGTCTCTTTCCACCCCACACCGCCACCCCCAATCTTCTATCCCCAAAGAAAATGGAACTCTGGTCTTTGTGGCTTATGTGGTTTATTTATTAGATTTTTTATCTCGCCTTTATTATTTTAAAAATAACTCAAGGCAGCAAGCATTCATAATACCGCTTCTTCTTCCTGTTCTTCAAAACAGCAACCCTGTGAGGTGGACTGGACTGTAATAAATTGATTGGCCCAAAGTCACCCAGTGGCTTTCATTCCTAAGGCTGCACTAGAACTCACACTCTCCTGGTGATTGGCCCAAAGTCACCCAGCCGGCTTTCCATGTCTTAAGTGAAACTGGAACTAACAGTCACCTGGTTTTAGGCAGATGCCTTAACCATTATAATACAATACAATACAATACAATACAATACAATACAATACAATACAATAGTAGAGTTGGAAGGGACCTTGGAGGTCTTCTAGTCCAACCCCCTGCCTAGGCAGGAAACCCTATACCGTTTCAGACAAATAGCTATCCAACATCTTCTTAAAGACTTCCAGTGTTGGGGCATTCACAACTTCTGGAGGCAACTTCTGTTCCACTGATTAATTGTTCTCACTGTCAGGAAATTTCTCCTCAATTCTAAGTTGCTTCTCTCCTTGATTAGTTTCCACCCATTGCTTCTTGTTCTACCCTCAGGTGCTTTGGAGAATAGTTTGACTCCCTCTTCTTTGTGGCAACCTCTGAGATATTGGAACAATGCTATCATGTCTCCCCTAGTCCTTCTTTCTCTTAAGCTAAACATACCCAGTTCCTGCAACCGTTCTTCATATGTTTTAGTCTCCAGTCCCCTAATCATCTTTGTTGCTCTTCTCTGCACTCTTTCTAGAGTCTCCACATCTTTTCTACATCGTGGCGACCAGAACTGAATGCAGTATTCCAAGTGTGGCCTTACCAAGGCATTATAACTGGTTATAACATTACACCAGACTGGTTCTTGAGTTTTTTTTCCCCTTCTAATATACTGTATGATTCTTGACCAGAAGTGATATAAACACTAGGCAAAAGAAAATAATAGGGAAGGAAGGGGAGGGGAGGGAAAGGAAAGGAAAGGGGATGAAGGGAAGAGAAGAGAAGGGGAAGTGCTTATGCCTACCATGCTATTATCTCTTACAATGCTAGACAACACAATATCAACAGTAGAGACCTTCTAGGTTCTATCATATCTCAAGACCTAAAATGGACACCTAACATCAAAAACGTCATCAAAAAAGCACCCCAAAGAATGTTCTTTCTGTGCTAGCTCAGGAAGCTCAAACTGCCCAAGGAGCTGCTGATTCAGTTCTACGGAGGAATTATTGAGTCTGTTATCTGCACCTCCATAACTGTCTGGTTTGGCTCTGCAACCAAACAAGACAGACAGAGATTTCAGAGCATAATAATGCAGAAAAAACAATTACTGCCAATCTGCCTTCTATTGAGGACCTGTACACTGCACAAGTCAAAAAGAGGGCTGTGGAAATATCTACAGACTCCTCGCATCCTGGACATAAATTGTTTCAACTCCTACCCTCAAAATGACACTATAGGGCACTGCACACCAAGACAACTAGATACTAGAACAGTTTCCCCCTGAAATGCCATCACTCTGCTAAACAAATAATTCCCTCACCACTGTCAAACCATTCACTAAGGCTGCATTACTGTTAGTCTTCTCATCATTCCTATCACCCACCTCCTCCCACTTAAGACTGCAGGACTGTAACTTTGTTGCTTGTATCCTTAGGATTGATATTGATATTGATTGTTTCCTGGTTGCTTATTTGTACCCTATGATTATCATTAAGGGTTGCACCTTATGATTCTTGACAAATGTATCTTGTCTTTTATATACACTGAGAGCTTATGCACCAAAGACAAATTCCTTGTGTGTCCAATCACATTTGGCCAATAAAGAATTCTATAATTCTATTCTATATTATTCTATTCTATTCTGTTCTGTTCTGTTCTGTTCTTCCGTTCTCTTCTCTTCTCTTCTATTTTCTAGTCTACGCTAGTCTAGTCTATTTTTTTCTGCACCCCCAACTTTAACTTATTTTACCCACAATGGGGTAGGTAGGATCACAGAGTTTCTATCAACATTAATTCTTGAACATGGAACAAGAAAACACTCTTTTGTCCTTCGTCTCATGTCCGAAGTATCTCAGTTCTGCCTCTTCTTCACCCCCTCCCCCCCTTTCAACTGATATCTTATCCTCCTATTGTACATTCCTTCAAAGGCCCTTCCTTGGCTTATTCTATCATCTCTGCGCAATTACTGGAAATGATTTTTTTTTTAAAAAAAAAAACCCATTCCACAGAATCTGTGCTTTTCAAGGGAGGAACCTAAGATACCTAGGCAGATGTTACAATCACAGCAGGGCCTATGCTTGGCTTTTAATGTCAAAGCCAAGCATTTCCCAAAGCCATGGTCTCCCAAGCATGTGCAGAGGGCAAGTTGACTCTTGACTCAAGAGCAGTTGAGGGGAGGATCCCCAAGGAGTGTGGCATCTCTTTTTGGCTTCTCTTTGCTCTTTGCCAAAGAGTATATTATTGCACAGGATAAATCTAACCATCCATGGCATTTATTATCCCTTCTGGAGCACCCTGTGGAATGACCTCCCCCCGGATATTAGGAATACCTCTGACCTCCGCTCCTTCCGTATTAAGCTTAAGACCCACCTATTCCAAGCAGCTGGCCTGGCTCAACTTTGATCTAACCATATCGCTCCTGACGGGTTTTTAATTGGGTATTTTAATTATATTTAATTTTTAAGGGTTTTAAATGCTGTATTTTAATTGTTTTTATCAGCCGACCTCCTCCTTGTGTATGTTTCAGTGTATGTCTTTGTTATATGTTTGTTTTGTTCACATATTTATTTTGTTATGTTTCATTGTACGCCGCCCCGAGTCCTTCGGGAGAGGGTGCGGCTAAGAAATAAATATATTATATTATTATTATTATTATTATCTTCACCAACTTTTACCAGGCTTAAGGCAGCAAAGATTTTTTTTTTGCCAAATTGCACCAAAAAGAACAAAAAACTGAATGAAGAAATCAGGGGGGGGGGGGGACTGACAAGGAGAGGAGAGGAGGGGGGGGGGAGAAGAAGGCTGCTGAGCCTATTTGATCACGAAACCTACATCTCTGCTTGCCATCCTTCAGCAAACAGGAGGATTAGCGCACGCGATTCAGCTACAGCTCTCATTTCCTGCCACAGGATATTTCAGGAGAAGTGATCAACGCGGGAAGCAAGCTTTAACAAACATTTTTTCCTCCATTTTTTCTTTTTTTTAATAATAATTTTTTAAAAAACAAACAAACCCGGGAGTGTTTCCACAAGAATTGGAAGGAAAGGCGAGCCCCGTTGGCGGAAGGCAAGAAGGAAAGCGCGGGGCTTACTTAGGAAACAAGTCACCTGAACTGCCCGGCTTGTGGCTGCCAAAAGGAGCGTCGCCCCTTGCCTCCCTCTCGGTTTGCACAATGAAGGCCGGTTTTTTTCCTAAGGCTGGGTCTCGACGACGTGTCCGTCGGGCGCCCGAGCCTCTCATTCGGGCCGGTGCAGCTCAGTCTCTGTCTCTGTATCTCTCATCTCTCTCTCTCTCTTTCGCTCAGTCACTCTCTTATCGCTCTCTGTATCTTTCTCTCTCCCCCTATCTCTCTCTGTATCTCTCTCTCTTTCTCCCAGTCTCTCTTTCATCTCTCTCTGTATCTCTCTCTGTGTGTATCTCTCTCTCTGTATCTCTCTGTATCTTTCTCTCTCTTTGTGTGTATCTCTCTCTGTATCTTTCTCTCAGTCACACACTCTTTCAGTCTCTCTCTCTCTCTGTATCTCTCTCTGTATCTCTGTATCTCTCTCTTTCTTTCAGTCACACACTCTCTCTCTGTATCTCTCTCTTTCTCAGTCTCTCTCTTTCTCTCTGTATATGTGTGTGTGTATGTATGTATGTATGTATGTATGTATGTATGTATGTGTATGTATATATACATACATACATATACATATACAGTGTGTGTGTGTATGAATGTATGTGTGTATGTGTATATATGCATGCATGCATGCATGTATGTATGTATGTATGTATGTGTATATCTATCTATTATCTATCTATATCTATCTATCTATCATCTATCTATCTATCTATCTATCTATCTATCTATCTATCTATCTATCTATCTATCTATCATCTAACATCTAACATCTAACATCTATCTATCTATCATCTATCTGTCTGTCTGTCTGTCTGTCTATCTATCTATCTTCTATCTATCTATCTATCTATCTATCTATCTATCTATCATCTATCATCTATCTATCTATCATCTATCTATCTATCATCTATCTATCTATCTATCTATCTATCTATCTATCTATCTATCATCATCTATCTATCTATCTATCTATCTATCTATCTATCTATCTATCTATCTATCTATCATCTACCTACCTACCTACCTACCTATCTATCTAACTATCTATTTCTCTCAGTCTCTCTCTCTCCCCACCCCCACCTCCGCCGCCCGTTTCGCGATCCGCCCCGGCCGATCACTTCGCCAGGTTTCCTCTTTGCGATCCGAGAGAGATGCGTGCTAATCCGGAGCAATAGGCTCGGACTCGAACGAGGACCTGGCTGGATGAAAGGGTCCCCTTGGAGAGCATTTGGGAGATCGGGAGCCATTCTGTTCAGGCTACGGGACACTCCGTGGCGTCGGATCCGATTCTCCCTCTCTCTTCCCCCCTCCCCCTACCCGTGCAAGAACCTTGTAAAAACTGGAAGAAAACGGGGAGGGAGTGGGGGGGGGGGAGAGATCCGGGTTTCTCGCCCAGTTCTCCCCAGTTCCAGCGCCGAAGATCGCAAAGGTGGGGAAGAGCAGAGCAGTTGAAGTTCCCAGCTTGCCGGGAAGATCCGTTTGCAACCTACCCTAAAAGAAATACACGCCACACTTCCACAAGCCCTTCTTCCCCCTGTCATCTCGCAGCGTCGGAGGAAGCGTTGGAATCGGGAACCGAGACGGTTTCGAATTGATCCGGGCGATAGCTTTCATCGTCGTCTATCTACACACTCTTTAATTCGGTTCGGCATCCCACCCATCCACTCCCAGCCAGCTGATGCTTTCCAGATGTGGAGGACTCGCAGGGTCCAGAGACATCTGCAGGGCATCTGGTTGTTGGGCGAAGGCAGGGAAGATCTGGGGACGTTGCCACGCCGTGATTTTCTCTTGCTCCGGGGTAAAAATGCCCGGAGCATCCGGTTTTACCGATGACCGGCTGCTCTCCTTCTCCCCTTTCCTTTTCAACGCCCGTGTGAACGGAAACGGAGCGTGTAGAAGGCGCTCCTATTGCAAACCCGTGTCTTCGGCTCGCGGCCACTAGGTGGCGCGCTCTCCTCGCGGTACCGCAACGCCGCTCGGCCAATGGAGGCGGACGACGGGCGGGCTCCTGCGCCATTGATTGGTCCGCCAGCCTCCGCCCCTTTTCATTCATCTTTCTCCTCTTCGCCCCGAGCTCTCCCCCCCCACCCCGCGCTCCTCTTTTCCGAGGATCGCCGCGGATCCAATCGGAGGGAAGCTTGGCGGTTGCTAGGGGCGGGCCCTTCAGCCCTTCTTGCCAGTCGCCAGCGGGTGCGGGGTTGCTAAGGGGAGAGGCCCGGGAGGTGATGGACAGCTGAAGCCACGCCCCTTGGGTCTCAGCCGCGGAGGCTGAGCCGGAGCGCTCAGAGCGAGAGCGTCGCGGAGCGGGTTTGGCTGCTCTCGCTGGTGCATCGAGCCTCCTAAGTCTATGCACCCCGGGTAAAAGAAAAGAAGGAGCCCCGGCCGCTCGAAACAAGCCGGGCCGAAGGTTCGGAAGTTGTCTTGCACCGAACCAACCCGAGGATTCGGAAAGCCGGAACGCCCCGGATCGCCCCCTGGATACACCGCCGTAGGGGATCCCGTCGAGACGATCGCAGCCCCTTTGGCAGCCCGGCGTCCGGGACGGCTGGCCGCTCCCGGGGAGGACTTGAGCGGAGCCAGCCGCTGGTTCGGCCCCCAACTCGACCGCCGCCGAAACGCTTGGGATTCCAGCCGGCACAGCTGGACCTGTCGCGCTCTTGGAGGGGATCTTGGGGAGGATCCGAGCGGGCGGCCAGGTCGGGGGAGCTACGAGACGGGGGGATCGTCGGGACTCGCCAGGCATCTTCGCACGCCGGCTTCGGACGACGGGGAAGGACCGCAGCGTTTTGGACCGACGAGCTTGCCAGCTTTCCCCGCGGCCCGGAGGAGTTTAATCGCGGGAGCTTGAAGCGGACTTTGGGAGGGGAGATCCCGCCGGATCCTTGCCTTTGACGCCGCCGAGCCAACCTCTCCGGGCTCAGGATCCTGCAGCCGCCCCGCCGCCGGGCTCCGGCCCCGCGATGGCTGCGGCCCGCCCGGGGGCACCCCGGCTGCTGCACCCGGGGACGCTGCTGCTGTTGCTGCTGCCGCCGCTGCTGCTGCTGCTGGTCCTGCCGGGGGGCTGCCGCGCTTTGGAAGGTGAGCCCCGCCGGTCTCGGGGAGGGATTGGCGGCGCCTGCCTCTGGATCCATCCAGCCGCTTGTGGAGACGCCGGGAATGGGGTGATGGCGTGGGAGACGGTTTGGGGAACGAACGGCAGTCTGTCAATCCTTTTTTGGGGGGGCAGCCCCCCAAGACACGCGTGTCTTCCTTCGCCTTCCTGATCCACACGACCTCTTTTGCACGGAAATCGGAGCTGTTCTGCGAAGGGGTTGGCCGGCCTTGGAAATGCAGGCTTCTCACCCCATTCTGGAGTCTTTACTCCCCCACCCACCGACCCAAACCCAGATTGTCTAACCGAGGCCAATAAACTAGTTCTCTCTGGAGATTGGAGTAACCATATCTTGGCTTGCCTGGCTTGGAGGCTCCGTTTTATCTTCGGTTCTTTAGATTTTCTGAAACTCTTTGGATGAGGTTTCTTTTCCCGAAAAGCGCTCCTCCTTTAAAAGGATTGGGGGAGGTTTGGCGGATAAATTGAGTGAGAAGCAGCTCATAAGCCTTAAACCTCAGTTTGAAATCCTTGGGGACGATCTTAGCTCTGGGCAGATGAAGACCACGTTCGTTTTGCGTCCGCTGTATTCACACAACAGCCTGTCCTTCTAGTTTTGCTTGGCCCAATTTCCCCAGGTTCAAAAAAAACAAAACAAAAAACCAGCATGGTAAGGCAGAGTAAGGAAGGCGTGAGCCCTGCCAAACCTGAGTTATGTGCTTGTCGGCACAGATAAAATTCCTTGTTTCCGCCTATTGCAGGACGCAATCCGCAATCCGAATTTATCCGCTTTTAAATTGGTAAAAATAAGCGGCGGATGACTCCAGAAACTCTCTTTACTTTTAAATTACAGCTGGTGAATGTGGAGATTCCCAATTCTGTGTATCACGAAGGGTGGGTGAGTAAGGGGTCTCAGTGAAAGTTGGAAGTTCTGCAAAAGTGGTCGGTTGCTGGAGAAATCAAAGTTTTCCTTGGCACTGGAGACCACTCTAAGCGAAAATGCGCTTGGTTTGAGTTAACATACCCCAATGAGCCTAATCAATGTTATTGCAGAAACCTTGATTAAGAAAAGAAAGGCTTTCTTTCTCACGAAGTTAGTCCCTGTGTTGTGGTTACGGCTTCAGCCCATTCCAGTTTTAAATTGAAATAACTCAGAGAAGCTTTCTTTAAAAGTTCATAGCTGTTTTCCATCGTAGGACTGGTTTATATACCGCTGATGCTTTCCTATATTCTCATCCCTTTGAAAGAAAGGCAGCTTCCAGAGGAAAATCCCTGTGTGTGTGTATAAATACATACATACATACATACATACATACATACATACATACATACATACATACATATCACATTTATAAGTCGCCCATCTCACGTTAGGGAACTCTGTAGTCGATCATCTGTTTCTTTTTTTTTTCTCCGCTCGATCCTGAAGGCCTCAAAAAGATGTTGTTTTTCCAAGGACTTGGGAAGACTTGTTTGTTAGTCCGGTGTAAGGAGAGGCTTGCTCAAATTGGCCTGTTTTAGTTGCAGTTGGACTTGGGTGTTTGGGACTTTTCGCACTTTGTCTCGTAGTGAAGAACCAGAATCAAAAATACCTTCTCAGTGTGGTCAAGCAGAGCAGATCCAGAAGTTGATTCCTCCTGAAATGTTTTACTAAACAGTCCCGTAACTTGATTTTTTTTTTGAACAGGTTTGCCCCGTTCTCTCTTAAGCGCCTTAATTTCTCACATCGCCACTCCTAATCTGCAGCTTTAAAGTGAGTTTCTTCCTGAAATGTTCTGAAGTATATCAAACATTTCCCCCTTTTTTGAAAGCATCTTTTAAAACCTGGCCGTGGAGCGTTGGTTGTTTTCCTTAAAATCTTCAAAGCGTCCATCAGATGTCTCCCCCCCACCCCCACACACTTTCCTGTTTGATGCTGCCTTAAAAGTTTGATTTTTCCAAAGCACTTCTTTGGCTTGAGTTGGCTCCAGTCCTCTCTTTGTTGGCAGACAGAGAACAGATGGAGAGGTAGAAGGGAGGCTTTTTTCCTTTTCTTCCGTTCATGCTTTCTTAGAACTGGTGATTTCCAAGAAAAAGAGGAAAGAAAACTAGAGAAATCTGTTAGAGGTCAACTAACTTCCTTTCTGGAAATTAAACAGCCATGGTAGAAAAAAATCATTGGTGGGACATTGATCCCCCATTCTGATGAATGCTTTGCTAGTATCTTTGTTTGGCCTGTTCATCCCTTAAGGACTATGTGATATTTATACATCACAACTTTCCTGCTTGTAGCACTGGAGAATCTTGGCCCTGCCAATAAAGCATATTTGCAGCTCATCATATCCAAAAAGGCAAAATGGCACTTCAAGAGGCCCGCATTACAGAACTATAACTGAAGTGGGTTGTGGCTTTCCCTGATTCTTCAGAGGGCTCCATCCACTGTTTAAATTCTCCCCTGGTTGGATTAACCTTCATCCCGTAGCCGAAGGCTTCAATGCAGAGAGTGCTTGGTTTTCTGGGTGCTGGGCTTGGACAGAATATGTGAGGGGGGAGAGAAAACCCTGTTAATACCCAACTTTCTAACCTTGTTAACCAGGATAAGAGATAGAGGCACAATTTCCACAGAGCTTTATTCAACATGCGAGAGAGAAGAAGGGGGTGAAACATTCAGACCCTCGTTTTTCTTTTCGGCCGTCTTCCGAACCGCTGCTAACAAACTCCATCTCTGATTGAATATCTGGAGGTTTGTGCGTGAACTAACTCCCACTTGGTTCATGTACAGAAGTGCTGGCTTCTTAACCTGCCCGTGGGTTTTTTTCTTTCCCCCCTTTCGTCCCTCCAGTTTGTCTACCAGCTGGACTCTGTGAATTGATTAATAGCGTGCGCCTTGCATATGCTGTGATTTATCAGTCAGGCGCTCTCGAGCGGGCTGGCCTGGCATCTTTCCCTCCTTACGCTGGCCGTTCGTTTGCCATTTTAGACGTGGGTTTTTTAGGACGGACGGGCTGGGCGACAGAGCGAAGTAGAATCGAGGAAGGAAGATGCAAACCGGGCAGCAGGACTGCAGCGCTGCGAATGGGAAACTTAGCAAAACGCCTGATGTCAAGTGCCAGGAGTAAATCCACACACGCGTGTTCCACATAAGTGGCAGCTGCTTAGAGACCCTGGGGATTTTAATCTGAGTGTCTGTGGCCTGTCCAATTTGGCTTGCCGAAAGCAGCCAGTCCCCAGCTTGTTCGTTATCTTCTTCTCCAGGTTCTGCAAAAGTTGGGACTTTTTGTGGTTGCTGGCTGGGGGCAGTCTATATATACCCATGTTTTTAGCCTTAGCTGGTTCTTTCTCCTCTTTCTCAAAAAAACCCAATTGCTTGGAGATACTTTTGCACAGGTGTGTGTGTGTGTGTGTGTGTGTGTGTGTTTTCTGCTGTGGGTGTTCTGCAAGGTGAGGTGGTCTCTCTCTCTCTCTCTCTCTCTCTGTGTGTGTGTGTGTGTGTGTGTGTGTTGCTTTGTGTCTCTGTCTCTCTCTGTGTGTATCTCTCTCTGTGTGTATCTCTGTCTCTGTCTCTCTGTCTCTGTCCCTCTCTCTCTCTCTCTGCAAAGCAGTGCAGGAGAAGAGAAAATGGCAGGTTGGGGGAGAAAGTACCCAGTTTTATCCCTAAGGGTTGCAGGAGAGGTTGGTGATGCTGGAAGGGGGAAAAAAAGAGGATTTCCTGCAAATTCCAGCATAAGCGTGCTGGATCTATCTGAAGCCATCTCGCCTGCCTAGAGAAGGAAAGTTTTGCTGAGGAGCAATAGTGTGACTGGTTTTCTATGCCCAAAGAGCTGGCTAACTCTGGTCCCTAAAGATCAGTTTTTCTAACTGGGCCCAACCTCCGTGGTCATTGACGGATGGCAGTAGGAGGGAGCTCTGGACTTCCAAGCGCCAAGCGTCTCTTGCTGCTTCCTGAGCTGCTGCCCCAGTCCTCCCCTTCCATTCCAGAAATTCTAGCCTCTAAGTTGGAAACAATATGATGGCCACCAAGAGTTGATTGATGGCAGCAGGGTATATAAATCCGAAGGATGCCTCTGCATGGTTTAATTTAGCGGAAACCAGATCGCGCTTTCCATGGGCTTTCGAAGAGCATTGGTGAGGGGGGGGGGCAGTTTCTTCAAACACCTTTGTCCTCTACTTCTGAGGTTAGTGGCCCAAGATTGTCCATCAAGGTAGCTTTTGGCAATGCCAAAAAGGGATGTGGATTTTGGCAAGGGGCAGACGAGGCTGGATTTAAAAAAAAATCTGCCTCTGTGTTTCAAGAGAAACGTTGGACTCCTTTGTCTGGCCTAGCTTGCTGCCCTCGCTTGTATAGTTAGCATATGGAGTCCTTGGTGGTCTCTGAGCCTGGTGGTTGCAAACGTTTCATTACCCAACTAGGTAACACTATCAGTGAAATGAGAGGGTCTCTAACCAAACCACCAAGCTCAGAGAGCACCATAGACGTCGCAATTCAATTGAAATCCTTCTACTGCAAGTTGGTGTGGCTTGCCGAAAGAATTTGGGTCAAAACCAATTTAGCCATGCTGCGTGGTTCTGACATGCATATTAATAATCTTTAATTGATGAGAGTCTTGTCATCTGTCCAGACATGTAGGATTCACGGCATAATTACCACCTCGTCCCGTTTCCACGCTCATCCCAATTTAAACTCCACATCGGCATGGCCACGCCACGTATCTGTCGAAGAGAGTTTTATTTTATTTGCTTGTGTATGTATTTACTCAATTTGTATAGCCCCCCCATCTCAGATGAGTGACTCTGGGTGGGGAAACAGCCGTAAAGTCAACGAACACCAATGAGAACCAGCACAAAAAATAAAAAAAATAAATGAATATGGTTAAAATGTTGTGAGTTACAGCTCACGAAATCTTATGCTTTCTAATGAAATGCATTTGTCGGCAAGGGTGCTATCAGAATCTTGGTGGTCACCCTTTCGTGCGAAGTTAGGAAAAGTATTTGGGACTCTAGGAATTAAGAAATATATATTTCGAGTTGTGCGTCAACTCCGTGGTGTCACTTTTACGCCATGGAAATGCTTCTTCAAACGCTGCAACCACCTTAGAGGGCTTAAGGAGTGGGTCAAAGGATGGGGTTTTCCCCTCCTGTTCGGAAACATATTTGTGGATAATGTGGGGATTGAAATCTGCACTGGAAATCAAAAATAGGGCACCGGCTGGTGGTAAGAATGGGCCGAATGCAAAGCAAAGATTACATAAAGGCTGGATAAAAAGGGTAGGGTCATGCATTTTCCCCCCCAATTTTTTCTTGCGTTGGAAAAGAACAAGGGATTTGGTTCAGATTCCACGCTGCAGTTTGACAAAGCATTCCTCTCTGTTTTATTGAACGTATAGAGCACATTTAAGCATGATGTATGGCCAAGGTGCTGTGGAGTTAAACTACAAAATGATATTGCATCTTCTGTCTTCTTCTGTCTATCAGTGGTGAAATCCCACGACGTGGGGTGTGGAAAGTTGTCGATAAACAAAACCTTTCTGTGTCAGATTCTAAACAACTGAACAAACCTCAAAACTGACTTGCTTTCCTTGAAATGTAGAAAGTTTGAAGCTCACAACGTTAGTCCAAGTTCTACGTACCTTAACTTTTCTGCATTTTTTCCCCTCGTGTTTTTCCCCCCTGTTAACCAGCTTTATTCTTAGTTTATGCTCTGCCTTGTTGCTACGATCTGCGGCCACGAGAGTAAACTGATGGATTTATATTCTAATGCCTGTGTTGGTGCGCCTATTCGATGCCGAACCGTGGCGTAATTGTATTCTTTTCAACCATTCCCCTCCTTAAATTATTCTTAGCGTATGCTCTTGTTATTTTCCCTCGATGCAGAGAAGTTTGCTTTCCTCTTAATTACAGTTCACTGAACTGTCTCCTCTCGCAACGGGGATGTGAGAGTCCTGCTGTTTTGTTGATCCTTTAGGATAAGGCTGAGTAAAATCCGGTCCAAGAACAGGAGGAGATTCAGCCAGCCTCGTTCGGCCTCCTACTCCTTTGCAAACTGGTCCAGACTTATGGGAGGAAAAAAAGGGTAAACCTTTGAGCCCAGAAACGTGGCAAATAATTGGGGATGGGGGCAAATGAACGTTTCCGAGGATCTTGGCGTTTTAGTTCACATTGTCTATTTTTCTGTGCTGTCTTTCCGCGCCCAGCCAATTCTGCTTTGTGCTTCGGTCTACTTGGCAAAATTTGTCTCTTCCCTTAAATGCTGAAATATCAAACGGTTGAGCCTGTTTGTCTTCGCTTAGAGACATTCGGCTTAGAGCAATTTTCTCCAGTTGCTTTCGTGGCTTGTATTGTGGTTGTTTGGTTACGAGCTGCAACCAAGGCGGGGGACACGTTGCCGATTTTTGTGTGTGTGTGTGTGTGTTTTTGTGGAAGCCAAGGAGCTGCCTCTTTTTCCTCTTGGCCTGGGCCGCTGGTTGCTGACGGTTGGGCCCTGTGGAGTTCTTAATTAGACATCCCCAGAAACCTGCCTGAATCATGGTGCATTTGCCTTTGTGCGTCTTGTTTTCCTTTATTTTATTTTTATTTTTTTTATGAATTGCAGCTTGGCCTGCTCTGCTGACTCAAACTGGTTTGTCCGGATTAAGCGTCTCCGGCACTTGGTGCCAAAGCAGGAGGGAAGGGAGAGCAGGTGCTTATTTGGCCAGACAGTTTTCTTTAATGAGAGAACTGGGGCTGGCTGAGATCAAGTTCAAGTTGACCATTGACTCGCCGTATTTTTTTGCTCCATAAGACACACTTTTTTGTCTCCCAAAAGTGGCTGGAAATGTCTGTGCCTCTTGCGGAGTGAGTATTGCTGAACTGGCCGTTTTTGGCTTCTGCATGTCCTGTTTTGTTTTTTTTGTTTTTTTGCCTGCACGTGCCCCATTTTCGGCCTCTGCGTGACCCATTTATGGCCTCCGCGTGCCCCTTTTCGGCCTCCGCACGTTCCATTTTTGGCCTCCACGCGCCCCATTTCTGGCTTCCGCACACCCCGTGTTCAGCCTCCGCGCACCCCATTTTTGGCCTCTGCATGCCCTGTTTTCAGCCCGCTCCAGGCGGAATGGTTGAATACCACCGATCAGCTGTTGCAAGCGGCAGGGATCGCCGCTGCCGATCGGCACCACCTATCATCACTGCCACTGCCGATCAGTGCCACTGCATGGCAGTGGTGGTGATAGGCAGCGGTAGCCGATCCCCCCGCCGCCTGGAACAGCTGATCGGCGGTATTCCAGGATGCCGATCCAACCACCAATCAGCTGCTCGTGCTGAATCAGGCTGTGATAACGTGCTGAAGCTAACCCGGCTGTTTGCTGTTTTCTGCAAGGATGCTAGCCAGATGAATACTGGTGGATGCTGGGAGGCAGAGGCAGATTTTTTTTTCTTGTTTTCCACCTCTAAAGCTAATGTGCACTTTATGGTCCGGAGCATCTTATGGAACAAACAATGGATAAACTTTGGTTTATCCATTGCAACAGGGATGTCCACCCTTAGCAACTTTAAGAAAGGTGGGACGTTAACTACCAGGATTCCCCAGGCTTGGCTGGGGCATCCTGGGAGTTGAAGTCCACATGTCTTAAAGTTGTCAAGGTTGGACTCCACTGCATTACAGGTTCTCTTGCTTGCCCAGAACACCTCAGTCGGTGAAATTCATTTTGCCACTCAAGGCCTTTATGCCAAATTTGGCTCCGGCATTAAAGGGATTGGTGGGGGTGGCCTTGTTTGCCAAAAATATTTGGATTTTCTTAACAATAGCATAGCTCTGCAAAACATCGTGGAATGTCTTACAGGGCTTTATTTCATGTTGATCAAGAAGTGGGAGAGAAACACGGGATAGAAAAATAGAACAATTGTTCTCTGGTATTATAAATAATTCTGCTACAATTACTTCCTATTCCACACGGGCCCTGCGTCTGGTTGCAATTAGCAGTGATGGGTTTTTATCGATAGAAAAAAAATAAAACCTTGTACAGATAATCCCCGACATACGAACGCAATTGGGGCCGGAATTGTGGTCACTAAGCAAGGCGGTCATTAAGTGGGTAAATCACATAAGTGGACCTGATGTTGTAACCATTTTTACCACGATTGTTAAAACGAATCAGGTGATTGTTAGGTGAATCGTTTGTTGGAAACCATTTGGAGAAAGTCACAAAGCAAGAGGCATCGGGGGTTATTTATTTTATTTTTTGTGGGTAACTAATGGCACAACCTAAGAGCACATCGCACATCGAGATTGTGAGAAAGAGCAAAGGGAAAGTAACTGGCTCCAATTCCAGTTCTGCTGAGCAATGCTTTTAAAGCAAGAGAAGCTGTACACGCCAGTTGACATTTCTTAGAGCTCTGTATATTTTTTTAAATAGTGTTGGCATCTTCCGCCTTGCCAGGCCCTTCGTGAACACACTGGCACACCGATTCTCATTTACAACAGTTGCAATGTCCCCAGGGTTAGGTGACGATCCCCTTTGGCGACCTTCTGTGGAACAAAATCAGAGGGGAAGGCGGTTTCACTTAATAACCATGCTACTGACTTAACAGCGGTAGTGATTCGCTTAATACAGGGGTGTCCAACTTTAAGACTTGTGGACTTCAACTCCCAGCCATGCTGGCTGGGGAATTCTGGGAGTTAAAGTCCACAAGTCTTAAAGTTCCCAAGTTTGGACACCCCTGGCTTAATAACTTTCTCACTTAGCAGAGATTTGGGGCTCAATTGTGGTGGCAAGCCGAGAACTACCTGTACTGTACAGTTCCCACTTTCTAACTGTATAGTGTCCACATTTGGTACCAGCAGCAAAGTCTTTAACCGAAGCGGTGGCTAAGTGAAACCGAAACTCTGCTGATGATATTGCAGCGCTTCAGCTTTCCTTGACTTTAAAAAGGTAAAGGTACTCCTCGCACATATACGCTAGTCATTCCTGACTCTAGGGGGCGGTGCTCATCTCCGTTTCAAAGCCGAAGAGCCAGCGCTGTCCGAAGACGTCTCCGTGGTCATGTGGCCGGCATGACTCAACGCCAAAGGCGCACGGAACGCTGTTCGCTTCCCACCAAAGGTGGTCCCTATTTTTTCTGCTTGCGTTTTTTAGGTGCTTACGAACTGCTAGGTTGGCAGGAGCTGGGACAAGTCACGGGAGCTCACTCCATTACGCGGCACTAGGGGTTCGAACTGCTGAACTGCCAACCTTTCAGATTGTCAACTCTTAGCCGCTGAGTCCTTTTTTCCTTGTCAGGCGTGTGAAAGTTGTAAAGGCGAGGAGAGGTCATCATCCAGTTATTTTCTCAACGCTCCATACAATCGCTAAATGAGGCAGTCGCTAAGAGAGGACTCACTGTATTGTTATAGGTCTGTTTCCAACGTCCGAATAGTCTTGGGTGCACTTTTTCCATTGCACCAAATGAATTTTGTTGGGTGCTTTTGCACCGGTGTCTGGTGGGTGGGTGGGTGAGTGTCTCTCCCCCCCCTCCATGTTCCTAAGAGCAGACCAGCTTCCAAACACCTGTTCCCTAATTCTCCCAATCTTGGAATGTGAAGCTAGGAGACGTGCGGGAACTGAGAACTGGCTTCTGGTCAGCAACATGGACATGTGCTTTGGCAGGATTTCGGTCGATGGGGAGGTCGCACAGATTCATCCCAGAACTTGGGAGAAACTTTGATACTTCTGAGTCGCTTCTCCCTTTACCAGCTTCAGGGATATTGGGGTGGGTGGGGGGTGGAGGGGGGGGGAACCTGTCAGTCATGGTCCCAAAGCCGCCTCTTTTTGTGCGATATGGCTCGCTTGGCAGCAGCTGCAATAGCATTTGCTCTGGCTACTTTTGCAAATGAAATCCATGCTGGATAAAAGGAGGAGGGAAGGGAGCCCTCCTTGGCTGTAGTCTGTCTGTCTGTATCTCTCAATTTCTCTCTCTTTCTCAATCTCTCTCTTTCTCTCTCTCTCTCTACCCCAATCTGCCAATTTTTCTCTCTCAATTTCTCTCTTTCTCAATCTCTCTCAATCTCTCTTTTTCTCTCAATCTCCCTTTCTCTCAATCTCTCTCTCTCAATCTCTCTGTATCTCACAATTTCTCTCTCTTTCTCTCTCAACCTCCCTTTCTCTCAATCTCTCCCTCTCTCCCCCAATCTCTCAATTTCTCTCTCTCAATTTCTCAATCTCTCAATTTCTCTCTTTTTCAGTCTCTCTCTTTCTCTCTCAATCTCTCTTTCTCCCAATCTCTCTCTCTACCCCCTGTCAATTTCTCTCTCACACTGTCTTTCTCAATTTCTCCCCCTTTCTCAGTCTCTCTCTTTCTCTCAATCTCCCTCTCCCTCCCTCTCCCTCCCACCCACCCACCCACCCACCCATCCATCCATCCATCCATCCATCCATCCATCCATCCATCCATCTATCTATCTATCTATCTATCTATCTATCTATACACACACATCCCAATCTCTCAATTTTTCTCTCTCAATCTCTTTCTCAATTTCTCAATCACTCTCTTTCTCTCTCTCTCTCTCTCTCTCTCTCTCTATCTCACAATTTCTCTCGCTTTCTCTCTAAATCTCGCTTTCTCTCAATCTCTCTCTCTACCCCAATCTCTCAATTTTTCTCTCTCAATTTCTCAATTTCTCAATTTCTCTCTCTCTCACTCTCTCTGTATCTCACAATTTCTCTCTCTTTCTCTCCCTTTCTCTCAATCTCTCTCTCTCTACCCCAATCTCTCAATTTCTCTCTCTCTCAATCTCTTTCTCAATTTCTCAATCCCCCTCCATCTCTCTCTCTCTCTCTCTCTCTCTCTCTCTCTCTCAATTTTCTCCCTCTTTCTCTCTCAGTTTTTCTCTCTCTCTTTCTGTCTCTTTCTCATCTTCAGTTGTCCACCCCACAAAAGCCCACTTCAGGGGTTCCTTGGCTGGAGCAGCCGGTGTGCCGTTCTGGGCTGCCCGCACCGGCAACATGGAATCTGAGCCGCCCCTTTGATTAATGAGGAAAATGTGCAGGGCTTGACCAATTGCCAGCAGCCGATTGATTCCCGTTCCTCAGAAATTAAACTGAAAATAAAGAGAGGGAAGAGAAAGAGGAGCGAGCAAGTGAGCGAGAAGGAACGGCAGCCCAGCCTGGCACTCCCTGCTTGTTTTAACTTTGGAAGAATCCGAGTTGGGTCTGAGGGGGGTTGGAGAGAAAGGATATTTAGCTTTAAACAGTTCCAGATGGGTTTAGTGTTCGCACGTTGGGAGGAAGTGAATTGAGAGCCGCACGGAGATTTGGGTAACTGCCCCGGGCGCAAGACAGGAGGAAAGGCTTGGCAAAAATGGTTTTGCAATCTGTGGACTTGCAGAGTCACTCTGTCTGTGGGGAGAGCCGTTCTGACGAAGGTGCCTGGCACGGTCTTCTCCCTTTCCACCTTCAGATCTTTCCTTCTCCTTCTCATTCACAGGAGAGTGTACCCTGTTTCCCCCAAAATAAGCCCTCCCTGGATAATAAGCCCAATCGGGCTTTTGAGCGCATGCACTAAAATAAGCCCTCCCTCGAAAATAAGCCCTCCTCAAAAATATCGCAGACTCCTGCAAACCCTAGCTGCCATGCCCGTTCTCTTAGTGGTGGCCGCAAAAAGAGCAGCATGTCCAGTGACGCTAGGGCTGGTAACAGTGTGCCAGAAACAGAGACAGAACATCTGGCCCTCTCTGGATCAGCTGATCCGTGGGCCGAGGTTAAGGGGCCTCCTGTACCTCACAAATAATAAGACCTCCCTGAAAATAAGGCCAAGCGCTTATTCCGGGGGTCAAAAGAAAATAGGACCCGGTCTTATTTTCAGGGGAACATGGTACATGGGCAGCCACCCATATCTCCAAAAGAATGGCAAAGCAGCCTTTATTGTCATTGCACATCATGTATACAACGAATTTGGTTTTTCCCCCCCCTCACTGTTGCAATCCATGACAACAAATACAAACAACATAAATAGTATAAAGAATAATCCCTATGCAAGTAATTGGGGAGAAAAAGAAGGAAAAACTAGTCATACGTTTCCGCGTGTGTGTGGAGTGATTGTGGTTGTGTTTAAGAGTCTGACAGGCCAAGGATAGAAAGAAGGCCTCATTGAAATAGAATGAGCTTGGGTCCCTACCAAAATCTACCCAAAATGAAGGAACAGTATGCTAACCAAACCTTCTCCTCCTCCTCCTCTTTTGCCTTCCCCTTCTCCTCTTTGGTTAGCATACTGTTCCTTCGTTGTGGGTAAAGGTTGGTTGGGACCCAAGCCCACTCTATTTCAAGGAAGCCGCCTTTACCATTTCTTTCAGAGAGTTAGGGGCCGCCCTTGTGCGATGCATTGGGCATCGAAGTAACTTGTCACCTGGATTTTATTTTGACCTCTAACCATCCTATAGAGGAGATTCGAAAAACACCCCTGGAAGAGGGAATTTACTTTGCTTTCCAACACATTCCTTCTGTGAATACTATCTGGAGTAAGTCCCTTTTTCCATTGGTGGCTTTTTATCTTTAAGGGTTTTACTATCTCTTTCTCCTTTCTTTAGACTTGGAGATAACTTCACTAAAGGCTTGCATGGATGGCACATGAATGAGTCGTCATTTCTACAGAGGAATATCTATATTTTATTTTAATACAAACAATCCATCTTCCATTAAACAGTGTGTCGCCTGGGTACAAATATCTTGTGCAATTTACATTTAAAATTTACAACCATACTCCTTATTTAACTGCTCATGACTTAACACTGATATACATAACATATCTGATACTATAACCATCTTCTTCTTGAATTATTTAATTCTATTAATATATTTTCTATATTTCACTAATTACTTTCATTTCTAACTTTCATATTTGTTCCCTAACCTTCGGTGGAATAGTTCCCATACGCTATAATATTCTGTTTTGCTCCTTCTCTTCAATGGCAAGTGTTAACCTATTCATTTCTGCACATTCTAATATTTTCCTAAGATAGGGAAATACTACAGAAGAATAATAAGAACAGGTCCACTGCAGTGGTGGGATTCAATTTTTTTTTTACTACCGGTTCTGTGGGCGTGGCTTTGTGGGTGTGGCAGGGGAAGGATACTGCAAAATCCCCATTCCCTCCTGATCAGCTGGGACTTGGGAGGCAGAGAATAGATGGGGGCACGGCCCAGTGGTGGGTTCACGGTAAGGAGCGAGGGTGGGCGGGTGGGTCCTCCGGAGCACCGTTCCAGAACGGTACCCAGTGCTCCGGGCAGGCTCCGGTATGCCCGAACCGGGGTGTACCGCCTGCAACCCACCACTGGCGCGGCCAGTCAGAGGTGGTACCGTATTTACCGGTTTTCCAAACTACTCAAAATTTCCGCTACCGGTTCTCCAGAACTGGTTAGAACCTGCTGAATACCTTCTCTGTTACTGAACCTGCTGAATACCTTCTCTGTTACTGAACCTGCTGAATACCTTCTCTGTTACTGAAGATTCAACCAGAATCTTCTTCCCTAAAGAAATTCAACCACAACCTAATGGGCAAAACAGCCGCTAAAGTCATCAGAATGTCTCCATTGGTTCCTCACATTTTAAAGCATCTTTCCCCATCTTTAGACTTTGGGTCCCAGCAGCTTGAGAGACCATGGCAAAGGACGATGGGAACTGTAGGCCAGGGGTGTCCAAACTTGGCAACTTTAAGACTTGTGGACTTCAACTCCCAGAATTCCCCAGCCAGCAGAACTGGCTGGGGAATTCTGGGAGTTGAAGTCCACAAGTCTTAAAGTTGCCAAGTTTGGACACCCCTGCTGTAGGCAAATGCATTGGCGAGATATTCTTGCCATAGAGTTGTGCCAGTTCAAGCTTAGTTCCCTCTATATGGGCAAATCCATCTATTTCAATTCAGATTGGCTTCTTTTTGTCCAGATATACGAACTTTTCTCCTTTCCATGTTACAATCTGGGTGGAGAAGATTGTTTTTTGTATGCCTTCTTGCATACTTTTCTTATGTTGATATGCAATCTTTTATTAGAAGTAATTCTTCAAGGGAGAGTCCCTCAAATATTCTTGGATGTTTGTATTCATTCTTCCAAGATTGCAATTTTATCTTTTCTCTAAAGATTCCTGCCTTCCTTCCTCCCTCCCTTCCCATTTTATGACTGAGTCAAGTGTTTGAGAAAATAGAATGTCTTTCTTTTTCTTTCGTTCTTTTTTCCTTCCTCCTTTCCACCTTCCTTCCTTTTTTATGACTGAATCAAGTATTTGAAAAACTAGAATTTCTTTTTCTTTCTTTTACTTTCTTTCCTTCTTCCTTTCCATCGTCCGTCCTTCCTTCCTTCCTTCCTTCCTTCCTTCCTTCCTTCCTTCCTTCCTTCCTTCCTATTTTATGATTGAGTCAAGTGTTTGAGAAACTAGAATTAATTAATTAATTCTTTCTTTCTTTCTTTCCAAATCACAGCTCAAAATTAAGGGGAAATTTTTTTAGCATATAAGCACATTCCAATTCACATGTTTGTTTAAAAATGGGAACTGGATGAAATATCAGAGTCTCTTTGGACTTTACATTAGGGGGGAAAAAAAATAACAGTTGTTCTCATTTTGGCCTTACTTTTCTTACGATGCTGCCCTCTGCATGCTATCTCAGAAATAAATCCCATTACATTCACTGGAACTTTCTCCAAACTAAGTGAACCTTTAAACTGAATCTCTGGGGATGCATACAAATCATTGTTATTCCATCCCACCCCTTCTTACCGTGGTGCCCGGCAAAAAAAATAATCATGAGTCATTAAATACCAGCCTTTTAAAGAATTGCATACGATTTAAAGCATCACCATCCCTCCTCCCCAAAACAGAAATGCAAATTAGAAGTAACTTTGTCCCCACTGCCCCAATCTCAACAGCAATGAAAATCATTAACACGAATAACCTGTTAATGCTAATCAGACTGGGAACCTTTTCTGCAGTTGGTTTATTTTAGTGCTTACCTTCAAAACAAATTTGAAGAAAAGTGGGGAGCAAGTATCTCTATATATTTTGGGGAACCAGAGACAAAGGGAGAATATCAGCGCTGAAGAGGCCGTGTCTGTGACCACCAGCTAAATAATTTTCACAAAAAAAAAATCTCAGCGTTGCATTTTCTCGGACTGTTTTTTTTTTTTAATTTCGCCGCGTTCCACTTTGTTGCGGCATGTTGTGTCTTGCAGTGATCATCTTGTTGTATTGTTGAGCAAGGACGCAAAATGCTTGTTGGAGCTAACAACACACACACACACACACCCTTGTGGGATTTAGGTTGTCCCTTTTACAAAGCCAGTGGCTGCAAGAACCATCAAATGTTGCCTAGCCGCGGCACTATTTTGCCTACGAAGTGAACAAGTTGATCGGAGAGGAGAAAGCTTTAAACAGGAACAGAGTTGGAAGGGACCTTGGAGGTCATCTAGTCCAACCCCCTGCTCACGCAGGAGACCTGTGCTAGGGATTCGAACCGCCGAACGGTCGACCTTTCTGATCGACGAGCTCAGTGCCTTAGCCATCAGCATACTGGGAGGAGAGGAACTGAATCCATTTGGATCCAGACCCGAAAACCAGGAGGAAGACCCACACACAAACACAAAAGGGAAAAACCACAAAACAGTGATGTTTAATTCCACCTGCCTAGGTTGGATTGGATTGGATTTATTAGATTTATATGCCGCCCTTCTCCCAAGGACTCAGGGCGGCGTACAGCATTAAAAAACACATAGTACAAAAATTAAAAGGAAATTAGAAACAGTCCAAAAAACAAATCCAATTTATATAACACTCACATTTTAAAAATTAAATAAAATTAACAGGCCAGGCCGGCTTGCTGGATCTGGTTGAATCTTTGAGGCAAAACATTGGGAGTTGTTGTAAGGGGAAAAGTTTGCAAAGGAAGGAGATGCTAGTTGGGGTTTTATGGAAGCCATTCCCCCCCCCCCCAAAAATACACACACACACACCCCTGCAGCAATCTTTCTGCAGCAACTTGCATTGTGCAAAAAAAAAAAAGGGGGGGGGGGTAGCAGAGTTGGAATTGTACACTGCCTCCCTTGGCTGGCTTGCAAAGAAGCTGTGGCTGCCCAGACAGACGGGAGGCTCTCAAGCCTGCAAGAATGAGGCACTGGGGTTGCCCCCGCCCTCCGCTCCGTCTTCCCCACCGAGCAGGGGGTGAAGTCTGTGATTGATGAGGCCGAGGTAGTGGAGAGGTCGAGCCGGAGAGCCACGGGTCAGTAAAAAGAGACTAGGAAGCAGGAACCTGACTCTCCCATCTTGCAAGCTGAGACGCCGGGAACAGAACTGGCCTGTGGGGTTTCTCGCCCGGGCCCTAGATGTGTGGGAGACAGAAGCTGGGGGGGGGGGAGTTGGGGGGGGGGTGGAGAGGGAGAGAAGCCACGGGTGGCTCTTTTAGCCTCCCGCAACCCCCACATAGCGAAGGAGGAAAAACGAGGGGAAAAATATAATCCTCCGTACAAATTTCTCCTCGCCAATTGTGGCTTGCCAGGGGCGGAAGGCCTCGCATACACAACCCAGACGCTCTGGGGGTTGTGAGGATTTACGCAGCTGCCACGGGAGGCAGTTAGGGGGGGTGGGTTTGATTCGGAAAGCCGTCCTGGATTTCCATGCGCAATCCCCAGTGCGGCTGTGGGATGAGCGCAAGAGGGCAGCTGGAGCACTTCTTGAAGGGAGCAGCGCGGGGTGATTGGCAGGTTTAATGCCACCTATGCATAGGTGACATATCACCTATAGCGCATATACTATATGTATATATTAGGGTGGCTCAGTGGCTAAGACGCCCAGCTTGTCAATCAGAAAGGTCGGCAGTTGGGCGGTTCGAATCCCTAGTGTCGCGTAGTGGAGTGAGCTCCCGTGACTTGTCTCAGCTTCCTGCCAACCTAGCAGTTCGAAAGGACGTAAAACACGTAAGTAGAAAAAATAGGAACCCCCTTTGGTGGGAAGGGAACAGCGCTCCGTGCACCTTCGGAGTTTAGTCATGCTGGCCACATGACCACGGAGACGTCTTCGGACCTCGCTGGCTCTTTAGCTTTGAAACGGAGATGAGCACCACCCCCTAGAGTCAGGAACAACTACAAAATATGTGCAAGGGGAACCTTTACCTCTGTATAGGTAGTGCTTGACTTGCCACCGCAATTGAGGCCAAAGTTGACATTGGTAAGCAAGACGGTTGTTAAGTGAGTCTTGCCCCATTTTATGACATTTCCCGTCACTGTTTTTAAGGGAATCGCTACGGTTGTTAAGTTAGGCACCTGGATGTTACGTAAACCTGGCTTCCCCATTGACTTTGCTAGTCAGAAGGTTGCAAAAGGGGATCAGGTGACGCCGGGACACTGAAACCGTCATAAATATGAGCCCGTTGCGAAGCATCTGAATTTTAATTTTAATCTTAGTATGGATTACGGGGAGTTCTCGACTGAACAACTTCAGTTGAGCCCAAATTTTCTGTTGACAAGAGAGACATTTCTCAAGTGAATTTTGCCCCATTTTCCGGCTTTTCTTGCCACCGTGGTTAAGTGAATCACTGCAGTTGTTAAGTGAATAACACGGTTGTTAAGTGAATCTGGCTTCTCCATTGACTCTGCTTGTCAGAAGGTCGCAAAAGGGGACCGCACGAACCTGGGACACTGCTACTACGGTCATAAATGTGAGTTTGTTGCCAAGCACCTGAATTTTGATCACGTGATTAGGGGGATGCTGCTGCGGTCGTAAGTGTGGAAAAACGGCCATTTTTTTTCAGTGCCGTTGTATCTTCGAATAGCCACTAAACAAATGGTTGTAAATTGAGGACTAACGTGGTTGTTAAGCGAATCAGGCTTCCCCATGGACTTCCCTAACCAGAAGGTCGCAAAAGGGAATCACGTGACCCCCCCCCCCCCGGACACTGCAACCGTCATAAATGTGAGTCTGTTGTCAAGCGTCCAAATTTTGATCAGGCGACCGTACTGCAACGGTCATAAGCGTGGGAAAACGGTCCTAAGTCATTTTTTTAAGGGCCGTTGTAACTTCAAACGGTTACTTAACAAATGTTAGTGGAACAGCTTGCCTCCAGAAGTTGTGAATGCCCCAACACTGGAAGTAATACAATACAATAGTAGAGTTGGAAGGGACCTTGGAGGTCTTCTAGTCCAACCCCCTGCCTAGGCAGGAAACCCTATACCGTTTCAGACAAATAGCTATCCAACATCTTCTTAAAGACTTCCAGTGTTGGGGCATTCACAACTTCTGGAGGCAAGCTGTTCCACTGATTAATTGTTCTCACTGTCAGGAAATTTCTCCTCAGTTCTAAGTTGCTTCTCTCCTTGATTAGTTTCCACCCATTGCTTCTTGTTCTACCCTCAGGTGCTTTGGAGTCTTTAAGAAGATGTTGGATAGCCATTTGTCTAGGGTTTCCTGCCTAGGCAGGGGGTTGGACTAGAAGACCTCCAAGGTCCCTTCCAACTCTACTATTGTATTGTATTGTATTGTATTAGTTGAGCACTACCTGTATCAGAATGACTTGGTCCTCCGGGAATGGGGGACCAGCAGGGGTCCACTTTGCAAAGGAAGCATTTTCAAGGCAGGAATCTGAGTGCCATGGTGCCCAAAATATTTGGCTAATTTGGGGTTTTCCGCTGTACAAAATGGGCCCTTTCGGCAGACTACCCAGCTGGTCTGCCCCCATCCCCAACAGTCTGAGGGACCATGACCCCCTGTTTAAAAAGTTTGAGGACCTCTGCACTATACAGTAGAATTCAATATAGTTACTGCTCTGGGATAGAAGTTGTTTTTGTTTTTATTGTCCTGTACCGTCCGCCAGATGGTAATAGTTCAAAAAAAAAGGGTGCCCAGGATGAGATGAATCTTTAAGAATGTTTGGAACTTTCTTAAGGCAGCGGGAGCTATAAAGCTCTTCCAAGGAGGGGAGAGGGCAACCCGTGATCCTCTGGGCAATGACGTTGACCCTCTGGAGCGCTGTTCTATCTGTCACTCTGCAGTTGGCCAACCATACACAAGGATTCGGGATAGACAGTTGACTCGACCTCCTAAATTTTGCCACGCAATGGCAATGTTGGCAGAGCAACCGGTTCAGGTGGCCTGCCCCGAAGATGTTTATGATCCATTCATTCACGCGGGGAGGAGGGGGGGGCATGACAAGGCTTTCTTTGAGGTTGGCAAAGAGATGCCCGTGTTCGACATTTTTAGGATCTGTCGTGTTTTGACATTTTGTGGAGAGAGAAAGAGCTTTTTAAAGGTTCCTTTCCAGCCATCTGCTTGGCCAGCTCGAATTAAAAATGCATACTTTGCATCCCCAGAAACCTTGAGTTGCCCAGATACAAACGGGACATCCAAAATAATAAGAGTGCAGCCAAACTATTGGGTGGGAAAGGATGTTTTTCTACCCAACCATTGGCAATTACCGTATTTTTCGGACTATAAGACCCACTGGAGTATAAGATGCACCAAGATTTTAAAGAGGTAAATAATAATTAAAAAAAAAAAAGGTTTTGTACTCTACAGGCATCCGAAATCCTCTGCACGCCTCGGTTTTTTTGGTGAAACCTGCAAAGTGGTCCTGGGGGCTGGGGGAGGGGCAAAAATGAGCAAAATCCGGCCCATTTTTCAGGAAAACAGGCCCGTTTTTTGCAAAAAAAAAAAAAAAAAAACAGGGCATGCCTAGGCTTTGGGAGGCTTGTAGAGTGCTCCTAAGGGCTGGGGGTGGGGGGACAAGCAAAATCAGCCCGTTTTTTGCACATTTTTGCCCTCCTCACCCCCAGGAGCACTCTATACAAGCCTCCCAAACCCTCTGCATGTCCATTTTTGTGAAGGGGGTAGGGTTTTGGGAGCCCAAACATGCTGTATTCACCCAGATTTTCACCCTCCTTTTTTGGGGGGAGGGGAAGGTGTGTTTTATACTCCGAAAAACACAGTATTTCAGAACAAGGGTGTGATATCTGACCTTGGGTGTTTTCTTGCATGCATTTCATTACCCAAACTAGGTAGCATCATCAATGCTAGTGGGACTGATGATGTTATCGAGCTGGGTCATGAAACGTCTACAAAAAAAAAAAAGGAACAACCAAACAACAACCAAGCTCAGAGAGGACCAAGGGCTCTTCATTACAACCCCGAGCCACAAATATGATCTTTTATTGCTACTTCAGAATAAGCTCACAGGTTAGGAGATCAACCTTGGCAAGAGGGATTTTTATTTGCTCACTCACAAAACTTTTATTTTTATTTTTGAAAAGATCCTTGGGCATTTCCTTCAGATATCGGTTGTATATTCCCTGATGCTGCTACCCAGTTTGTGCGGTGAAAACACCTGCAAGCAAGCAGCCACCTCGGAGAGCATCAACAACCGCACAATTCAAGCATGAGCTGCACCGATTCTCTACCTCCGTTATATCCCCTTCAGCCCCCTTTCTATTTATCAGCACCAATATAAATTATTGTCTTTCAGCTTATATCAAATATACGGGCTGAACTCTGCTTGAACTTGGAAGACGATGACGTGGGTCGGATATCCAAGTTGGCCAGAATAGGGAATAGAAGATGAATCTTGACTAGCTGTTTTGTTATTTTCAAGTAGCATTTCGAAACTTTGAGTTGTGCTACCATTTTTGGTCAAAGCCTGTCTTTGCTTTGATGGGGATTTACATTACAACCCATTGTCTTCCCTCCAGCATCTCCTCTTGGCCTCCTTTTCTGTGTACACAATCATCTCCCTGCCAAGAATATGGGTTAGAACGACAGCGTTCCGTGCGCCTTTGGCATTTTAGTCATGCCGGCCACATGACCACGGAGACGTATTTGGACAGCACTGGCTCTTCGCCTTTGAAACAGAGACTTTGGAACAGGCTGTAAATCCTCTTAAATAAATAAATTTAATTAATTAAAACTAAAAGTATTGGGGGGTGGGGACACCAGCCAAGACTTTTGGTGTTTTGCTCCCCGCTTTCTTTTCTCTCTCTTCCTAAAAATTAAGGGCAGTGCTCTTTAATCAATCAGTCCTTGTTTTAGAGAAATCCTAAGCCCGTTTTCTGCAACCTGATCCAGATGTACAGGCACGAAAGTCTCAGAATTTACGGGCTGATGGCAAAAGAGCATCTGGACGCGATCAGGGTTCGAAAGACGATTCATCGTCTTTGAGGCATCAACTCAAAATCCTTTTTTGGGGGGTGGGGGTGGGGGAATAGCCCATTTTGTGCTTCTGGAACCTGAGATGAGAATCTCCCACTAAGCAGTATTGCATGAAAGGAACCTGAGATCACGGGTGAAATGCTACCGGTTCCCACGAACCAGTAGCAAAAAAAAAGGTTAAAAGGGGGGGAAAAGTTCCGACAATCAGCATTTGGGGTCTGTTTTTGCTCCTAAGAGGATTCCCTGAGGCCTGCTATGCCAAAAATGGGGGTGGGGGGTGCTATGAAAGAAAGAAAGAATGAAAGAAAGGTAGAAAGAAAGAAAGAAAGAAAGAAAGAAAGAAAGAAAGAAAGAAAGAAAGAAAGAAGAAAGAAATAAAGAAAGAAAGAAAGAAGAGAGAAAGAAAGAAAGAAAGAAAGATAAGAGAAAAAAAGGGAGTAAAGGGAGAAAGAAAGAAAGAAAGAAAAGAAAGAAAGAAAGAAGAAAGAAAGATCTGAGAAAAAGGAAGGAAAGGTAGAAAGAAAGAAAGATAAGAGAAAAAAAGAAAGAAAGAAAGAAAGATAAGAGAAAAAAGGGAGGAAAGGGAAAAAGAAAGAAAGAAAGAAAGAAAGAAAGAAAGAAAGAAAGAAAGAAAGAAAGAAAGAAAGAAAGAGGAAGGGGGGAAAAAAGGAGAGGGAGGAAGGACCACAAACCTGGCACTAGATGTAGCTTCCGAGGATACCTTGAAAGAGCACAGCAATCCAGGGCTGAAATGTACCTGGAGGTCATCTACTCCAACCCCCTGCTCCAGCAGGACATTGTTAAAGTGAGATTCTGTCTTTTGACCCCCCTTCTTCCCCCCGTCACATAACTACATAGCCACGCCCATCCAGTCACATGACCCCACCAAGTCACGCCCACAGAACCGGTAGGAAAAAAACATTTAGATTTCACCACTGCCTGCGGTGATTGGAAAGAAAAAAAGCAAGAATTCTGGGGGTGAAAAGTTGATTTCTCGATAAAATGGAAGGCACTGTTTAGCCACAACGACTCGTTTTCCGTTCCTGATGGAGAGAATCTTTACAAGGGGCAGAAACCCCTGTGGCTATCCTGGTGGATGAGAAAGCAGGCATACGGGAACCCAGCTGGTAGATTTCTCTTGATGCCAAAGTGTAAAAGCTGAGGTTTATTTGTTTTTGGTTTAATCATAAGCTTGCTCTTTGAACTGTTTCCCCCTTTCCTGTTTTGCTCCGGGCTCCCAGTGTGGCAAGGGACGCGGTGGCTCAGTGACTAAGACACCGAGCTTGTCGATCAGGAGGTCGGCAGTTCAGTGGTTCGAATCCCTAGTGCCGTGTAATCGGGTGAGCTCCCGTTATTTGTCCCAGCTTCTGCCAACCTAGCAGTTCGAAAGCACGTAAAAAATGCAAGTTGAAAATAGGAACCACCTTTGGTGGGATGGTCACAGCGTTCCGTGCGTCTTCGGCGTTTAGTCCTGCCGGCCACATGACCACGGAGACGTCTTCGGATAGGGCTGGCTCTTTGGCTTTGAAACGGAGATGAGCACCGCCCCCTAGAGTCGGGAACGAGTTGCACATATGTGCAAGGGGAACCTTTACCCTTAAGCTAAATGCAGATCTCAACCTGTATTTTTTTCGGAACGCAGTTCATATTTTATCTATTTCCAATTTCTAAAAGGCCAACTGAGTGCAGCGATATGAAACGGTATTCGTGGAAGGCAGATGGTGCTTCCCCATCATAGCGTGGAAAAAATCTAGACTCCTTCTTGACGGTTGTGCCACCCAGAGCAACAGCTTGGAAACAGGACACCGGAGCTTCCTGTCATTCAAATCCTTTCTCTGCCCTCTAGCTTTGTTTTATGCCTTTTATAACTTGGTGAACTTTTGGGGCGAAGTGTTATGTCCTACAGATGTATTGGACTAATCGCCAGAATTGATAGTGTTGAAGGTCGGGGCAGTGGGGAATTTCAGGTGCTGAAACCCAACATCTGGAGGAGATCACATTTGAGAAGAATGTCACAGATGCTGTAAAAATGAATTAACTAGAACCCTAATTCATCTCTTCCCATAGACAGGTTGGGAAGTCTCAGGTGACCAGACACTTTGAAGAGCAGAAATATTTCGGAGCTCTGCGCAGGGTTTGGCAGCTAACTTACATTACTCTTAAAAATAAAAAAGACCCTTCGTGAACCTTATGGAGATAATAAATAATGATCAATGGATCCTGAATCGTTCTCTGACTCACATGTTCAGGAATGTTTTCTGCGTTGATCAAAACAGGAAGCTTTATACTAGAGGTCTTCAAACTTGACAACTTTAAAGACTTGTGGACTTCAACTCCCAGAATTCTCCAGCCAGCAAGTCTTAAAGTGGCCAGGTTTGAAGACCTCTGGGATAGAAGGACAGTTGAGAAGAGCAATTTCAGGTCCACCTTCGGTGCATTTAGTACAAAAACTTTTGTTTTTACCATTTTCCTGGTATATCGATATACAGTAGGTAGTCCTGAACTTACCAGTTCAGGTAACTGGTAAGACATGATAGCAATGTTCCAATATCTTAGGGGTTGCCACAAAGAAGAGGGAATCAAACTATTCTCCAAGGCACCTGAGGGTAGAACAAGAAGCAATGGGTGGAAACTAATCAAGGAGAGAAGCAACCTAGAACTGGGGAGAAACTTCCTGACAGAACAATTAATCAGTGGAACAGAAATTGCCTTCAGAAGTTGTGAATGCCTCAACACTGGAAGTCTTTAAGAAGATGTTGGATAGCCATCTGTCTTTTTAAATGGCTTTAAAAAAGAGTGAACTCAGCTGGCCAGCGTGCGCATGCGTGCACTAAGATCCCTTCCAACTCTACTATTCTACTATCTACTATCCAACTCTACTATTGTATTGTATTGTATTGTATTACCACCATTCGTTTAATGACTGTTCCAACTTACAACAGCCCTCAAAAAAAGTGACCCATGGCCAATCTTTGCACTTACGACCGCTGCAGCCTTCCCAAGGGTCAAAATTTGCATGCTCAACCACTATGTCAATGGGGAAGCCAAATTCACTTAACAACCAGGTTATTCACTTACCCACTGCAGGGATTCACTTAACATCTGCGTCAAGAAATGTCGCAAAATGGGGCAAAACTCACTTAACAAATGTTTCACTTAACAACAGAATTAACAGTAGGAATTTTGGGCTCAATTGTGGTCATAGGTGGAGGACTACCTGTAGAGATGAAAGGAACCATCTCCCGGCTGGAGAATTCTGGGAGTTGAAGTCCACAAGTCTTAAAGTTGCCAAGTTTGAAGACTTCTGCTTTATACCGTATCGCTGTGGGGGGTTCATTCATAAGAAAATTGAGTTTAAATTATTGCTCGGTCAATAGACACTAACAAAAGACCTTGGCATAAGTCTCATTTGTTCAACGCAACCCGACTCTCAGGAAAATAGTCATAGTGCCCTAAGCTCATTTCTGGAAGACCTATATAGGAGTGTGTGTGTGAATTCAGCGCTAAAGTTGAAACAGATGGCCCTCATCAACACAACGGCAGGAAAACTTGTTTAATGCGAGCGTACATGGTCTAGTTTTTCAATATTTGTGAACTCATGTGGTTTATTTTTAAGAGAAGGGAAAAATAGCAGAAGGGGAAGAAGCAAAAACAAGAGAAAAAGCAGAGGCAGAAGTGTGGGGAAGAGAGACACATTCAGACAACTTGATTTCATTCAAAAACTAGCAACTGGACACCTTCTTTATACTTTATATGCACATTCTTTATACTGTATGTACTTCCTACACATACTTAGAACTAAGGGGAAATTCCCTGACTGTTAGAACAGTTAAACAGTGGAACAAGTTGCCTCCAGAAGTTGTGAATGCTCCAACACAGTTTTTAAAAAGATGTTGGATAACCATTTGTCTGGAACGGTATAGGGTTTCCTGCCTAGGCAGGGGGTTGGACTAGAAGACCTCCAAGGTCCCTTACAACTCTACTATTGTATTGTATTGTATTGTAAGTAGAGAAGTTGTGAATGCTCCAACACAATTTTTAAGAAGATGTTGGATAACCATTTGTCTGAAATGGCGTAGGGTTTCCTGCCTGAGCAGGGGATTGGACTAGAAGACCTCCAAGGTCCCTTTCAACTCTGTTATTCTATTCTATTCCATTCCATATTCCATTCCATATTCTATTCTGTTCTTTGCCAAATTCCTTCAAACATAAGGGAGATTTGCTGAGATTACAGTACAGGTAGTCCTCGATTTATGATCACAATTGAGCCCAAAATTTCTGCTGCTAAGCGAGACATTTTTAAAGTGAATTTTGCCCCATTTTCTCACCTTTTGTCCTGCAGTTGTTAAGTGAATCCCTGCAGTACTTACTGTATATTTCGGACATTAAGACGCACCTAAGATTTGCAGGAGGAAAAGTAGAAAAACAAAGTATTTGGCCTCCGTGTGTTGCGTTTTCATCCTCCCCAGCACCCAGAAGCCCTCTGCAGCCCAAAATGGACCTGTTTTTGGAGAAAACTGGACCTGCGGAGGCCAAAAACCTTTTTTTCCCTGTTATTCTGTTACCTTTTCCTCACATTTATTTAGTGATCTACGATTCCAGAAATTTGGCAAAAGAGGTTTTAGGATTCAGGAAAGAGACTTCTGCTAGAATGTGCCAGGAGATCAATAGTCTTTCTTAATTAAATGGTCTTCACGAGTATTGCCCTTCTAGCTGTGTGTTACTTTTTCTTGAGAGTTAACACTCTCAAGCGCTCTGGGGACAATCATGTTCAGAAGGGCTGAGGTTCAGAGCATGCCTTGTCCACCAAAGAAAATGCCCTTTGCTGTCCACAAACAGCACTCTGCTGTTGACTTATAACTTCTCAGACTGGGATTTTGTCCTCAGCAAACTTTCCAAGAAAACATCCCGAATCTACTTTCCTTCTGTTTGTCTCACTTTTTCTGTCAAGGTGTTGAAGTTGACAAGCCAACCCATGGCACCCCAGAAAAATGTCACTTCTCCTCCTGCTCCTCCCCTCCTCCTCCTCTTTTTCCTCTTCTTCTTCCTCCTCCTCTTCTTCTTCCTCCTCCTCTTCTTCTTCCTCTTCTTCTTCTTCCTCCTCCTCCTCTTCCAATTCTTCCCCTTTCTCTTCTTCCTCCTCCTCTTCTTCTTCTTCCTCTTCTTCTTCCTCCTCTTCTTCTTCCTCCTCCTCCTCCTCCTCTTCTTCCTCCTCCTTCTTCTCTTCTTCCTCCTCCTCCTCTTCCTCTTTCCTCTTTCTCTTCCTCCTCCTCCTCTTCTTCTTCTTCCTCTTCTTCCTCCTCCCCTCCTCTTCTTCCTCCTCTTCTTCTTCCTCTTCCTCCTCATTCTTCTTCCTCTTCTTCTTCTCCCTCTTCTTCTTCCTCTTCTTCCTCTTCTTTCTCTCTTTCCTCCTCCTCCTCCTCCCTCCTTCTCCTCTTCCCCCCCCCTCCTCCTCCTTCAAGGAGTGGCTTGGGTCTCACGTGCTTTAGGGTGGTGTGTGTTTGTGTCTGTTTTTCTGCAAAAACAGAATAACAGGTTTTTTTTGTCTGGCGGAGTGTTGTGTTAGGAAGACAAGCGTTGACACCCTGGGTGCTCTCAGCGATGTGCCTTCCTCTATGAGTAAACGCCACCTGCCCTTGCGATGTGGCTGCAAATAGGAAAGATTGGGGTAGATGGCTGAAGCACTGAGGTTGAAACCTGTTGTAGATAGAGGGAATATCATTAGCAATGGCATCCTAAAAAGAGAAGCGTTCCCAAACACGAAGAGAAATGAATAATGAGGGAATTGCACAAGCTTTGCATGTCGTGTGAGGACCACATTCCACAAATAGAAGAAGATTTCAGGGTTTCCAATTGTGGAATGGTTCCTTTCATACCTACAGGTAGTCCTCAACCTATGACTACAATTGAGCACAAAATTCCTGCTGTTAATGCTGCTGTTGTTCTGTCGTTAAATGAAAAATTTGTTAGGCGAGTTCTGCCCCATTTTACGACATTTTAACTCGGAACGGTCATTAAATCAATGGTTGTAAGTTCAGGACTACCTACTATATATCGGCATACCAGGAAGATGGTAAAAACAAAAAGTTTTTGAACTAAATGCACTGAAGGCAGACCTGAAATTGCTCTGTAGCTTCTTCTCAACTGTCCTCCTATCCCAGAGGTCTTCAAACTTGGCCACTTTAAGACTTGTGGACTTCAACTCTGAGAATTGAAGTCCACAAGTCTTAAAGTGGCCAAGTTTGGGGACTCCTGTTCTAATCCTTTGCATGAAATGTGGACAGTTTTTTTCCTCCAAACTGAGCAGAAATAATGAAATGCCAGGCTGGGCAAGTCCCCCAGTAATTTCTTATTTTATTTTATATTTGCTTTGTGTTTTTAATTTTTTTCCACTTCTTCCGTAACATAATGAAAGACAATTCCTTTTAGAAATAATTTCAGAGGCGGAAAGTATGCGGGCTCGTTTCTCCTGGGTGGTCTGGGATGTTGTTATGTTTCTCGATGGCACACACTGAGTTTGTGTGTGTGTGTGTGTGTATGTGGATGTCCTGTCTTTTCATTGCACAATGCTCTTTAGAGAAGTCCACACAATCTGCTCAAGTTTCAATTATCTCTCCTGGGAATAATAATCAGAAAGAAATATCTCCTGGGGGTTTTGAGGGAGGGAGCAGGACGGTGTCCCCACCTTGAGAAATGATTCCAGCCTTTATTCTACCCCCACCAAAAAAGTAAACTAAAAAAAATCCAGAGGTATCATCGGTCCTGATTCTCGGACCTCCAGATTGGTGAAGAATTTTGGAGCAATAGCAGGAAAATTCAGGCACCCTGTTTCCCCGAAAATAAGAGCTCCCCGGATAATAAGCCCAATTGGACTTTTCAGCGCATGCACTAAAATAAGCCCTCCCCTGAAAATAAGCCCTCCCTGAAAATATTGCCACACAGCAGCAGCCATGAGGTGACCACGCTCGCCACCTCCTGCGCCTCAAAAATAATAATAAGACCTCCCCGAAAATAAGGCCAAGCGTTTATTTCGGGCGTCAAAAGAAAATAAGACCCTGATTTATTTTCAGGAAAACGTGGTAGTCCTCGACTTACGACCACAAGTGACCCCGAAATTTCCATCGGTAAGTAAGGCGGTGGTTAAGTGTCCCAGTTTGCCCCGTTTCCCGACCTTTCTTTCCACCGTTGTTAAGTGAATCACTGCAAATGTTAAGTTAGGAACCTGGTTGTTAAGTGAATCAGGTTTCGCTGTTGACTTTGCTTGTCAGAAGGTCGCAAAAGGGGGATCGTATGACCCCGGGATGCTGCAACCGTCATAAATGTGAGTTAGTTGCCAAGCAATCCGAATTTTGATCAGGCGACCACAGGCACAACGGCCATAAGTCTCTTTTTTCAGTGCCGTTGTATCTTTGAACGGTCATAAGTTGAGGACTATCTGTGATCCATCAGACAGAGGGATTATTGCTCGCTTCAGCTGAACTCCTTGCTATTATTGATGGCAAGCCAGCCATTCATACAGGTTTGTTTTAAAATATTTGGATTCAGGGAGGCTTTGACTATTCCTTCCCCTTCTCTCCTAACCTCTTTTCTGACCCCTGCTTTGTCTTTCGTTCAAAAGCTGGGCCTTAACTACGTTCTTACAGGTCAGTGCACTACAGAAAGATTAAGAGCAATGGGGCATTCCCCACTCCCCACCCCTAATTTGAGCCCATCCAAATTTTGCAGAGACTACCATTCCAAAATGGAATGGTATCCGTGGAGCAGATAATTAGGAAATTTGAGTGTTGCAAATTTTGCTATAGGCTAAGACGCCGAGCTTGTCAATCAGAAAGGTTGGCAGTTTGAATCCCTAGCGCCACGTAATGGGGTGAGCTCCCGTTACTTGTCCCAGCTTCTGCCAACCTAGCAGAAAGCATGTAAAAATGCAAGTAGAAAAATAAGAACCGCCTTTGGTGGGAAAGGTAACAGCATTCCGTGCACCTTCAGCGTTGAGTCATGCCGGCCACATGACCACGGAGATGTCTTTGGACAGCGCTGGCTCGTTGGCTTTGAAACAGAGATGAGCACCGCCCCCTGGAGTCGGGAACGACTAGCACATATGTGCGAGGGGAACTTTTACCTTTATGGAGAATTATGGAAAGTGAAAACATTTACCTTAAGTTGAAAAAGCCTGTGGAGATGAGCGGAATATGGATAAATTAAGTGCACAAGAAAGAAAAAAAGTCTGATTTTTAGATCAGTGGAGGCTGCGTGTGTTTCCTAAACAGTAATACAAATTGATTTATCTAGCTATGAAAACATATTAAGTTAAAACTCAGTAGACCACTTAACACTCCCTGGAAGTATTTGCTTTATGGAATCCTCTGCCTAAAATCTCTGTGTATAATACGCTAGATTTAGAAAATGCTACACAGCACAGCCCGTTCCGTGTTTATTGGATAAGTGCTAATTATATGTTTTAAGCTATATATTAAGCTGTTAACTGTGAAGGCGAAAAAGCACATTCTGCTTTATTAATCAAATCAAGTTTTGCATCATGTTCCTTTTTTCTTCTTCTTCTTCCTTTTTGGCTGAGTTTTGGCCATTTCTCGACTTGTGCCAACCCAGCATAATTCTCACCCTCAATAATCAGGACTTTTCCTTAGTAACTCTCAAATCTTGCTTGCTGCAATTCAGTTTTGCCTTCTTCGGGTAGTACTCGACTTACGGCCACAACTGAGTCCAAAATTTCTGTTGTTAAGTAAGACCGTTGTTAAGTGAGTTTTGCCCCCATTTTACGATTTTTCTTGCCACGGTTGTTAAGCGAATCACAGCAGTTGATTTGTTAGTAACCTGGTTGTTAAGGGATATCTGCCTTCCCCATTGACTTGGCTTGTCAGAAGGTTGTCAAGATACGTGACCCCGGGACACTGCAATCGTCATAAATGCGAGTCAGTTATCAAGCAGCTGAATTTTGTTCCCATGATTCATGAGAATGCTGAAAAGGTCGTAACTGTGAAGAACGGTCCTAAGTATAAGTATAATCTTTATTGTCATTGTACTTAAATACAACGGAATTGGTTGTATTGGTAAATTGGTAAAAGTCACATTTTTTCAGTGCTGCCGTAACTTTGAACTGCCTTTTATGTGCAATTTTTGGATTCTCGTGGTAAATTATGTGGGAAGAAGGCAACGTCTGAAGTTTCCAGATAGCGATTTGTTTTTAAGAAGTGAAAATAACACTTCTTGGCCCTTTCGCCAGTCAAGCATAACAATGCAATCCGATTCACGATAAGCCTCTGGAATTTAGGACTATTTCTAACCAGATAGAGGGCTGCAGCTTTAAATCTTCATTTTCTTAAGGCATGAGCAAATTACAAAGTCCAGCTAACTCAAAGCTGCAAAGTATGAGGTAACAAAGAGGCCATCACTCTTACCCTAGCTTTCTCCAATCTGTTCTTTTTCAAGGATTGGGGGTTATGTCTTCGTATTGACTGGGTATCTGAGGGGCTGAAGGCCACCCAGTTACTCTACCTGGAATAGCAGCTCTTGAAACCTTGGGGAGCTCTGTAGTATAAGTTATAGTTTATAAACACGGTTAGAAACTATCACTGAATATGCTTTGCTGCAGTTAGCAAGTGAGGGTGGGATCACACATTGTATAGTGTGTCTCAAGCCATTGTTGGATAATTCTTTCATGCTAATTCACTCTTTGGCCCAGCTGGCTTCTGACTATCAGTCTCTGGATTGTGTGCGTGTATGTGTGTAACAGTAAAAACAATTTACTGTTGTAAATTGAGGACTACTTCATTCAATGCTGCCAGGTAACAAAGAAAGCAAAACAAAACAAAAAAAGAGATAGTTATGTGTTGATTCCCCTCAAGGGATGTCCAGAGTTTTCAATTAAATAAATCTATATATCTGTATATATCTATATCTATAATCTATCTGTCTATCTATCTATCTATCTATCTATCTATCTATCTATCTATCTATCTATCTATCTATCTATCTTATAAGTGTGTGTGTGTGTGTGTGTGTGTGTGTGTGTTACAGCATAACTCTGAAACGCCTCGAGCAATTTCAACCAAACGTGGTACACAGATGACTTACTCTCTGGAAACAAATACTGTGGGTTAAGGCATCCCTAACACTCCTCGGGGGTGGGTGGGGGTGTGTTCTGTTAAGATACATCCTGTTGTGCCTTCAAATGGCTTCTACTGCACTGCCGTAAAATGACTTCAACTGTACATTGCAGTGGAGTTGCCATGGTAACAGTTTCGCAGTATTCCACAAAGCGGCTCCCTCTGTTAAGGGGGAAAATCCAACGTTAGAAATTGCGGCGACGTTCATGGAAAGAGGGTTGGGATAAATAAATACCCGGGCAGCCGGGTTATCATCTAGTAGTCTATATAAAACAGTAAAAAAAACCACTATAACAATGTTGGCCAAACGTCCCACCTGCAATGGGAATGGCATAAGTTGGTCAGTTCAATGCTGGTCCCCAAACCCTTTTCTAAAAGGGAATGGAGAAGACTACGGTCAAAAGTCAATGCTTAAAATATCCAAGTGTGCTTATACTTGAAGTTGCTTTGAATACTTGTGTGGCAAAAGGCTACTGAAAAGTGAGCCAGCTCACCTGATTTGAAGCAAAATTTACTCAAAATTCTTGGCAAGGAGCTGCTGGTACTCAGAAACTTTGAATAACGGGAACGTATCAACGTCTACCAGGACTTCCCATCTCCAGCTGCTAATGATGTTACAGAAACCCCTTTTGGTCTCCTGGTTGAAGGCACCTACCTTGCTGGAAACCAGGCGATGGGTTTTTGAGTTCTAGTCCTTTGTTTAGGCATGAAGCCAGCGGGGATGACTTTGGCCAAAGCAGTCTCAGCCCTAGGAAGAAGAAGAAAACAAGGGCAAACCCCTTTTCAGAAATGTTGCCAAGAAAAATTGCGTTACACCAGAGTCTCTGGGAGTCGGCGCTGACTCGAAGGCACCACCAACATCAAAAAAGGAGCATCGTAGACAATAGAGCAATCGTATGATGGCAGGACGATAAAATGTGTGATGACATCATGCCGCCAGGCTCCACCCTTTCATACCTCTGTTGCAATGCCAACATGTAAGCACTTAGGGGCCGGGGTTTGCATTGCAGTGGTGTGGCAGATGTTTCAATATTCCCCTGCAGACAACGTGGATTGCCTATAGTGTGATTATATCATGTTATAAAACACACAGCCTTCCTGGCTGAGCGCATTCCAGGTCTGTTGGGTAATAGTTCTAGGATTCTAAGACAGCGTGGAAGAAAATTATGTATTTATTAGATGTCTATCTTAGCAGAACTCACAACTCTCCCAGTTTCTAGTCCGGCATCTGAACCGATATACTATAGCGGCTACTAAATTAAAAACAGAAGGGGAAAAATACTATTTTCTCATCGGGTTCTTGATATATTCAGACCGTGGAGTACGATGCAAATCTTTTGATAGAAAAGCATTGATTTGGTTCACACCACACACTTCAAGGACAAGCAAAGGCCAAGGAGACACAACGTCATGGCAGACTAAGCTATCTGAGAGTTAACAGGGTTAGACTTTTTTTCTGATTTAGGGTGGCAGGCACATCCAGCTCAAGTACGGCTCGCTGTATTTTGCAAATCAGAAAACAGGCTAATTTAGAAAGCTGAATAACTAGGTTGAACGCAGCTAAGTCCTCCCTTAATAGAATAGAACAGCAGAGAATAGAATAGAACAGAAAGAATAGAATAGAATAGAATAGAATAGAATAGAATAGAATAGAATAACTGAGTTGGAAGGGACCTTGGAGGTCTTCTAGTCCAACCCTCTGCTTAGGCAGGAAACCCTATACCATTTCAGACAAATGGTTATCCAATATGCAGTATATAATACTTGGGTTCCAGTTTAATGTTAACAAGATGACTTTTAACTCTGCCATAACACACAGGACTTCTTACAAAACACACAGACACACATGAAGGCGATATATTCATATTTGCAAACAGAAAATAAGCTGCAATTTGCTTTGCGTAGGATTAACCCACTTAATTTGAATAGCTGTCTGCTTTTAAGCCTGTCCCTGCTACTTGCTGGCAAAAATCCGTCTACAGACATTTCTCTTGATTCGTTGTTCGAGAGCCCAGGCTTTGTGCAAGCTGGCTAGCTTAATGTTAGCTTGTACAACGATTCCTTTTAAAGCTTCTTTGAATGTGGCACATGTGCACTTTTGTTATTAGGCCGCATTGTTAGTGATGCCTGCGCACTGGATACCGTTTCTGCCTTGATGTGAACTACCTTTTAAAAGGTTTCTTGTCTTCCTGGAATTCTGCATCCAGTTTTGGTTACAAATAAGATATTGAGACTCTAGAGCAGGGGCCTCCAAACTTGGCAACTTTAAGACTTGTGGACTTCAATGCCCAGAATTCCCCAGCTGGCTGGCTGTGGAATTCTGGGAGTTGAAGTCTATAGGTCTTAAAGCTGCCAAGTTTGGAGGCCTTTGCTCTAGAGAAAAGTGCAGAGAAGAGCAACTAAGATGATTAAAGGCCTGGAGACTAAAACATATGAACAACGGTTGCCGGAACTGGGCATGGCTAGTCTAGAGAAAAGAAGGATTAGGGGGTGACATGGTAGCAGTGTTCCAATATTTGAGGGGCTGTCACAAAGAAGGGTTATTTTGCAAAGCACCAGAGGGCAGGACAAGAAGCAATAGATGGAAAGTAATCAAGGAGAGAAGCAACCCGGAATTAAGGAGAAACTTCAAGACACTGAGGACAATTAGCCAGTGGAACAGCTTGCCACCAGAAGTTATGGGTGCTTCATCACTGCAGGTTTTTAAGAAGAGATCGGACAGCCACTTTTCCAAAAGTAGTCAACCAGATTTGGCATTTTTGTCTGCCTATCGAGTCCTTCCCGAGGATCGGGATAGGCAGATGTGGATGGATTAGAAGACCTCCGAGGTCCCTTCCAGCTCTATTCTGATTGATCTCCTAACAAAGGTCCTTTACATCCTTTAGCACTGTTTGTTTTCCGGTTGGGAAGTCATTAATACGATAAGAAAACCCTTTGCCTTTTTTTAATAGAAGTTTTGCAAAGTTGTGCCAACATCCAGCGGTATTTTTTTTTAAAAAAAAGAAATAAATGATCCTGGTGGTGTCAGCATTAAGATGGACTGATAGCTGGGAGCGGAGAGAAAGGGATGGTAAGGCTTGAGAGAGAAAGAGCCCTGGGAACAAACCAGGTTGAAGATTTGCAGTTCTAGCATGGCTGCAAGGCCACTTGTCCCCTGCAGGGGGAGCTGGCACACAGCAGCTCATCCATCGCACTGCACGCACAAAAAGGAGATTTTCTACACAAGTCTGGAAACTGCAGTTGCCGAGACCCTGGTGAGAGGTCGTGGCCTTTTATGGGCCTGGAATAGCTTTGCCCTGACAGGTCCAATTCTCCCGGGGATGCCGGCCAAGAGCACGGAAAGGGCACATGTCTTGCACGCTTAACTTTCCTTCTGCTCTCCCCCCACCCTCATCCTTCCATCTCTTCCAACAATGCGGATTTGCAGGTTGTTGTCTGCCTCCCCCTGCCCCTTTCGAAGCAGCTGTTGTGGTTGCTGTCTCCACAGGCAGCTGTGTTGAGACTTTTTTGTGATGTTCCGTGGTTACGGGTAAGGATGAGCCACGGAGGCGAGGAGCCGTTCATTAGAAAGGCCAGGGTGCTTGCGAGTCTCCTCATCCCAGTCACAACAACGAGATGTCCTTTGTTAATCCCGCTCTCCTGCCAAAAGGCCACCGAGATGCCATCAGGATATACTACGGCTGTCAGCTAGATGGGGAAGTTAATGAAAAAGAAATTGTAGAAAAAAGACATGGGCAGACGGTATAGTTGCTGACACAGAGTTTACTTGTCAATCAATCAATCAATATCCCAAAGGTGCTTTTTCAAAAGGCAATATATATATGTATTTGCGTTACAACCCCTGGTATGCCCAAATATGGGAGGGAGCTCACTACTCCCCCTTTCTGTCCTTCGGCTCATTACAGAGGACCATCCAGGCAGAAAACCATATTTTTATTTTTAATGTTGCCTTTTTATATTTGTGTTGTATTTGTGCTGATAAATAAATAAAGGGAGACTAGTATAGATCTATTTCAAGCTATTTAGCTCTCATCAGCTAGCCATACCCTTACTGGGAATCGAACCAGGGCTGTATTGCATATTAGGCCGATGTAATTGCCACTAAGCCACAGGCTCTCTTCCTTATCAGCTTATCAGAAAGGGGGAATAGTGAGCTCCCTCCCATATTTGGGCATACCAGGGGTTGTAACACAAATACATACCTATTTCCCTGGCCTAGCTGAAGTGAATTATGTTATTTGTAACAAGGGCGAGTACGTTAATATACTCCAGCCTCAACTTAGGTGGCTGAAAGCTAATAAGAGAAGAGAAGAAGAGAAGAGAACAGAACAGAACAGAACAGAACAGAACAGAACAGAACAGAAGAGTTGGAAGGGACCTTACAGGTCTAGTCCAACCCCCTGCTTAGGCAGGAAACCCTATACCATTTCAGACAATCCCAATCTATATAATACCTGGGTTCGCAAGATGAGTTTTAACTCTGCCATAACACACAGGATTTTTTACAAAACACACAGATACGCATAAAAGCAATATATTCATATTTGCAAATAGAAAGGAAGCTGCAATTTGCTTTGTGTAGGATTAACCCACTTAAGGATTCCATAGACCAGAAATAAGGATTTGGGGCATCGGGGGCAAAGCATGGGGAAGAGTCTCCCTTCCGTCTGATCTTGCTGTGTTGTCACTCCATGCATCTGACTTTTGTGTTGGCAAAACACTGTCAGCAGGAAAAGCACGACCTTAGGTTCGCTGCCGCAGGCAGTTTTTTGTGTGGGACAAAAGGCATCCCTCCACCGTCCATTGTGTTGTTGATCAGAATGCCGTTTGGATTAATTGTCCCCATAGAACGTGGGGCTGCTTGCTCCAGCTGTAAATAGCCTTTGGATGGGGCTGGGAGCCCAAACCCGGAAGCCAGGAAGTTTCTCTTACTATCTAGAGTTCTGCCGATGTTATTGTGACCTTGTATTCCCGTAAACTCATGTGACTGCGATTGAAAATGTCACTCACTAGGGCAGTGATGGCTAACCTTTTTGTCGTTGTGTGCCACAAGTGTGCCCACACCCATAATGCAATGCACGCCTGACACACACACCCACACTCCCTCAACGCATGTGTGTGCAGCACACACAAACACACACCCATGCCCTGAGCCGGGTTGACGGCTCGCGGACTGACAGAGAGGGCGCCCAGTGCCACCATCATTGCACTAGGGATCCTTTGGACTGGCTGGATTTGAGAAGTCCCAACTGTTATATTGGTCAGTTTTGCTGTGGACGGTGGCTGCCCAGTACATCCCCGTGGTCAAGTGATCAAAATTCCGATGTTTGACTGACTCATGTTTATGGCGGTTGCTGCGTCCTGGGGTCATGTGAGCCCCTTGTTGCGGCTTTCTGGCAAGCAAAGTCAATGGGGAAGTTAAGATTCACTTAACAACCATGTTACTAACGTCATGACTGCCGTGATTCACTTAACAACCATGGCAAGAAAGGTTGTTAAAATAGGGGCATAAGTCACTTGTAACACGTAGTGATAGAGATTTTGGGTTCAAACGTGGTCGTAATTCGAGGATAGCCAAGTCCCTTTAAAAGAATTCCACCCGTCCAAAGCTTTCCTTTGTCCTTTCCTGGGACTCATCCCATCCTGCTGAAGAGCCGTAATAACAATACAGGTAGTCCTCGACTTACAACTGTTCCTTTAGTGGAACTTTCGAAATTACTACGGCACTGAAAAAAAATGATTTATGAGTATTTTTCACAGTTACAAACTGTACATACAATATGAATATAATGTAATGTAATAATATAATATAATAATATAATATAATAACATAAGATAATATAATATAAGTTAATATAAGATAATAATATAATATAAGATAAGATAAGATAAGATGATAACATAACATAACATAACATCATAACAATACAATATAATAAATATAATATAATAATATAATATGATAAGATAAGATAATAATATAATATAAGATAAGATAAGAATATAATAAATATAATATAATAATTAATATAATATAATATAATATAATATAATATAATATAATATAATATAATATAATATAATATAATATAATATAATAATATAATATAATATAATAATATAATATAATATAATATAATATAATATAATATAATATAATATAATATAATATAATATAATATAATATAATATAATATAATATAATATAATATAATATAATATAATATAATATAATATAATATAATATAATATAATATAATATAATATAATATAATATAATATAATATAATATAATAATATAATATAATATAATTAATATAATATAATATAATATAATAATATAATATAATATAATATAATAATATAATATATTATAATATAATATATAATATAATATTATAATATAATATAATATAATAATATAATATAATATATAATATAATATAATATAATATAATATAATATAATATAATATAATATAACATAATATAACATAACATAATATAATATAATATAATATAATATAACATAATATAATAATATAGGAATAAGACACCCTAACACCACTCGGGGTGTGTCTGTGTGTGTGTTCCAGCATAACTCTGGAACGCCTGGGCCGCTGAAATGAAAAGGAATGAATTGTATTCATAGTGTCAAATTACAGTACTTTTGACAGTGATAGCGTGCATTTTGGATTCAAGTTCTGTTAAGATACTGCCTGTTGTGCCTTAAATTGGCTTCTACTGCGAACACAGTGGAGTTGCCATGGTAGTGGCTTCACAGTACTCTACAAGGTACTGGTAGAGGGGATTGGTTCCGGGCAACGCCGGGTTATCAGCTAGTTCTTAATAATTTAAGATATCAGGGAAGCCTTGGCTGATCCCTTCTTCCTCATGTGTTTACTACCTGTTGGGATCAATTGCTAAAGGGCCAGTCTAGACTGCTGTGAAAAATGTCAGCTGGGTGATTGTACCACCTCAGGTTTTTTTTGCTATGACTAATTTAAAAACTCAATTTAGACCAGGATGATCAGCAAATACCTCCCCACCAAACCTCATTTGCAGCTGGTTGTTGACAAGGCCTAGATGCGCAGAGCAAGCTTAGCCATCCTATGGGTTCATTTCACCTGGGTGTAGCTTGTGAGCTTGCCGGTTGCCATTGGATTGTGTACCTTGGCGTTGTTGATGTGGTTGAACAAAACTGGTTGAGCGACGGTGATTGATGGGAGCCTTTTTCTAGCACACTTCCTATGGAAAGGCTGAGGAAGCATCCTTTTTTTCTCCATGTGTGAAAGGAAGGGATATCTGTCTTTGAAATCAGTTTACTAACGGATGCTACAATTCCTGTTCAGCCGGCAGCTCTCCCAGACAAGATATTCCTGATTGCCAGTTCTCCTTTGGGTAGGATGATGAGTGGTTGGATGATCTAGTTTCAGGTGTTGATACTTTTTTGGTGCATACGGATGGATCCCCACAACAAGTTTGACCTGGTTCCTTAATTATGCCATTATCTGGATTTGCATAATGCAGTATATTGAACCGTAGACGAAAAACTGCCTGCGTGGGAGCCAAATCTTTAATTGAAACTTGTGGGTTTCTTATTTTCTACCAGTCCATAAATGTTCCAGATAAGTTAGTCTATGCATTTGAATGGCATTTGAATAAGAAATGCAAAATACATCTAAATACGAGCTAGTAGTGTACAGCGGCAGCCAAAAAAGCCAATGCAATCCTAAATTGCATGAACAGAGGGATACAATCAAGATCAAGTGAGGTACTAATACAGCCCTAGTAAGCCCTAGTAAGAACAGACCTGGAGTACTACATCCAGTTTTGGTCACAACACTATAAAAAAGATTTCAGACTCTAGAAAACGTGCAGAGAAGAGCAACCAAGATGATGAGGGGACTGGAGGCTAAAACATAGGAAGAACGGTTGCAGGAACTGGGCATGGCTAGTCTCATGAAGAGAAGGACCAGGGGAGACATGATAGCAGTCTTCCAATATTTGAAGGGCTGCCACAGAGAAGAGGGGCCAAGCTATTTTCCAAGGCACCTGAATGCCAGACAAGGAATAATGGATGGAAACTGACCAAGGAGAGATTCAACCTAGAAATAAGGAGGAACTTTCTGACAGTGAGAACAATCAACCAATGGAACAGCTTGTCCTTGGAAGTTGTGGGAGCTTTATCACTTGAGACTTTCAAGAACATATTGAACTGCGATTTGTCAGAAATGGTGTAGGGCCATGATGGTGAACCTATGGCAAGTGTGCCACAGGTGGCACGCAGAGCCATTTGTCCGGGCACGCATGCGCATGCTGGCCAGCTGACTTTGGCCTTATTTTGAGGCCATTTTTCACCCTCCAGAGCCCTGAAGGCTCCGGAGGATGAAAAACGGCCCTACGAAATTTCTGGTTTGCCTGTAGGGCCCATTTCTCGCGTTCCTGAAGCCTCCAGAAGGCCTCTGGCAGGGGGGAGGCTGTTTTCGCCCTCCCCAGGCTCCTATAAAGCCTCTGGAGCCTGGGGAGGGCGAAAAAAGCATGCCAAAAATGGGAAGGAGCATTGGTCGTGCACATAGCATTATGGGTGTGGCATGCCCGCGCACGACCCCCTTGCGCTCCCCCCGCTTTTGGCACGCGAGCCAAAAAAGGTTCGCCATCCCTGGTGTAGGGGCTCCTGCTTGAGTTGGAGTTGGACTAGATGACCTATAAGGTCCCTTCCAACTCTGTTAATCTGTTATCTTTTGCAATTTTTGTAACTTCTGTCCTGGACCCTCTTAGGAAGCAAAATCCCCAGTTACTAGGTTCATGCAAAGTGATTAACCAAATTAGTATAACTCTTGGTTGGTTTTTGTGGCTCAGTGTGTTGGAAAACCCTAATATATCAGATTAGTTTATGACTCTGCATATTGTGCAGAAAATGGATTGGTTCACTAATCAAAATAAATACTTTCCATAAAGTCCGTTCTTTTTATGTATCCGTAAAAGATATGCACGTTGAGACAAATTCGACGTTACATCCTTCATGTCCTCCAAGAATATTTCACTACTTTATAAAGAAACAATGTGAACTAAAGTTTTGTTAGATATGAGCTGTTTGAGGACTGAGCTGAAATCCATCAGTTTCTGAGCAGTGTTTCTCAACCGTGGTAACTTTTAAGATGTCTGGACTTCAATTCCCAGAATCCCCCAGCCATTCCAGTGCTGTGCTGGCTGGGGGATTCTGGGAGTTGAAGACCAAACATCTTAAAGCTTCCACGGCTGAGAAATACACTGGTTTAGAGAAAGATGCTTTTTGCAAAATCTTTTCCTTTCTGTAAAAAAAGAGTTAGGTTTTTGCGCCCAGGCTGATGATTGGAAAAAAGAACAAATCCTTTTGTGTGTGTGTGTGTAGAATATGAGAACAGAATGAGACACAAATCACAGACCTTAAACCTTAAAAAGAAAAAGAAAATGCACAGTTACAGTATATGATACCTTACTCAATAGTAGTAACTGTGAGAGGGATCATGGGGTCCTAGTAGACAACCATTTAAATAGGAGCCAGCCGTGTGCAGCAGCTGCCAAAAAACCCAACACAGTTCTAGGCTGCATCAACAGAGGGATAGAATCAAGATCACGTGAAGTGTTAATACCACTTTATAATGCCTTGGTGAGGCCACACTTGGAATACTGCATTCAGTTCTGGTCACCACGATGTAGAAAAGATGTGGAGACTCTAGAAAGAGTGCAGAGAAGAGCAACAAAGATGATCAGGGGACTGGAGGCTAAAATATAAAGAACAGTTGCAGGAATTGGGTATGTCTAGTTTAATGAAAAGAAGGACTAGGGGAGACATGATAGCAGTCTTCCAATATCTCAGGGGCTGCCACAAAGGAGAGGGAGTCAAGCTATTCTCCAAAGCACCTGAGGGTAAAACAAGAAGCAATGGGTGGAAACTAATCAAGGAGAGAAGCAACTTATAACTAAAGAGAAATTTCCTGACAGTGAGAACAATTAATCCGTGGAACAACTTGCCTCCAGAAGTTGTGAATGCTCCAACAGTGTAAGTTTTTAAGAAGATGTTGGATAGCCATTTGTCTGAAACGGTATAGTGTCTCCTGCCTAAGCAGGGGGTTGGACTAGCAGACCTCCAAGGTCCCTTCCAACTCTGTTATTCTATTCTATTCTGTTCTGTTCTATTCTATTCTATTCTGAATTGCATAATCCGATTTGCTTTCCTTTATTGCAAAATCGGTTAAATCCGTAACCCTGGTTGGTTTGAGTCTTGCTTTGCAAATTGATGTTACTTATTTGGTTCTGAAAGATGTCAGAGTGGCTGCAGAAAGGGACATTAGGCAGAGTCCATCCAGGCAAAACATTTGGCAGGCTTTTTTTTTTTTTTAAAAAAGAAACCGTTTCTCCACCAACACTCTCAATTGGTTACGTAAATATTTGTTTGCCTTGTTTTAAGAAACTGCAGTGGCTCTCGGCTTGTCTCTAAGTGGTAAAGCTTATCCTGCCAATTTTGTGGTGGCGCTGTGTAAAAAACAAACTTCTTACATAAACATTACATGAGCTGCAACCTAAAACATGACATAAACCATTCAGTAAGGGCTGTGTTTTTTCCCCCCCTTTGAAGCATAATTGCTCTGAAGGAAGGGCAGGGAGATTTTTTCCCCCCTCTAAACTTTCAAGAGTTAAAAGAAAATCAGAACTGGAAATTGGGCATTCAGGTTGGAGAAATGCCCTTAAAGAGAAGTGATAAAAGGAAAATGAAATACAATAATACAATACAATAGTAGAGTTGGAAGGGACCTTGGAGGTCTTCTAGTCCAACCCCCTGCCTAGACAGGAAACCCTATACCGTTAATGATAAATTTGGTTAACTTTGGGGGCAATGATGATACTGTTTATGCGTTAAGAAGAAATTAAATTTAAGATGGAGGACATGGCAATGAAATAACATGGCTGAAATTGGAAATGGAAATATGATGTAAAATGAACTATGTGTACGAGAAGATGTTAAAGGGGAAACCCCAGGCAGCACATTGGTTATAAAAGAATTTAAAATTTGCAACAATTTTTTTTTAAAAAAAACTTTGTTTCAAAAAAAGAGAGAGAGAGAGAAGTGATATTCTGAAGGTCCTTGGAAAACTGGAGACCCAAACTATTTTTTTTAAAAATGGAAACAATACAGATGTGCATTAAGTGTTTTTTGCCCCATTTTGTGACTTTCCTTGCCGCAGTTCTTAAGTGAATCATTGCAGTCGTTAAGTGAATCACTGCAGTTGTTAAGTTAGCAACACGGTTGTTACGTGAGCTCAGCTTCCTCACTGACTTTGCTTGTCACAAGGTCGCAAAAGGGGATTGCGTGACACTGCAACGGTCATAAATATGAGTCAATTGCCAAGAGTCCAAATTTTGATCACCTGACCGCAGGGAGGCTACAACGGTCGTAACTTGTGAAAAACGGCCGTAAGTCACGTACTTCAGGACCTCCCCCACCACAGTCACGTGGCTACATTTTGGGCTTTCAGAATGCGATCTGCATTTCCTGCCGTTTGCAGCAACCTGCGATCAAATTGCTGTGATGTTATGACATTTTTGTTAAAAAAAAAAAAACCCAACGTTTATCTCTTGAGTATCAGCAGAAATGTCCCCATAAGGAACAGTCGTCTCGCTCAACGCCCTTAAAACCAGGGATTCACTTAACGACCATGGTTATTTGATGCACAAGCCCAGCAAAAACGGTCATAAAATTGAGTAGGTCGTCTGATTATTTGCTTTTCAACCATCACATCTGATGACCGTAAATGGGCAAGTTGCATTGCGGTTGTAAGTTGAGGACTTACCAATGCTGCTTGTTGTTGTTGTTGTTGTTGTTGTTGTTTTACAAAGGCTGCCACCTATCTAGAAATTGATCAGGCTAACCAAGATGCAAAAGATTAAAATAAATAAAAGTGCATGGGTTTCCAGCATCTTTACCGCTTCTCGTGACAAATGAAAAAGTCCTCTAAGCAATTTAAAAGTGAGAACTTAAGCTTATCTACACCTCTCTGCAGTTCAGCGCAGAAATGGTTTAATATTAACTTCCCTTTTCTAGCTTAGAACTTCAAGGTTTCCTGGTAATCACCCATCCAAGGATTAACCAGGCCTGACCCTGCTTAGCTTCCAAGGCCTACAAAGTCAGCTAGATTTAGCTACCTGCTGGGGATTTAAAATCCCCTTTGGGGCCAGCTCAGCTGCTGCTGTGTTCATGGATGCATTCATGCAGAATTTCCAAGGAAGGCTGACCGTCATAAATTATCACTGCCTCCTTCCATTTGGTTACTGACTGAATGAGTGTATATATATATATATATCCCTCAATTTCTCTCTCTCAATCTCTCTCTATTTCTCAATCTCTCTGTCTCTCTCTCTGTCTCTCTATCTATCTATCTATCTATCTATCTATCTATCTATCTATCTATCTATCTTGTGTATGTGTATGTATGTGTATGTGTGTGTGTGTGTGTGTGTGTGTGTGTGTGTGTGTGTGTCAGTGGTGGGTTTCAAAAATTTTTGGAACCTACTCTGTGGGTGTGGCCTCCTTTGTGGGAGTGGCTTGCCAGCCATGTGACCGGGTGGGAGTGGCTTGCCGGCCATGTGACCGGGTGGGAGTGGCTTGCCGGCCATGTGACCGGGTGGGAGTGGCTTGGCAGTCATGTGACCGGATGGGAGTGGCCAAGACAATGTCACTGAATTTTTTGCCCCAATGAATGATCTACAAAAAGAAGATATAAAAAAGGAAATTTATTATTTTGTGCACTTACTACTTAAATAAGATTAAAATAAGTACACAAAACAATAAAAGAGCTACTTACAGAAGGTAAGTAGCTTACTACTTACTACTTGTATTTCAAAGGGAATAAATACATATTTAATTTTACACATGTTAACAGCTGTTGGAATTGTGTTTGCACAACAGTGGAAAAAACAAAGATATGAAAATGAATAAATATTAGAATGTGCAAGAATGAATAAATTGACAATTAAAACCAAGAAGGCTTTGAATACTTTTTCACGTGGAATTTGTTTTATCAATTGCTAACTAACAAAAACAGCAATTAGAAATCTAAAAGTATGAAAGAAAACACCAATTATGAAAGGAAAGGTCACTAAAATGTATAAGGAAATATTATTAGCACTTGATCATTATTAATGTGTAGATAACTGCGGGACATTACATACCCACAAACACAAACTATGACAGTGCCAGGAAAACAAACACACACACACACACACACACACACAAACAATTTCCCCCCAAAAGACTGCAGATGAAACCAGTTTTTTTCCCTAACCCTAAGAACAGGAAAGACAAAGCCACTGGAATCAAAACCATCAAGGCATTGTGGGAAATTATAAAGGACAGTGCCAGGAAGCTCACAGAACCAGCAACCACATCACAATTACATAAACAACCAGGTATCACACAGAAACACACAAAATCTGGCAAAGCTGCCTTGCACCAACCTGGCCTGCCCACAGAAAAGAAGCCACCTTGAGACACATACCATACACCAACCTGTACACTTAAAAGCAACATATTGCATCACAAATAAAACATTTGCAAAAAGGAATAACATTTCTTGTAGTAAATATATTTTATAAACAATTAAAACATAAAAATTCCCAAACAATAATTTAAAAAAGATATTCTATAAATAAAAAAAATCCTTAAAAACCATTGTTAAGTATTCCACCAGCAATAATTTATACTATAACTATTTTAAGGTATTGTACCAACTGTAACCATTATTCCACCAGCAATAATTTATACTGTAACCATTTCAAACTATTCCACACACAATAATTTAAAATGAAACCATTAAAAATATTCCATACTACAATTAAACAATTTAAAACAATTATATGCACAATACATTTTAAAGTATTGAGTATAGAATATTTTAAAATGGTTTATTTTAATTTATTTTGGATAGAATCTTTTTTTAAGTAGTCTAAGACAATTTTAAAAAAAGAATCCACACACAATAAATTGAAGTAAACCATTTTAAAATATTCTACACTCAATACTTTTAAGTAAAATTATTTAAAAAAATTCTATGCACAATAAATAAAATATTATTTTAAAATACATTTAAAAAATAAAAGAAAAAAAGCCAGGTTACTTACCAGCAGGCAGAATCAGCAGCTCTCCGATGCAACAGGCAGCAGACAGGCAGAGAGGCAGGAGGACAGGTAAGAATGTTTAAGACTGCTTAGGGCTGGAGAGGGGTGGGGGGGGCTTTTGGCCTAGCCTCGCGGAGGCTTGCCACCCACGCCAGCCCGGTGCTTCGTATCGGAAAGGCCCAAAGGCCTTTCCGAGACGATGCAAAGCTCCAGGCGGCTGCGCCGCCTACGAGAGCACGGCGCTTCGTATCGGAAAGGCCCGAAGGCCTTTCCGAGACGATGCAAAGCTCCGGGCGGCTGCGCCGCCTACGAGAGCACGGCGCTTCGTATCGGAAAGGCCCGAAGGCCTTTCCGAGACGATGCAAAGCTCCGGGCGGCTGCGCCGCCTACGAGAGCACGGCGCTTCGTATCGGAAAGGCCCGAAGGCCTTTCCGAGGCGATGCAAAGCTCCGGGCGGCTGCGCCGCCCACGAGAGCACGCCGCTTCGTCTCGGAAAGGCCCGAAGGCCTTTCCGAGGCGATGCAAAGCTCCGGGCGGCTGCGCCGCCCACGAGAGCACGCCGCTTCGTCTCGGAAAGGCCCGAAGGCCTTTCCGAGGCGATGCAAAGCTCCGGGCGGCTGCGCCGCCCACGAGAGCACGGCGCTTCGTATCGGAAAGGCCCGAAGGCCTTTCCGAGACGATGCAAAGCTCCGGGCGGCTGCGCCGCCTACGAGAGCACGGCGCTTCGTATCGGAAAGGCCCGAAGGCCTTTCCGAGGCGATGCAAAGCTCCGGGCGGCTGCGCCGCCCACGAGAGCACGGCGCTTCGTCTCGGAAAGGCCCGAAGGCCTTTCCGAGGCGATGCAAAGCTCCGGGCGGCTGCGCCGCCCACGAGAGCACGGCGCTTCGTCTCGGAAAGGCCCGAAGGCCTTTCCGAGGCGATGCAAAGCTCCGGGCGGCTGCGCCGCCCACGAGAGCACGGCGCTTCGTCTCGGAAAGGCCCGAAGGCCTTTCCGAGGCGATGCAAAGCTCCGGGCGGCTGCGCCGCCCACGAGAGCACGGCGCTTCGTCTCGGAAAGGCCCGAAGGCCTTTCCGAGGCGATGCAAAGCTCCGGGCGGCCGCGCCGCCCACGAGAGCACGGCGCTTCGTCTCGGAAAGGCCCAGAGGCATTTCCTCGGCGAAGCAAGCCTCCCGCCGGCCGCGTCGCCCACGCAAGCACGGCGCTTCGTCTCGGAAAGGCCCAGAGGCGTTTCCTCGGCGAAGCAAGCCTCCCGCCGGCCGCGTCGCCCACGCGAGCATGGCGCTTCGTCTCGGAAAGGCCCAGAGGCGTTTCCTCGGCGAAGCAAGCCTCCCGCCGCCCCCCCTCGTGCTTAGTTGCTTACCTGAGGGAAGCAGCAAGCTCTCAGCGAAGAGAAGGGAGTTTTGAAATGGAGGACGACCCGTTTTTAAACGGGTCGCCTCCAGCCCGCTCACTGATTGGCTGAACTCCAGCCAATCAATGAGCGGCTAGCTGGGCTAGCTAGCTTAGTGCGGACGGGCGGGGGAGCGAGCGAGCTCCGTTGGGATGGCAAGGGGGATAAAGTGACAGGACCGGTGCCGGTTCCCGGTTACTTCCGGGTCCGGTTACTTCCGGGTTCGTTCTTCAACCGGTTCGCGCGATCCGGTGCGAACCGGTAGGAACCCACCACTGGTGTGTGTTACAACCCCTGGTATGCCCAAATATCGAGCCCTGGTTCGATTCCCAGTAAGGGTATGGCTAGCTGATGAGAGCTAAAATAGCTTGAAATAGAACTATACTAATCCCTTTATTTATTTATCAGCACAAACACAACACACACATACACACATACACACACACACACATCCCAATCTCTCAATTTCTCTCTCTCAAGCTCTCTCTCAATTTCTCTCTCTCAAGCTCTCTCTCAATTTCTCAATTTCTCTCTCTCTCTCACTCTCTCTGTATCTCACAATTTCTCTCCCTTTCTCTCTCAATCTCCCTTTCTCCCAATCTCTCTCTCTATACCCCAATCTCTCAATTTCTCTCTCTCAATCTCTCTCAATTTCTCAGTCTCACAATTTCTCTTTCTTTTTCAGTCTTTCTCTTTCTCTCTCAATCTCTCTTTCTCCCAATCTCTCTCTCTCTCTCTTTCTCTCTCTCTCTCTCAATTTCGATGAGTTAGACACACACATCTTTTTCACGAGCTGGCTATGCAGGGCCCTCCCTGATCTCAGCGGGTAGAGTTATATGTGGAGCAATGATGTGTAATATCCAGATGTGTAGCCCAAATAACAGTTTCCTGGCAGGCATTGGGTAATGCTCCCAGGGGGAAAAATAATAACAAAAATAGCATTCACTTCTACCGTTTTGGCCTCTTAGACTAAGAATGTGGGCTGTACTTAAAGCTCTTAGTTTGGCATTCAGGGAATCCTTGACTTACAACGGTCTGTTTAGTGACCATTTGACGTTACAACGGCACTGAAAAAAATGACTGTTTTTTTTTTTTACACCTAAGTCCGCTACAGCATCCCCATGGCCATGTGATCAAAATTCAAACACTTGGCAAATGACTCATATTTATGTCGGTTGCAGTATTCCGGGATCATGCGATCCCCTGTTGCAACCTTCCGACAAGCAAAGTGAAAGGGGGAGCCAGATTCACTTAACAACCGTTGCAAAAGATGGCTTCCAGGCCTGACACAGTGTTACTAACTGAAAATCTGCAGGGATTCACTTAGCAACTGAAAGGTCGTAAAACGGGGCAAAACTTAGCTTAACAGCAGTTTCGGTCAGCAACAAAATTTGGGGCTCAAATTATGACGGTCGAACGTTGAGGACTACCTGGAGTAGTTGGAGTTTGGGGCTTGTAGTGTTATAGAGAAGACTGAACAGTTCTCATCTAATATCCTTCAGATGCATTGGGCTATAATTACCATCATCCCCTGCCAATGCAGCCATTTGTCATAATACAATACAATAGCAGAGTTGGAAGGGACCTTGGAGGTCTTCTAGTCCAACCCCTGCCTAGGCAGGAAACCCTATACCGTTTCAGACAAATGGCTATCCAACATCTTCTTAAAGACTTCCAGTGTTGGGGCATTCACAACTTCTGGAGGCAACTTCTGTTCCACTGATTAATTGTTCTAACTATCAGGAAGTTTCTCCTCAGTTCTAAGTTGCTTCTCTCCTTGATTAGTTTCCACCCATTGCTTCTTGTTCTATGCTCAGGTGCCTTGGAGAATAGTTTGACTCCCTCTTCTTTGTGGCAACCCCTGAGAAATTGGAAGACTGCTATCATGTTCCCCTAGTCCTTCTTTGCGTTCAACTAGACATACCCAGTTCCTTCAAACAGTTCTTCATATGTTTTAGTCTCCAGTCCCCTAATCCTCTTTGTTGCTCTTCTCTGCACTCTTTCTAGAGTCTCCACATCTTTTCTACATCGTGGTGACCAAAACTGAATGCAGTATTCCAAGTGTGGCCTTACCAAGGCATTATAAAGTGGTATTAACACTTCACGTGATCTTGATTCTATCCCTCTGTTGATGCAGCCTAGAACTGGGTTGGCTTTTTTGGCAGCTGCTGCACACGGCTGGCTCCTATTTCAATGGTTGTCCACTAGGACTCCAAGATCCCTATAAGAATATGGTGGATCTCTAGACTTCCACTCCCAGAATTCTCCAACCAGACCTTAATAGTATTGCTGACGGGGGAATTCTGGGAGTTGAAGTCCATCCATCTTAAAGTTGCATGGGTTGAAAAAAAGACGCCCACCTACCATTCGCTGCATAAAAACAGCCTCTCTTTTTATAATAAGGATCGAACCCATAGCCATATTATTCCCTGCTATAGAAATTGAAGAGCTTTTTTTTTTCCCCCAGGGATTCAGGTGGGGGTGACTGAATTTAAAGGGGGGGGAGGAGAGAGAGAAGATGCTGTATCTATTTTTAGCAACTCTTTGCAGATAGAAGATTTTATTGCTCAGATGGGTGGATTGGTGTAACTTGGTTGCTGATTAAACGAAAGTTTGTTTTTTTCTCTCCAGCGTGTGGCTCCTGAGTCTATTGCCTCCCCTGAGTTCAAAAACAACAGATCGACAGGATTAGATCCCTGTTGAATCTGTTCGCTCTTCACTCTGAATGACCAAGTGGGATAGGCAGCTTTCACCTTTGAAACACATTAAAATAGACCCAAGAAGTTATTTTTTCCTCTTTTCTCCTCCTTTTTTCCCCGCTCTCACATGCTTTAAAATATCCTGCTCACCTCTCTCTTTCGGTGGTTGATCCCGCTCTGAGTTTTCTAATTATTCTAAGGTTGGTTTTTTTTTATTTTTAGCTCTGTCGGCATAGCTCTGCCTCCTTCCTTATGCTCTATCTGTCTTCCAGGAGAGACAGCATGATCTAGTGCTATGATAGCAAAACTATGGCACGTGTGGCCAAAGTGGCATGTCACCTGGCACGCATGGCCTTGCCTGTTTGTCTTCCGGATTCCTGGGGTGCCTGCGATGATCAGCTGTCCTTCGTGCACGTGGCAACGCCAAAAACCAGCATGCTGGCCAGCTGATTGTTCGGTGTGCTTGCGGTGGCAGAAATCAGAAGTTTGGGTTTTCCAGAACGCAATCCCTTTGTACGCACGGCAGTGCCAAAAACCAGCCTGCACATATGCACTGACCAGCTGATTGTATACGTGCTACATGCTTTTCAAGACCACATGGCATTTCCATGTGACCTTTTGGATACTCGGTGCCAAAAAGGTTCTCCATCACTGGTCTATTGGTTAGGGCACCAAGCTACAAAGCCAGGTTCCTTGAATTCTAGTCCTGCCTTAGGCCAATCACCAAGAAGCTGTGAGTTCTAGTCCTGCCTTAGACATGAAAGCCAGCTGGGTCACTTAGAGGCAATCACCAAGAGATTGTGAGTTCTAGTCCTGCCTTAGGTATGAAAACTGGTTACGTGAGCCAATCCTCAGGAGACGGTGGGTTCCAGTCCTGCCTTCAAGAGGCAACTGAACTTTCTGGTTTTTTTTTTTTCTTTGAAAACATTTCGCTTCTCATCCAAGAAGCGAAACGTCTTCAAAAAGCACCTCTTGGAAAACGCACCTTTGGGATTGCTGCTGAAGAGTTATTTTTCTGAGTGTGGTGTGAAATGAATCTGGAGTCTTTCCCCTGCCAAGCAACTGTTCCCACCATGAATTGCGTTCTCTCTTATGAGAGTTAAGCCAGCATGTTCTGCAGCCTTACAAAAGGGTTAAAAAATGCACATGGGGGTCCATGCACGTGTGAAACCTTCCCCTTGGTTTAGTTGATTATATGAGTCCAGCCAAGGGAGCTGACAAGCCTTCAGTGCATAACGTGTGAACCAGTTGTGGGTTTCAAATTTTTTTAGAACCTCTTCCGTAAGTGTGGCCTGCTTTGTGGGAGTGGCTTGCTGGCCATGTGACTGGGTGGGAGTGGCTTGACAGTCATGTGACTGGGTGGGCATGGCCAACTTGTAAAATGTGGTGAAACTCACTTAACAACGCTCTTGCTTAGCAACCAAAATGTTGGCTCAGAATCTCTGGCATTTGAAGCACGCAAGTCTTAAAGCTGTCAAGTTACAAGTCCCTTCCACCCTTTAGAGAAAAAAAAAAAACCCTAGGGGTGTTCAAACTTGACAGCTTTAAGACTTGTGGACTTCAACTTCCAGAATTCCTCCTCCAGTCATGTTGGCACAGGAACTCTGGCATTGAAGTGTGCAAGTCTTAAATCTGTCAGGTTACAAGACCCTTGCACCCATAACCATTTAGAAAAAGAAAAAAACCCAGGGTGTTCAAACTTGATAGCTTTAAGACTTGTGGACTTCAACTCCCAGAATTCCTCCTCTGGCTCTTCATCTTGATGATGTGCGAATGGGCGGAGGGAGGGAGCTGGAACCGGTTCTAAACGGCACTGTAGATTTGTGGAACCTCTTCTATAGAACTGGCAGGAACCCACCCCTGGTGTGAACCCAACAACTGTGATTTGTTACACATCTTGATATAACTTTTTGACTGCCACCAGCCTGCAAATATAAGAATGCAATTTTCAGAAGAATGGTGGGGAAGCTGGGAATGATGGGGGTTGAGATCCCAAAATACTTAGAGCAGGGAAGATGAATGAATTTATCCTTCTGTTCTCTCAAGCTAAAGGCTGCGAAATGCAACTGAAATTCACTAAATACAGATTACGTGGTCCGCCAGGGCAAGTCTGAACAGCATCCAGACAGCCAAGGACCCCCCCAAAAAAGCTTCCCTAAACTGGAAAATGTACATTAATTGTATAAATGAAAAGCACTTCGTTCTATGTGTTATTTAAAAATAATTCCAAAATAAAAGAATCCACAGACTGCGCCTGTCACCAAGTGTAGGAGAGCAACATTTCTCCGTGGCTGGCCTTCTGTTCTTCAGAGCGGCCTCTGAAAAGCCTGGAAAAGTCCTTCTCGCCTGGCGTCTCCGTGATTTCATCTCGTTTGGAGGTCGACGTTGCTCGTAGGATTTTGGCCCCTGAAGTTGCTTGGATTGGCTTTGTTCATGCTGGAATGGAATTATGTTGAGCCAAGCTCAAGGAACAGCAGGCTAATAAACCAGAAGAAAGCATTAAAAATGCCTGGGGGGAACCTCCAAAATAGCTCCTTGGAGTTCTGTCCTGCCAGGCAGGGTTGCTCCCTACCAGGAGCTGAACCCTGGCCAGAGATGTGTCTCTCTCTGATACTCGGATCCACATTTTATATAGATTGACTCTCTGCTTTGTATCCTGCCCTTCATTATTTTTACAAATAACCCAGAGAGGCGACTATCCTTCTCCTCTTTTCCACACAACCTCCCTGCAAGGTGGATTGGTAGAGAGAGAGAGAGGGAGGGAGGGAGGGAGGGAGGGAGAGAAAGAGAGTGTGACTAGCTCCAAAGTCACCAAATCGATTTGGGCAGTGTGATTTGAGCATGGAAAGGGCCAGTGATGTGCGATGTGCAATTTGTGGCTACTCCACCTGGTGTGGACGATGTTGGATTGTTAGATGCTTCCTTGTGCTTATGATATCTCCCTCTTTATTCTGCAACCTTCTTCATAGAGAATGGTTCCTTCTTTGTAGCTGTGGTGAGAATCAGATAAGGGAAAGATAAATTTTAGATAAAGTTTTGGTCGCCACGGTGTAGAAAAGATGTGGAGACTCTAGAAAGAGTGCACGTCTGCTGGTACTCATCCCTTGTTTTTGATGGCGCTTTGTTTTTCTGGAAAATCCTGTTTCTGCAAAAGCTTGCCGCTCTAGAGTCTTCCCACCGTGGAAATCCAGAGCATGAGCAGCTCCAATTTACACCTCTGAAGAACTTTATGGACTCCTAGCTTCCTCTCTCTTGTATAAGGACAGGAATTCCCATTTCACTGTAGCAACTGAATGTGGGATAGAACAAGAAAGGTGTGCTTCAGGCGTGGCTTGCAACCCGCGCACACGCTGTTCAATGTAAAGTGAACAATTTACAGTGAACAGTGCAAACGTCTGGAGCCACAGAAGAGGCAACAGACTGACTGTAGTAAAATGGAACCGCTTTATTGCAACAGAACGCTAACAAGGAAAGAACAGAACACTTCAGCACCTTGCTCTGCTTAACAGCTATTTATATGGGAGTGTCAAGCAGAGCAGCCAATGGTATGAGAATAAAAAGCCCACTTCCAGCCAGGTGCATCTTATCCAATAGGCGCGAGCTTTTGGTTGCTGGGCTGTCAGACATAAGTCGAGGATTTGCGGTCGGTCGCAAGTCAAGGACATTGCAAACAATTTACAGTGAACTGCGCATACGCAGTCACTAAAATCCAAAATGGGGGGGGGTGGGCAGCGGCAGCGAAGGAATAGGTTCGGGGGCGTGGCAGGCCTGGGTCGCTGCCGGTTCTGTGACCCAGGGCTGTATTCCGCTACTGGTTCAGCCAAACCGGCAGCAACCCACCTCTGGTGTGCTTCCCATATGAACCAAGATTGCAATCTTTCTTTCTATCTATCTATCTATCTATCTATCTATCTATCTATCTATCTATCTATCTATCTATCATCTATCTATCATCTATCCATCTCTATATCTATCCATCCATCCATCCATCCATCCATCCATCCATCCATCCATCCATCCATGTATGTATGTATGTATGTATGTATGTATGTATGTATGTATGTATGTGTGTGTTGTATTTGTACTGATAAATAAATAAAGGGAGACTAGTATAGATCTATTTCGAGCTAATTAGCTCTCATCAGCTAGCCATACCCTTACTGGGATTTGAACCTGGGCTGTATTATATCTTAGGCAGGAGTATATATATATATATATATATATATATTGATCAATCTAAAAATGTGTGTGTGTGTGTATGTTCCAACATAACTCTGTATATATATATATATATATATATATTGATCAATCTAAAAATGTGTGTGTGTGTGTATGTTCCAACATAACTCTGGAATGCCTCGAGCAATTTCAATCAAATTTGGTACACAGATGACTTACTCTCTGGAAACAAATACTGTTGGGGTAAGACACCCCTAACACCCCTTGGGGTGGGGGGTGGGGGATGTTCTGTTAAGATACAGCCTGTTGTGCCTTAAAATGGCTTCTACTATGCAGTGCAGTGGAGTTGCCATGGTAACAACTTCACAGTACCCCACAAGGGAGCTCCCTCTGGTAAAGGGGAAAATCCAACATTAGAAATAACATTTGGTTCGGACATTTCCCCCCTATAAATAAATACCTGGGCAATACAAGGTTATTGGCTAGTAGAAGATAAAATTTGTAGCTCAGGATTCAACTGTGAGGTCCTTGGTGCTCTGAGCCATGTTATTTTCTTGCAGACATTACCCAACTAGGTAACATCATTAATACTCAAAGGGAGTGGAGTTTGCAAAGTTTCCTTCCTTGTAGCACTGATTACGTTACTTAGCTGGGTCATGAAATGCCTACAAGAAAACACCCAAGCTCACGGAGCATGAAGGAACCAGGATTCCTTGTAAATACTACCCGCCAAGATGGATTTTCTCTAACCTTGGAAAAGAAGTTCAAGTAATTCAGAACAACGTGTTCTCACGAGCTAATATCCTTATTGGCATGATTGAATAACGATTGCCAAATGGGGATTATATTCATGGTTAATAAATCTCCAGATTGCTTATTACCCAAACCACGTAACATCATCAGTGCTAGTAGTAGAATTGGATCTATGAATAAAGGACACCTCAATTGGGGGTTATTAGCCTTGAAGACTCCATGTTACCTCCAAGTTGGACAACAGCAGGAGAAGTGGAGTCCCTGTGACATCCACAACCTTCTGGTTAGCCACTCATAAGAAGCAAACTGCCTTGGCTTGATCCCATAAAGCTAGTCCTATGTTGTAGAAGGTGTGCAAACTCCCAAGTGTGTTTAAGAGAACTTGCAAGATGTTTCTGCAGAAGGATTGGGTTGGGATGACATGTTCTTGGCTAGATTAATCACTCTGCTAACTAAGCTTCAGGATGAGTTTCCTTCAAATTATGGCTTGTGCTTTGTAATTATCAAGGGATGCTTCTCTGAGAAAACTTGGGTTTTAATATTTATTATGTTGAATCTTCCTTCTTGGCTTTGAAAGAAGCTGAAACCCAAATATTTTTATTTATCTCCATGCTATCTGGCTATAATATAGGTAGTCCTCAACTTACGCCCATGATTGTGCCCAAAATTTATGTTGTTGAGTGAGAAATTTGTTAAAAGAGTTTTTGCCCCATTTTACAACTTTTCTTGCCACGTTGAATCACGGAAGTTGTTAAATGAGTGACAGGCGAACCTGGCTTCCCCAACTGACTTTTGCTTCTCAGAAGGTCGCAAAAGGGGATTGCATGCAAGGACACTGCAGCCGTCATAAATATGAACCGTTTGTCGCACATCCACATCTAAATCATGGGACCATGGGGATGCTGCAACGGTCATAAGTGTGAAAAATGGTCATGTCACTTTTTCAGTACCGTTGTAACTTTGAACGGTCACTAAACGAACTGTTGTAAGGCCACACTTGGAATCCTGCATTCAGTTTTGGTCACCACAATGTAGAAAAGATGTGGAGACTCTAGAAAGAGTGCAGAGAAGAGCAACAAAGATGATTAGGGGACTGGAGGCTAAAACATATGAAGAACGATTGCAGGAACTGGGGATGTCTAGTTTAATAGAAAGAAGGACTAGGGGAGACATGATAGCAGTCTTCCAATATCTCAGAGGTTGCCACAAAGAAGAGGGAGTCAAACTATTCTCCAAGGCACCTGAGGGTAGGACAAGAAGCAATGGGTGGAAACTAATCAAGGAGAAAAGCAACTTAGAACTGAGGAGAACTTTCCTGACAGTGAGAACAATGAATCAGGGGAACAGAAGTTGCCTCCAGAAGTTGTGAATGCCCCAATACTGGAAGTCTTTAAGAAGATGCTGGATAGCCATTTGTCTGAAACGGTATAAGGTTACCTGCCTAAGCAGGGGGTTGGACTAGAAGACCTCCAAGGTCCCTTCCAACTCTGTTATTCTATTCTATGTCGGGGCCTACTTATAGAGGTAGCACTCAAGCTTACCTTTCCGAATTAGCTGTCTTTAAACCAAAAAAGAGTTTAGCTGCTTTTCCTTGGTTTAAAGCAGTGGTTCTCAACCTGTGGGTCGGGACCCCTTTGGGGGTCGAACGACCCTTTCACAGGGGTCACCTAAGACCATCGGAAAACACATATTTTCGATGGTCTTAGGAACCGAGACACCGATTGTATGGTTGGGGGGTCACCACAACTCCCAGAATTCCACAGTGTTACAACCCCTGGTATGCCCCTGGTATGCAGGTTCAAATCCCAGTAAGGGTGTGGCTAACTGATGAGAGCTAAATAGCTTGAAATAGATCTATACTAGTCTCCCTTTATTTATTTATCAGCACAAATACAACATACATACATACATACATACATACATACATACATACATACATACATACATACATACATATATGGAAGGCCGATGGAAAATAGGGATTCAATTGTGGAATATATATATATATATTCCCCAATTGAATCCCTATTTTCTACCGGCCTTCCCTTCAAGAGCTAACCAGATCTGACCCTAATTAGCTTTTCACACACAGAGGCCTGAAGTGATGCCACCTCGCTGAGCAAATTACTCCGTGCAGAAAGAGGATCAAGCTAGTTGCATTTCAATGCAGTCTTGTTCGGGGTCATTGCCTTGTCTTGTTTTTTAGGAGGGGGTCCTTCAGGCACAACTCTCCAAGGCCATGTTTGGCCTCGGGCCTCCACATTTATGTGCGACTCAGGCCTGCTGCAATGGGATTAGGAAGCTCCGGTCTTCTTGAGTGGGATTTTTTTTTTAAAAAAAAATAATAATTTGAATGCCGGAGGGCAAAATAGAACACCACGTCTGTTATCGGTTTTCCCTATCCTGCCGTGTCTCTTTAAACCAGGTTTCCCCAAGCTTGGTGACTTTTTAAGACGTGTGGACTTCAACTCCCAGAATTCCACAGCCAGCATGGCTGGCTGTGGAATTCTGGGAGTTGAAGTCCGTACATCAGTTTGGAAAACCTGCTTTAATCTTCTTTTTTGACTTTGGCATCTCTTCCCTTTTGTGGCTTCTGCAACAGGACTCCCCTCAATCCAACCTAGAACTGAGGAGAAATTTCCTGACGGTGAGAACAATTAGTAATCCGTGAAACGAGTCGCCTCCAGAAGTTGTGGGTGCTAGAATAGAACAGTATAACAGAGTTGGAAGGGACCTTGGAGGTCTTCTAGTCCAACCCCCTGCTTAGGCAGCAAACCCTACACCACTTCAGACAAATGGTTATCCAACATCATCTTAAAAACTTCCAGTGTTGGAGCATTCACAACTTCTGGTGGCAAGTTGTTCCACTGATTAATTGTTCTCACTGTCAGGAAGTTTCTCCTCAGTTCTAAATTGCTTCTCTCCTTGATTAGTTTCCAGCCATTGCTTCTTGTCCTGCCCTCCGGTGCCTTGGAGAATAGCTTGACTCCTTCTTCTTTGTGGCAACCCCTGAGATATTGGAAGACTGCTATCATGTCCCCCCTAGTCCTTCTTTCTATTAAACTAGACATACCCAGTTCCTGCAACCGTTCTTCATATGCTTTGGCCAACCCTCCAGTGGAGGTTTCCAAGAAGAGATTGGCTGGCCATTAGTCTAAAAAAAAAGCATAGGGGTTGGACTAGAAGACCTCCAAGGCCCCTTCCAACTGTGTTACTCTCTTATCCTTCTCCCATCCGTGGCACATGCCATACCTCTCGGGCCCTATTCGCCACTCTTTCTCGGCTGGCAGACTCTAGCAGGCTGCCAAGCAGCTCCGCGCAGCTGCTTCGGGTCAGGCTTAGCTAATCCCGGTCTCAGCAGCTTCCCATCTGGGTGATTTAGTGTGTTCCCAAAGAGTACTGGTCCACCCTTCTTCCCTTCACCCCAATCTGGGGTTGGAACGGAGTCTCTGGGGAATGTTGACAAGGAGGTTTGGCAACTCATCATCAAACTGTCGGAATGTTGGCCAGACGGTCAAATTCTTCTCCTCTCCCCTTATTCAAAACACATCCGAGGGAAGAGTGCCAAAAAAAAAAAAAAAAAAAAAGTGGAAAGGCAGAAGTACAGCCTGCTCTTCCTTGCCGGATAAACCGGCTGCACCACCCTAGTCGTGGGAACGGGGCCGTGTCCGACCAGAGTACACATCCACACACCCCAAGTGTGGGAGGAGGAGAGGAGAGGGAAGTAGGGGACTTTTCTGGGTGTTTTGGCTAAGCAGGGAAGAGCATTGGGAGGGGGCCAGGAGGGTGATACAGGTAAACCTGGATTTGCAACTGTTTGTTTAGTGACCAGAGTTTACAACGGCACTGAGAAAAGGGATTTTTGACTATTTTTCACACCTATGACAGTTGCAGCAAGTCCTTTTGATTTATTTACTGACTGATAACCCAATGTTGTCTGGGTATTTATTTATAGGGGGGGGGGGGGAATGTCCGAACCAAACGTAATTTCTAATGTTGGATTTCCCCCCTTACCAAAGGGAGCCCCCTTGTGGGGTATTGTGAAGCCATTACCATGGCAACTGCACTGCACTGTACACTTGAAGCCATTTTACGGCAGTACAGTAGAAGCCATTTAAAGGCACAACAGGCTGTATCTTAACAGAACACACACACCAAGGGTTGTTAGGGGTGTCTTACCCCCACAGTATTTGTTTCCAGAGAGAACGTCATCTGTGTACCAAGTTTGGTTGAAATTGCTCGAGGCGTTCTAGTGTTCTTCTGGAACACACACACATACACACACACACAGCCATAGATAGATGATAGATAAATAGATAGATAGATAGATAGATAGATAGATAGATAGATAGATAGATGATAGATAGATAGATAGATAGATAGATAGATAGATAGATAGATAGATAGATGATAGATAGAAATATAGAAATATAGATTTATTTATTTGACCGCTGTGGACATCCCTTGAGGGGAATCAACACATAACTCTTTTTTTTTGCATTCTTTGTTTTCTGGCAGAACTGAATGAAGTAGAGGTAGTCCTCAATTTACAACAGTTCATTTAGTGACCGTTTGACATTCCAAGGTCACTGAAAAATGTGACTTACGACCCTTTTTCACAGTTACGACCTTTGCAGCATCCCCTATGATCATGGGATACAAATTCAGAGGCTTGACAACTGACTCATATTTATGACCGTTGCGGTGTCCCAGGGTCATGTGTTCCCCTTTTGCGACCTTCTGACAAGCAAAAGACAATGAGAAAGCCAGATTCACTTAACAACTTCACAACTGCAGGGATTCCCTTAACAACTGTGGCAAGAACAGTCGTAAAATGGTGCCGAGACTCACTTCTGCTTCCTTAACGATGGAAGTTGTGGACTCAGTGGTGGTCGTAAGTTGAGGACTACCTACCCCCTCCAGATCGGGTGGATTATAACGTTCCCATCCTCCTCCACCACCATTTTAGACCATCCGTAGTGTTTTGGTTCTAGGAATACTGATTGTGGTTTCTTTCTTTCCCCTTTCCAGAAACGTTGATGGACACCAAGTGGGTGACGTCCGAGTTGGCGTGGACAGCTCATCCAGAAACCGGGGTAAGATGTGCTATTCTTTGAGAAGGGAGATTGGAAAGGATGCTGAACTTCATCTAAATGGGAAAATGACTTGTCTTTCTCCTCTCCTCTCCTCTTTTTTGCATTTTCTTCATCTGTCTGGCTTCACCTCCTGCTTTGAAGCCTCTTTCCAGCCCAGCATGGCACTGAGGGAAAATCTACCTGTGAGGCTTGTGATCTTGGAATCAATAACAATTGTGTAAATCTATAATCGGTAGGGACGCGGTGGCTCGGTGGCTAAGACGCTGAGCTTGTCGATCAGAAAGGTCGGCAGTTTGGCGGTTCGAATCCCTAGCGCCGCGTAATGGAGTGAGCTCCCGTGACCTGTCCCAGCTTCTTCCAACCTAGCAGTTTGAAAGCATGTAAAAAAATGCAAGTAGAAAAATGGGAACCACCTTTGGTGGGAAGGTAACAGCGCTCCGTGCACCTTCGGCGTTTAATCATGCCGGCCACATGACCACAGAGACGTCTTCGGACAGAGCTGGCTCTTCGGCTTTGAAACGGAGATGAGCACCGTCCCCTAGAGTCGGGAACGACTAGCACATATGTGCCAGGGGGCCTTTAATCGCTGAAAAACATGCATTTTGGGGGGGAAGCCAATCTCAGAAACCACTTGTGTGTAATCAATTCTGCAATTTGGAGGGCTTTTATTTATTTAAAGGCCGTTTCACTTGGAGCATATTGGCTGCCTTATGCATATGGAAATGAGACTCTGTGACTGCATTCATGCAACGTAATTACCTTGGCCTTTAATGAAGAACAGAGAGGCACAGGATTAGTGTTAGTGTTGAGAACTAGTTTGGTGTAGTGGTTAAAGGCATTGGGCTAGAGACCAAGAATCCATTAGTTTTAGCCCTGCCTTAGGCCCAGAAGCTGGCTGGGTGACTTTAGGGCCAGTTCCTGTCTCTCGGCCCAACCTGCCATGCAGGAATGTTATTGTCAATTATGAAAATAGGAATGTCAGCTTTACCAAGGAGACTTTGACAGGAAACACAACGGATAAGCTCATTCTACTTTATTGTAAAGCTTTTGTTTGAAATGGCATATAGGGCTTCCTCCCTAAGCAGCGGGTTGGACTAGAAGACCTCCAAAGTCCCATCCGATTCTGATATTCTTTTACATTAACAGAATCTTCCAAATCTGAAAACAACAATTCTTCCACTGTCTCTGAGCTTGGTTGTTTTCTTGCTGATGTTGATGTTTTCTTGCTGAAAGAGTGCAGAGAAGAGCAACAAAGAGGATTAGGGGACTGGAGGCTAAAACATATGAAGAACGGTTGCAGGAACTGGGTATGTCTACTTTAATAGAAAGAAGGACTAGGGGAGACATGATAGCGTTGTTCCAATATCTCAGGGGTTGCCACAAAGAAGAGGGAGTCAAGCTATTCTCCAAGGCACCGGAGGGCAGGACAAGAAGCAATGGGTGGAAACTAATCAAGGAGAGAAGCAACTTAGAATTGAGGAGAAACTTCCTGACAGTTAGAACAATTAATCAGTGGAACAGAAATTGCCTCCAGAAGTTGTGAATGCCCCAACATTGGAAGTCTTTAAGAAGATGTTGGATAGCTATTTGTCTGAAATGGTATAAGGTTTACTGCCTAGGCAGGGGGTTGGACTAGAAGACCTCCAAGGTCCCTTCCAACTCTGCTATTGTATTGTATTATTATTGTAGAATAGAGTAGAGTAGAGTAGAATAGAATAGAATAGAATAGAATAGAATAGAATAGAATAGAATAGAATAGAATAGAATAGAATAGAAGAGTCGGAAGGGACCTTGGAGGTCTTCTAGTCCAACCTCCTCCTCAGGCAGGAAACTCTACACCATTTCAGACAAATTGTTGTCCAATCACTTCTTAAAAACTTCTACTGTTGGAGAATCCTTTTTTTTAGGGGGGGGGCGGGATGACCGCAATTCCAAATACCGTCCCAAAATTTTCCCAACAGTGGAGGTTTATTTTTTTAAAAAAAGATTGGACAGCCATTTATCTGGAATTATATCAGGTTTCCCTGCTTGAGCAGGGGATTGGATTAGAAGACCTCCAAAGTCCCTTCCAACTCTGTTATTCTTAGTTATTCTTCTGTTATTCTTAATTTATTCTATTACAAATTATGTGAAAACCTAACTTCCGGATACAAGCCCCAGCCCAAGCATCTATCACCCATGTGTTAGAACATTTACATGTTAATGGGCTCCGAAGCAGCTTTGTGATCCTTGGTTGCTGAGAAGCGAACATTGCCCCGTGGGCATTAAGCATTCTCAGTCCCGTTTTTTTATTAATATTATTAGATCGTGTTATTCATTAACACCTTTATTGACTTCCCAACCCCAAGAAAAGATTTTGCATTTAGAAGCATTTGCTTCTGGAATGGTTATTCCACCCCAGGCCTGTTCCTTCCTCACCTTTGCTTGCAAACAGTTTTTCAGATTTTCCTTTGAGTAGGTGGCCACACTTCAAAATGCAAGGGGCTTCACCGTTTTTTTCCCCATCGCATCTCATTCCCAAACAAGGAAGTCAGGAGATCAGTTCAGCGGTTCGAATCTCTAGTGCTGCGTAATGGAGCTCCCGTTACTTGTCCCAGCTTCTCCCAACCTCACAGTTCAAAAGCATGTAAAAATGCAAGTAGAAAAATAGGAACTACCTTTGGTGGGAAGGTAATAGCACTCTGCGTGCCTTCGGCATTTAGTCATGCCAGCCACATGACACCGGAGACATCTTCAGACAGCGCTGGCTCTTCGGCTTTGAAAAGGAGATGAGCACTGCCCCCTAGAGTTGGGAACGACTAGCACATGTGTGAGAGAAACCTTTACCTTTACTATCTATCTATATTATATATTTATGTATATGTATATGTATATGTAATGTATGTATGTGTATATATACATACATACACACACACATACACACACACACACACACACACACATCGCTTTGCATATGTGTGTATGTTCCAGCATAACTCTGGAATGCCTTAAGCAATTTCAACCAAGCTTGGTACACAGATGACTTAATCTCTGGAAACAAATACTGTGGGGGTAAGACACCCCTAAAACCCCCGGGGAGTGTTCTGTTAAGATATAGCCTGTTGTGCCTTAAAATGGCTTCTACTGTACTATCATAAAATGGCTTCTGCTGCACAGTGCAGTGGAGTTGCCATGGTAATGGCTTCACAGTACTCCATAAGGGGGCTCCCTCTGGTAAGGGAGAAAATCCAACATTAGAAATTACATTTGGTCCCGACATTTTCCCCCTATAAATAAATACCAGGGCAACCCCAAATTATCAACTGTTAAGAATAAACGATAACAGGTAGAGAACGAATTACGCAAAGGAAGAGAAAGAGTGCAAAGTTTCCCAGGCTATTTAATCTATGTAGGTTGAAGGATTTGCCCGCATAATAGCAAATTATTTCATCCATCATCACACCTAAAAATTTCCAAATATTTTTTTCATTTGGAATGGAAAAATAAATGTCTGTCTCCATTCACTCAACAGACCAAAGACCTGACATGCCACCTATAAGCGAATGTGCCTATAGACGTGGACTTTGTATAGACGGGTCTAATGAAATATGGAACCCTCTTATACAAAATACAGCACATTAAAAAAAAAATGATAGTTTTATAAGTGTACAAGAAATAAATACATACATATACATATACATATACATATACATATACATATATATATATATATATATATATATATATATATATATATATATATATATGCACTTGAATAATATTTACATTAGTTAAGTAGAGAATTATAACTCTTGACCCTTATACGCCTTTTTCCTTTCTCTTGTATTTTTTATTTCACTTTTAAAGCACTTTTAAGTCTTTTTTCTCTCGTTGAGGCTATACGTACCTCTATTACAGTCATAGCTGTCGACAGACAACCCCCACCGAGTCCAAAATTCCCATTGCTGAGCAAGACAGTCATTGAGTGAATGTTGCCCCATTTTATGACCTTCCTTGCCACGACTGTTAAACGAATCACTGCCATTGTTTATAAGTTAGTAGCATGGTTGTTAAGTGAATCTGACTTTGCATGTCAGAAGGTCGCAAAAGGGGACCACATAATCCCGGGACACTGCAACCGTCATAAATGTGAGTCAGTTGTCCAAGTGTCGGAATTTTGATCACGTGACATGGAGATGTTCCCACGGAATGTGCGAAAAAATGGCCATAAGTCATTTTTTTCCCAATGCCATTGTAACTTCGAACAGTCACTAAATGAGTGATTTGAAGTCAAAGACTACCAGTAATTATCTATGGGCTTTCTTCGTTTCCTTTCCCCCTAATGATTTTAAAAACAATTTAAAAAACAAAGCACTCTTTCAAAATAGTTTGAAAAGGAACTCAGCAGCATTCCTAAAGATGGCCCTTCCTTAATAGTGATAGCGCTTAGACTTATATACCGCTTCACGGTGCTTTTACAGCCCTCTCTAAGCAGTTTACAGAGTCACCAACAATTTGACCCATCTCGGAAAGACGGAATGGAATAGGAATAACAGAGTTGGAAGGGACCTTGGAGGTCTTCTAGCCCAACCCCCTGCTTAGGCAGGAAAGCCTACACCACTTCAGACAAATGGTTATCCAACATCTTCTTAAAAACTTCCAGTGTTTGACAACTTCTGGAGGCAAGTTGTTCCACTGATTAATCGTTCTGTCAGGAAATTTCTCCTCAGTTCTAAGTTGCTTCTCTCCTTGATTAGTTTCCACCCATTGCTTCTTGTCCTGCCTTCAGGTGCCTTGGAGAATAGTTTGACTCCCTCTTCTTTGTGCCAATCCCTGAGATTTTGGAACACTGCTATCATGTCTCCTCTAGTCCTTCTTTTCATTAAACTAGACATACATAGTTCCTGGAACTGTTCTTCGTATGTTTTAGCCTCCAGTCTCCTAATCCTCTTGGTTGCTCTTCTCTGCACTCAAGGAGAAGAGAAGGCTGAGTCCACCTGGAGGATACTGGGATTTGAAATGCCAAATTGCAGGCAGCTGGCAAACACCCACCCTCAATCAGGGGTGAAATTCAGCAGGTTCTGACAGGTCCTGGAGAACCGGTAGCGGAAATTTTGAGTAGTTCGGAGAACCAGGAAATACCACCTCTGGCTGGCCCCAGAGTGGCGTGGGAAAGGAGATTTTGCATTTTCCCTCCCACGCCCACCAAGCCACGCTCACAGAACCGGTAGTAAAAAAAAAAATGAATTGCACCACTTCCCTCAACCCTTTTTCTTGAGACTGTCCTGTTTTGGGTTGTTAACTCCCCCAATGCCATTTTTTCCCCATTTCGTACAGTGGGAAGAAGTCAGCGGTTACGATGAGGCCATGAACCCCATCCGGACGTACCAAGTGTGCAACGTCCGAGACGCGAATCAAAACAACTGGCTGCGCACCCAGTTTATTCAACGCCATGATGTCCAGCGGGTTTACGTCGAGATGAAGTTCACCGTCAGGGACTGTAACAGCATCCCGAACATCCCTGGATCTTGCAAAGAGACCTTCAACCTTTTTTATTACGAATCGGATAGTGACACGGCCTCTGCTTCTAGCCCGTTCTGGATGGAGAACCCTTACATCAAAGTGGATACAATCGCCCCCGACGAGAGCTTCTCGAAGCTGGAGTCTGGTCGTATGAACACCAAAGTGCGCAGCTTTGGACCCTTTTCCAAAAACGGCTTCTATCTTGCCTTCCAGGATCTGGGGGCCTGCATGTCCCTCATCTCCGTCCGGGCTTTCTACAAGAAATGTTCCAGCACCATTGCGGGTTTTGCCAACTTCCCGGAAACCTTGACTGGGGCAGAACCGACTTCCTTGGTGATCGCTCCGGGAACCTGCATTTCCAACGCGGTGGAAGTATCGGTGCCCTTAAAACTCTACTGTAACGGAGATGGGGAATGGATGGTACCGGTGGGAGCGTGTACCTGTGCGCCTGGATACGAGCCGGCCATGAAGGAGACGCAGTGCCAAGGTAAGATGGGACCAGCCTTGGTGCTCCTCGGTTGCGTTGTTACTGTTATGTTTCTGGTAGGTTGGGCTATAGTTTCTTTCTGGCCGATGCAAAGAATGAGTTAAGCAGCTCTGCTTTCTCTCTGTTGCCTGTTACTTCCTTGCCGTCTTCAGTGGACCAACCGTTTCCTTGATTTTTTTTCTTCTTGTTGTTTATATGTTGGAAGAAACTTTTTAAAATTATCTTTGGCTTTTGTTGCAAGTGTTTGTTCATGCTGAGCTTTTGCTTTCCTGACTTCGTCTTTGCGCATTCTGGCTATCTGCTGATATCCTTGCCTTAGTTATGTGTCCCTCTTTCCATTTTTTGTGCTTCTCTTTTTTTCCTCTTTCAATTTGTCAGAGAGATCTTTGTGCAGCCATGCTGGTTTCTTCTTGGAGTCCTTGTTTTTCTTCTAGAATTCTGGAGTTGGAAGGGACCTTAGATGTCTTTTGATCCAACTTCCTGCTCTGTATAGGATGCACAAGGCCAGATGTCACACAAACATGGGCCCTTGAAGATGCGTGAACTTCAGCTCCCAGAATTCCCCAGCCAGCTGCATTGGGCCATCTGTGATAAATGACTTTCCCACTTTCTGTTTGAAAACTTCTAATAAAAATTTAAAAGGGACACGGTTGCTCAGTGGCTAAGACGCTGAGCTTGTTTGGTGGTTCGAATCCCAAGCGACGCGTAACGAAGTGAGCTCCTGTTACTTGTCCCAGCTTCTGCCAGCCTAACAGTTCGAAAGCATGTAAAAATGCAAGTAGAAAAATAGGAACCACCTTTGGTGGGAAGGTTACTGTGCGCCTTCCGCATTGAGTCATGCCGGCCACATGACCACAGAGACATCTTTGGAAAGCGCTGGCTCTTCCGCTTTGAAAGGGAGATGAGCACTGTCCCCTAGAGTCGGGAACGACTAGCACATCTGTGCAAGGGGGACCTTTACCTTAACAAAAATGTTATTGATAAGGAGATTCATAGCACTTGAAACAGGAACGCCTATTTTCGGTCCCCGCTCTTTCTTCTCTCCCTGTTGAATTTTAAAAGATAATTTGGTTACGATCCCCACCACCACCACCCACTGCAAGCAAGTTCCTCATTGCATCGTAAGATAGGGGCTCTTTTAATTTGTATTAAAAAAAACATTTTTTTAGTCCTAGCCATGTTTCTCTTTGGCATTTCATATGTATCCTGGGACAGCAGTGGGTTTAGATCAAGAGGCAGAGAAGGTTATGAGAGCTACCTGCTTCTGTAATGAAAAGTGTGGGTATCCACAACCAAGATTGTGATAAAATAATGACATGCACTCCATGATAGCATGATACAACCTTTATGTGCTTTCCTGAAGACATGAACCCTGCCGTGGCCCGTCAGCGGAGCTGGTGGCAGATTCGGACAGTGGGGAGGTTGGGGAGGAAGATGGGCCAGTCCTGTAGTCTGGGGAAGGCTCTGATGAGGGCTCTGCGTCGGAGGCAGAGAGGGGGCCAGGGCCATCCAACAGTTATCGGAGTTGGAGATCAGGGGGCAGAAGAACAGCTGGAGCCTGTTCCCAGTGTGTGCATGCACAGAGCTGCCAGATGAAGGGAACAGCTAAGGAACAAGGGCAGACTTGGGAGTAAATGCACAGGTGGATGGTGAATGGCCCCTCCCATAGGGAATAAAAGAGGAGCGAAAGGGGAGTGGAGTTTGCAGGAGACAATTAGTTTGCTTAATTAGTGTGAAGATTCGTTCCTGACTCTCAGAGACTCCTTGCCAAGTATTTTCTTGTACAGCAGTTGCGTTTTGAAGATATCGGCCTGGCAGCTCTCCAAGGCTGATAAAGTCTGCGGTTGTTAAGTCACCCTTGAAAGACTATTTGCTGGGACTTTGCTGGATGTGAATGAGAGGAATTCACATGAGCTTAATAAAAAGGGGTTTTGTTGGGGTCTGCCTCGTGATTTGGTGAAGCCTAGGTCAGAACAGACGCAATGTTTAAGTTACAGATTCTTGGCCCCATTCTTCACCCCGTGAACACCTATGAAACTACCAAAGAGAGGATAATGTTTGTAGCTTAGAGTTGAGCTGAGAGGTTCTTGGTTCTCTCTGAGCTTGGTGCCTTTTTTTTTTTTTTTGCAGACTTTTCATTACCCAGCTAGTTAACATCATCAGTGCACTGACGATGTTCCTCAGTTTGGCAATGAAACGTCTGCAAGAAAACAACCAAACTCAGAGAGCCCCAATCTCTTAAAGTAGATTTAATCCGGGGTCTGCTTGTCTTAGAAAAACTTCTCTAAGCATGGAGAGATGTACTCCTAAGAACACGGCCTTTGTTGATTGTCAACATTTTAAAATATTGAAATATTATCTCGGTCGCTCTGAAGTAAGCATGTCTCAGCTCATCCCTAAAAGCTGTAAAGGAGACAGCAGATCACTTTTTAAAGCTGCGTCTCCCTGCGCCTAGCAAGATCAAGAGCATGTCTGAATGCAGTTTCTCTTTTCGACTATGGATTGATTCAGAAATGGTTCAAACGGAACCACAAAAATGACAGGTTGTTAAACTGGCAGGATCCCACTACTGGTTTCAGAGAGAAACTCCTTTGTGCACTCAGTGAAGCTAAAACTCTAGAGCAGCCTTACATACAATAATACAATAGTAGAGTTGGAAGGGACCTTGGAGGTCTTCTAGTCTAGGCAGGAAACCCTATACTGTTTCAGACAAATAGCTATCCAACATCTTAAAGACTTCCAGTGTTGGGGCATTCACAACTTCTGGAGGCAACTTCTGTTCCACTGATTAATCTTTGTCCCCCTGGGTTGTTTTAAGACGTATGGACTTCCAGAATTGCCCCCAGGCAGCATGTTGATGCATGGCTGGCTGAGGAATGCTGGGAATTGAAGTCCACAAGTCTTAAAGTTGCCAAGGTTCTAGACCCCTGCTCTAGACCAAAAGGGCTGGATTCATCTTGAGCAACAAATCACAATTGCTAAATGTTCACATTTACTTGCGATGGCCAAACCCGTGATTGCTTTATCTGATGCTCATACAATCTTTTAAAATAATGGGTTTGTGTTAAGGCTGCAGGTGACACAAGCGAGATTAGGAACATAAAACCAGTTTGAAGGCTTAAAGGCTGTTAAATCCGTTCTTTTTCCAAACATAGTTTTTTTTTAAATTTCTGCATATATTGTACTAATATGTGGAAACTTAGGTTAGCTTAGCTGATCTGCTGATTTTTTTCAAAACGTTTCATTAATTATCAACTGTACACCCATGCATTTTCCTTTCTGCTTATATAGGGACGTATGAAGGGACTAAGGCACTGAGCTTGTTGATCAAAAAGGTCAGCAGTTCAGCGATTCGAATCCCTAGCGTCGCATAACTGAGTGAGCTCCCATTACTTGTCCCATCTTCTCCCAACCTAACAGTTCGAAAGCATGTAAAAATGCAAGTAGAAAAATAGGAACCACCTTTGGTGGGAAGGTAACAGCGTTCCGTGAGACTTTGGCATTTAGTCATGCTGGTCACATGATCACGGAGACGTCTTCAGACAGCGCTGGCTCTTTGGCTTTGAAACGGAGATGAGCACCGCCCCCTAGAGTCGAGAACGACTAGCACATATGTGCGAGGGGAACCTTTACCTTTACCTTATGATGGGATACTGTAATAAAAAAATACTGTTGCAAAAAACCATCAATGAATAGAAATTAAATCAATATCAAACATAAATATTACTACTATTAAAATCAATTAACTGGTGAAAGGGATGAAAATTTTGGCATCCAATAAATGCCTTGGATCTTTTTAAAAGTCTCCTTTCATTTCCCTCCGCGGCATCTTACAGAAATGAATTCTATCAGTTAATAATATGTCTCCCTTTCCTAATCAATCTTTTTATTAGATAAGGCTCTACAGGTGTAAAAGTCCTGGGGACACTTGAAATTACAAAATAGATTACTGGAGCAAACCAGCATGGATTTTTATAGCACACTTGCTCGTGGGAACAAAAGTAAGGTTTCAGAGTCCAATCGAGCTACTCCATGGTTGGCAAACAATCAGAGTATTTCAGATAATTTTCTGTGCGCTGGCCCAGTGGGGCATGACCGTCCATTTATTCACCAAGCAGAATCGATAAAGAATCGAAAAGCTGGGTGCATCAGAAGGGATCCTGAATAGTGTGTCCTTCTCGTGGCCAACTACCATATACATAACAGTTGCGAACTGACAAACAAGGAATCGTGGATGGGACCCTGCAGTATGAAACTCTAGGCTAAAAAACGGATGGATAAAGCTTTGCTAGCATGATGACAATGAAAGATGTCTGTCTGTCTGTCTGTCTGTCTATCATCATCTATCTATAATCCCTCCCTTCCCCTCGTTCCTATCATCCCTCCATCATCTATCTATCTATCTATCTATCTATCTATCTATCTATCTATCTATCTATCTATCTATCTATCTATCTATCTATCTATCCCTTTTTTTTCTTCACCTTGGCACCTTTAAGATATGTGGACTTCAATTCCCAGAATTTCCCAGCCAGCTTGGCTGCTCGAAGCATTTTGTGAGCTGAAAGCCACAATTCCCAAATGTGAAAAACATTCATTTAGGTTCCGTATTTCAACCTCCAGTCCCCTAATCATCTTTGTTGCTCTTCTCTGCACTCTTTCTAGAGTCTCCACATCTTTTTTACATCATGGCGACCAGAACTGAATGCAGTATTCCAAGTGTGGCCTTACCAAGGCGTTATAAAGTGTTACTAACTTTTCATGTGATCTTGATTCTATCCCTCTGTTGATGCAGCCTAGAACTGTGTTGGCTTTTTTGGCAACTGTTGTACATTGCTACCTCATATTTAAATGGTTGTCCATCAGGACTCCAAGATCACACTCGTTCAAGCTTTGACAGACATGGACTTTGCTGTCAAGTTGAGAATCAGCACTCAGGCAGATTCTTGGCGTGCCTCCAAAACAAATCTTCATTTTCTACCTTGTGCTCTGGGTAATTTTTAGAACAACATCATCCCCAGAAAAAAAAGAAAGAAAAAAGGAATGCATGTGTGTGTCTCTCCTTCTGCCTTTAGGCCTACCGATCTTCCAATTGAGAATTTCGTTGTCCGTAAATGAAAACAGATTTTTTTTCCAGATCTTGACATTAGCCAGATTTCCTGTGATGAGGCTTTTGCAAATGTTCGTGTACTTTTTGAATAAAGCTTGAGAGGGATATGGTTTTATTATTATTAGTTTCTCACTCTTTCCTAGCTGTCACCTAAAAAACCTCTCTGCAAAAGTGCAACTTTGCAAAGCTAACTTGGTTGTAGGTTTGTCATTCGGGCAGGAAGAAGGTTAGAGACAGTCCTTATTTCCTATCCCTTTAATACAGCAGTGGCTCAGTGCTAAGACGCTGAACTTGTTGATCAGAAAGGTTGGCAGTTCAGCTGTTCGAATCCTTAGCGCCTCATAACGGAGTGAGCTCCCGTTACTTGTCACAGCTTCTGCCAACCTAGCAGTTCGAAAGCATGTAAAAATGCAAGTAGAAAAATAGGAACCACCTTTGGTGGGAAGGTAACAGCATTCTGTGCATCTTTGGCGTTTAGTCTTGCCGGCCACATGACCACGGAGACGTCTTCGGACAGCGCTGGCTCTTCGGCTTTGAAACTGAGATGAGCACCGCCCCCTAGAGTCCAGAACAACTAGCCCATATGTGCGAGGGGAACCTTTACTTTTACCTAATACAGCGCAAATTTCTGCACAGCGTGGCATTTTTTGCTTGTTTCTTTTACAAAATCCCCAACCCTGCAAAAATTTAATCGGTCCAAACAATTTTTAGTAAGGAGGCTCCTATCTTACTCCACAACTTACAACAATAATTGGGATCAGAATTTCCCATTGCTAAGTGAGGCAATTGTTATGTGAGCCACACCTGATTTGAGGACCCTTTCTCCCCACGGTTTTTCAATGAAGCACCCCAGTTGTTAAGTGAATCACACGGTTGTTAAGCCAATCCGGTTCCCTCCAATGACTTTTCTTGTGCTAAGCCATCTGGGAAGTTTGCAAATGGAGATCACGTGATCTCAGGAAGCTATAACCGTCATAAAAACTTGCCCAAAACTTTTAAGCACATGATGAAGCTACAACTGTTATAAACACTTGCCAGTTGCCAGGAGCCCAAATTTTAATCCCATGATGATATATACCGACGCTTTGACAGTTGTAAATATGAGGACTGGTTGTAAGTCACTTTGTCAGTAACTTTGTGACTTTGAACGTTCACTAAACGAATCGTCGTAAGTCGAGGACTACCTGTACTTGGCATACAAGTCTTAAGTCCTTCAGCCTCTTTATCTACTGTACTTTTAAACCCAGAGGTTGGAGGCTGGGCAGGAAAGCACAACTGCTGAATGTTTAGGAATAAAATACTTCAGGCTATGATACTGTGGAGCAACATTGCCAGTTTCAGTTGCCACATCGGAGCAAGCTGCGCAGTGCCATCTGGAACCACAGCTTTCGTTTTCTTCCCATAACTTAGGTGTCAGCCACAGCAATGTTGATAAACATCCCAGGATCTAATCTGGGTTGGTCACAGGGGATCACAGGTTTAATTTTCTGAGCTTTCCAACTTGTGCTTGAGCCCTTCCTAAGGGAACTCCTCTCTCCCAGAAAGTTCCACATATTCTGGTAGAGCAGGGGTGTCAAACTCGATTTCATTGAGGGCCACATCAGGGTTGTGTTTGACCTCGGAGGGAGGGGGCAGGAGTGTGATGGGTGTGGCCAGCTTGATGTGTCAGGGGTGCCTGTGGTGGTCCGAGCGCTCTGCCAGCGAAAATGGGCTCCCGAGATCCGTTTTCTGCTGCTACAGCCTCCTGCAACTCTCTACCAGTGAAAGCGGATCTTGGCTCCACTTTCGCTGACAGAGGGCTGCAGGATGCCGTCGCAGCAGAAAACGGAGCTCGGGAACCCATTTTCACTGGCAGAGGCACCGCGGGCCCGTCTGCTGTTTCCAGGGCGGCCCCATGGATTAGATCTAAGCACCCCTCGGGCCAGATCTGGCCCCCGGACATTGAGTTTGTCACCCCTGTGGTAGAGACAAGTTCCCTGAGGATGGGCTCCAGCACGAGTCTGAAAGCTGGGAAGATTAAACCACTAATCCCACTGACGGAGCCAGATTGGATCCTGCAACATTATCCTGGGACCCGTAGATTTGCCTTCATTCGTGACAAACATCCTAGCTCAGGGTGCAAGTGAGTAGGGCTGTGGAGATCTTTGGAGAGGGGCTTGGAGAAGGAGCGGGTGGGTGGGCATTGTGTCGTAGTTGAGAACTTGGATGGGAACTCTGAAGTGATGGGTTATTTTCCAGGTGGCTGAACTTCAACTCCCAGAATTCTCAGTAGCATCTATATTAGCTGGAGAATTCTGGGAACTGTAGTCTACACACCTGGGAGATTCTAAGGCTGGAAAGGGAGAGTTAGAGCAGTTCCTGACTACTTGAAAATGAGTGGACTTCGGCTATTGGAAGATGCTGGCTGGGGAATTCTGGGAGTTGAAGTCCACACATCTTCAAGCAGCCAGAGTTGAGAAATACGGAATGAGGGGTTTAGGGCTGGGCGTCTGGATGAGGAATTTTGCAGGAAACCCCCAATGGATCTTCAAAGCATAAAGAATCAAGGTCAGACACGGCCTGCAGATCAAAAGGTCTGCCTGCTCTTGGCAAGAATCCGGTGGGTAAACAGGAGGGTGTGAGGACACCAAAACGAGAACTAGGTTTCAGATGCTGGCGTGAATGAGTTAGCTGAGCAAATTTACAACTTTCGGTGTGAGAAAGTGTAATATCTCTGCCCCAATAATATTGCTGGCACTCTCTTGGGATTATCGCCACGTAGTTGTGAGCTGGGAGACTTCAGCATGCAACAGGATTTGAACTGGGCTCAAATCCTTGATGTACGCTTATAACTGAATCCATCCTTGGGGCTCAGCCTAAAGGGTCATTTTTACAGTCAGGAGGCTGTGTCCAGGTGGCCGGTGTGTGGTCAATCAATCAGAATAGAGTGAAAGGGACCTTGAAGGTCTTCTAGTCTAACCTCCTGCTCAAGCAGGAGACCCTATACAATTTGAGACAAGTGGCCTGTCCAGTCTTTTTCTTAAAAAACCCTCCAGTGATGGAGCATACACAACTTTGGAAAGCAAGCTGTTGGACTAATGAATTGTTCTCACTGTTAGGAAGTTTCTCCTTAATTCTAGATTGCTTCTCTCCTTGATTAGTTTCCATCCATTGTTTCTTGTCCTATCTTCAGATGCTTTGGAGAATAGCTTGACTCCCTCTTCTTTGTGGCAGCCCCTGAGATACTGGGACACTGCCTAGTCCTTTTTTTATTATTAAGCTACACATATCCAATTCCTGCAACCATTCGTCATATATTTTTGTCTCCAGGTCTTGAATAGAATAGAATAGAATAGAATAGAATAGAATAGAATTCTTTATTGCCCAAATGTGATTGGACACACAAGGAATTTGTTTTTGATGTGTAGGCTCTCAGTGTACATAAAGAGAATAAAATACATTCACCAACAATAAAAATATACAACACTTAGTGATAGTCAAGGCTACTAATAAGTTATCAACTCGTACTAGGAAACAAATAAAAACAATATAAATTGAAAGATACAAGCAACATGGTTATAGTCATAACTGGAAAGAGATAGATACTAGTAAGGAAGAGAATAATAATAGTAATGTAGTATTAGTTAATTATTTGACAGTGTTATGGGAATTAGTTGTTAAGCAGAGTGATGGCATTCGGGGGAAAAGCTGTCCTTGTGTCTAACTGTTCTGGTGTGCAGTGACCTATAGTGTCATTTTGAGGGTAGAAGTTGAAACAATTTATATGTCCAGGATGTCAGGGGGGTCCGTAGATATTTTTGCAGACCTCTTTTTGACCCGTGTAGTATACAGGTCTTCGATGGAAGGCAGGTTGGTAGCAATTCTGAGTTAGTGCAGAAAGAACATTCCTTGTGGTCCTAATTGCTCTTCTCTGCACTTTTTCCAAAATCTCCACGTCTTTTTTTTTTTTTGTAATGTGGTGACCAAAACTGGATGCTGTATTCCAAGCCTTACTCAGATCTGATGAAGCCAATACTAATACTTCGCGTGATTTTGATTCCATGCCTCGGTTTATACCACCCAGGAGTGTATTGGCTTTTTGGGGCTGACACAGACACGGCAAGCTAATGTAATGGCCGTCGCTTGTGAAATGCAGAACTGGCCTCCGTGTTAAAAACGTGTTGCCATTTTCAGCGTTGGTCTTGTAGTCTTTAGAGGCATCCCAGGGGAAGTGTCCAACGCACCAAGGCTGCCCACAAACAAACCGTGGCTTGCCATGGAATGCCACCTTCTCCAGGGGACCCTTGCAAATGTTGGAAAGCCCTCTGCTTGGACCGCAAACCGGATGCCGGCAGCTTGACTCACTTCAAGGTGGGTTTGGTGTTTTTCATGGAGTCCAGTCTGCTTCCCTCCCTCCCTCTGGCAGATGTGAGAGCCAGTTGCTGTTGCCTCAACAGTAAATAACAATAAAAGGGAATTGCGGCTCCAATGAATTTACAGCCAGCTCTTTTCTAAACTTCCTGGTCTTTGGAGATAGCTCGGCATGGCTTTCATCTCCCAGCCAACTGAGGGAAGGGAGAGCCACAACTGGAACTGGTGTTGCGAGCAGTTAATTATTTGTAGATGCAAACAGCACGTCTAGAGGATGGAGGCCCATCCCTCTCGGTCCTAAAAGACGCCAGCCAGCTTCAAAGATAGCTTTGGCAGCAGGTTTCCCCCCCTCCTACCCTTTTTTAATTAGACCACCCTTTAAGCCTTAATAACGGCCGGTCCATTAGCCCAGGGGTGTCCAAACTTGGGAACTTTAAGACTTGTAGACTTCAACTCCCAGAATTCCCCAGCCAGCCATGCATCAACATGCTGACTAGGGGGAATTCTGGAAGTCCATACATCTTAAAACAACCCAGGTGGACTAAGATTCCTCTAGAGATTTAGCTTCGTTGAGTTTACAAAGGAGTTTCTCTCTGAAACCAGTGTGTCAGGGTTCCAAATATCATCCAAAAGTAAAATCAGAGTCCAAGGCAAAGTATTGCTCAAAGGTCCAATTTATTTAGAGAGCCATGTTGGCACATCTGGGAAAATCAGAATCTGAAAGCTTCCCAGTTTTCCCCACCTAGTTGAAAGTTCAAGATCCTGCCCCCACACCCACAAGTCCATCACATGGTCCAATCTGCCACTGCACATGCTGGCAGCTTCCACTCATCCAGATACGGTCACGTGCAGAGGTGCAAAGACAAAGGATGACCTTGGCTTTCTGGAAAGAATATTGTTATGGCTACATAGCATCTCGCTCCTTACAATTCTGGGAGTTGAAGTCCACAAGTCGTAAAGTTCCCAGGTTTGGACACCCCTGCATTAGCCTGTTCCACTTTCTCCTGGCAGGACTGGGACCCACTGAGGTTGGAAAAACATCAAGCGAGGTTAGAGTTGGTTAGCTCTTCGATTGGTGACCAACAGGAGATTTTCAAGGCTGGAGGCCAACACTGGGAAGTTGGAAGTGGGGAAATAAAAAGCATTTCAGAGGGAGGCAGTAGCAAACCACTTGGATGCTGTTGCCAAGAAAACGGCGGGGAAGTAGCCACGTAGTCAGCCAAAGAAGACGTGTTTGACTTTCCTGAATTCGTTTCTGTAGCTGGAATTTTAGTCATTTTAATTTTTTATTATTATAAAAAAGTTTTTTTAAAAAAAAAATTATTCTCATACACACATTTACATGAATACATTAAATGGGAAACATAAAGCTAGCAAATCGGGTTTGCTGGAACACCAGGGGAAGAGGAAAATAGGCAACCCCAACAATAGAAGAGGAAAGGAAGAGAGGAAGAGGAGATGAGAAAAGAGAGAAGGTGAGGGAAAGAAGAAAGAGGAAAGGAGGGGAAGATTGAGAGGGATAGGAAGAGGAGGAGAGAGGGTAGGAAGGGGAAGAGGTAGAGAGGAGTAGGGGAGAGGAAGGGGAAGAAGGAAAGGGAAAGGAGAGGAGGAAAAAAGAATAGAGAAGGGAGGGAAGGAGAGGGAAAGAAGAAAGAGGAAAGGAGAGGAAGATTTGGAGGGATAGGAAGAGGAGGAGAGAGGGTAGGAAGGGGAAGAGGTGGAGAGGAGTAGGGGAGAGGAAGGGGAAGAAGGAAAGGGAAAGGAGAGGAGGAAAAAAGAAAGTAGAGGAGGGAGGGAAGGAGAGGGAAAGAGGAAAGAGGAAAGGAGAGGAAGATTGGGAGGGATAGGAAGAGGAGGAGAGAGGGTAGGAAGGGGAAGAGGTAGAGAGGAGTAGGGGAGAGGAAGGGGAAGAAGGAAAGGGAAAGGAGAGGAGGAAAAAAGAAAGTAGAGAAGGGAGGGAAGAAGGGAGGAAAGGGAAGTGGGGTGGCGTTAAAACAAAGTAGATATATGGGATGGTAAGCAAAGCAATCCCGATCATATACTTTAATATTTTCTATGGAAAAATGAATGTTTAAAAGGGTTAAAATGTGATAAGAATAATAAGTCATTTAATTTTTTGTTGTTTTAGGATGAAGCGCCTTATCGGCTTCCAGGGGTACCAAAAGAGGGGGTGAGGGCAATGGTGTTTTTGGGGGGGAATGGATGACTGAGAATCTCCATAGACCAGGGGTATCCAAACTTGGCAACTTTAAGACTTGTGGACTTCAACTCCCAGAATTCCCCAGCCAGAATTCAACCAGCCGGCTGGCTAGGGAATTCTGGGAGTTGAAGTCCACAAGTCTTAAAGTTGCCAAATTTGGACACCCCTGCCATAGACAAATGAGAGAAGGAAAACTTTGCAAAAGGAAAAATTGGGAGGAGGTGTGGGGGGACCAGTGTTTAGGACACTGAATTCTTCGTTTCCCCATCCCTGTTTTTTTTTTTCCCCTTCCATCTTTCTGGAGTTACCGCCTGGAAGTGCGAGGGTTCATGTAAAAGAATCGTTCTGGTGCCTTCTCTGGGGCGAACGAGAAGCTTTAAAATTGGGCTGGGTTCCCACAGTGCACTTAAGCCACGTTGGGGGAATGGCCCATGGGTGTTTTCGCACAACCTATGAACTTGACTTCACGTTAGCCCTGGGAGGGACGGGAGGGTTCTTTGGCTCTGCTTGCAAGCGGGGTGAATTAAAAAAAAAAAAAAGCTGATTCGGTAACGAGACTCAATATATTTGGTATATAACAGGTACTGTATTTTTCGGTGTATAAGACGCACCATTTTCTCTCAAAAATGGCTGAAAATCTGGGTGTGGCTTATACACTGAATACAGCATTTTTTGCCTCCTGAAACCCCGCCCCCTTCACCAAAATGGCTGTGCATAGCCTTTAGGAGGCTTTCAAAGAGTTCCTGGGGGCTGGGGAGGGCAGAAATGAGCAACAAATGGGCCATTTTTTGTGCAATTTTGACCCCTTAGCCCCCAGGAGCACTCTATAAGTCTCCTAAATGCTATCCATGCCCCTTTTTAAACAAAAAATGGGCCCGTTTTCATGAAAATTGGCCATTTTTTGCTCGATTTTGCCCCCCACCCCATCCCCTAGGGCAGGGGTGTCCAAACTTGAGAACTTTAAGACTTGTGGACTTCAATTTAAGACTTGTGGACTTCAATTGAAGTCCACAAGTCTTAAAGTTCTCAAGTTTGGACACCCCTGCCCTAGGAGCACTCTATAAGTCTCCTAAAGGCTATCCATGCCTTTTTTTAAAAAAAAAAAAAAAGGTGCCCATTTTCCTGGAAAACGGGCCAGTTTTGGGAGGTTTTCAGAGTGCAAAAACTTTTTTTTTTAATTTGCCTCTTCAAAACCTTCATGCGTCTTATACTCCGAAAAATGCACGTAGTCTTTGATTTCCAACTCTTTGTTTAATGACCACTCGAAGTTGCAAGGACATTGAAAAAAGGGACTCACAACCGTTTTTGACATGACCTGTCTTGCTTAGTCACAGAAATGTTGGGCTCCGTGGTGATCGTAAGAAGAGAACCTACTTGTACGGCCACTGATCGTGGCAGAGGTTTGCGTCATGAGGTGGTCTAAACCTCAAAATATTCTCCCACGATATTTTAGGGTGGTGTTTTTTCCAACTGAACATGGTGGAAATGGCTTTCTTTTCTGTGTGAAAATCCAAAAGTTGTCTCTTTGTCTTTGAAATAAGTTCCTTTCTTGACAATTTTTTAAAATTCTCTTACGTACCATTTTAGGTATACATTCACATAATTGTTATTCTTCTTTACGTTTGTCATTCTTATACATTTATTATTTCATTCAATAGATTATAATATACAGTTTGGGTTGCTTTATTTACCATCCCTTCCTCCTGTTGTAACACCAGCTTATTTTCCCTTTCTTTTCTCCCTTCCTCTCTTCTCTCCTTCCTTCTTTCCTCCTCTCCTTCCCCTTCCTTCCCTTTCTCCTACTACTCTTCCCCTTCCTACCCTCTCTCCTTCTCTTCCTCTCCCTGCCATCCTTCTCTCCTTACCTTTTTCTTCTTTCCCCCGTCTTCCTTTCTTTCTCTCCTCCTCTCTCCCTTTCTTTTCTCTTATTGTAGGTGTCTCTTTCAGGTCTCAGTTTATGTTTCCTTGGCAGGGTATGAAATAAGTTGCTGTCAATTCACAAACAAGTACAAGAGATCTGCTTAACCTTCTAGGACCGTGATGGCAAACCTATGGCACGCGGGCTACAGGTGGCACATGGAGCCCTCTCTGCGGCCATGCATGCTGTCACTCAACTCAGCTCCTACATGCATGTGTGCGCGCCTCCTGCCGGCCAGGTGATTTTCAGGTCCCTAACACCCCCTTGGGCTGTGTATTTTGTTACAATACAGCCTGTTGTGCCTTAAAGTGGCTTCTACTGTACTGCCATAAAATGGCTTCTACTGTACAGCGCAGTGGAGTTGCCTTGGTAACAGCTTCACAGTACTCCACAAGGGGGCTCCCTCTGGTAAGGGGGAAAATTCAACATTAGAAATTATGTTTGGTCCGGACATTTTCCCCCTATAAATAAATACCCGGACATCCCCGGGTTATCTAGTGTTAAATAAAACTTGGCAGAGTGGAGAAAAATAATGCCCTCAATGGATACTGTTCTTATTTGGGCTTCTGGCCTTGAACTGAAAATGGTCCTTTTATTAAAATCGATAGCAAAAAGTGAATTTTCAGGAATACCCTGTTCCCCGCCCCTCCCCTTTCTTCAGATTTTATTTTTATTATCCCCCCCCCCCGCGCGCCTTTTCATCCATTTGTTTCAGCTCGTTTTGAGTCTCCTTGCAATGGTTGGAGGGATATAATTTATATATAGGGAAAAGCAAGAGCTTTTGAGTGTGTGAATTCTCAGGGATGGGGAAGGAATGATCAGCAAGTTTTCCAAAAGTCTGTTAGTTATCACTCTTAGAGCCAACATATGTTATTTCTGGAGTGCCGTAATGATGTTTGTTTTGAAAGGAATTTTACTTCTCTTTTTTTAATTTCCCCAAAGCACTTATCCATCCGTATTTCTGAACCACAGGGGCTTTAAGAGGGGGTGGACTTCATCTCCCAGAATTCCCTAGCCAGCTGGCTGGGGAATTCTGGGAGTTGAAGTCCAACCCCCTTAAAGCCCCCGAGGTTCAGAAACACTGACTTATAAGTCTCTCAAGCTTTGGGGGGGGGGACGACCGTGTGCTCCTGGTGAAAATCTAAAGGGGTGAAAAAAGTTCTTTCGAATGCAATCCATTGTTTTATCTCTGGAGCCTTTCCCTCTTTATGTATGTATGTATGTATGTATGTATGTATGTATGTATGTATGTGTGTATGTATGTGTGTTACAACCCCTGGTTTGCCTGGTTCGATTCCCAGTAAGGGTATGGCTAGCTGATGCGACCTAAATAGGTTGAAATAGATCTATACTAGTCTACCTATATTTATTTATCAGCACAAATACAAAACACACACACACACACACACACACACACACACACACACACACACACACACACACACACACACACACACACACACACACATATATATATATATATATATATATATATATATATAAAGCCCAAAGCCTATATATTCCTTTTTTTAACTAACAGGTTCCAGGGCCTGAATGTAGTTATTTATTTATTTATTTTGGGGGGGAAAACCCTGCTCTCTCTATGAACAAATCCAGAGCATCGATGTTCGTGAAAACCAGCAGGCCCTTCTAAATAATTCTTCTTCATATTGAGATTGATGAAATGCTCCAAGCACACAGAAATCCGCCCCGATGAACCAGAATCGCTATAAATCTAAATCCCGCAATTTATTCAGAAAGCAGTGGAGCATTTGACTCCGGCCGAAAAACAGCATACACACACACACACAAACACACACACACACACACACCACAATCTCATTAGCATCGGCCTTTTTTTGCCTATTGAGGATTTTAGGAGGGGGGGGTGTACAGATGTGTGTGTCGGTGCGTGTGTGTGTGTGTGAAGCTTACGATTTTTCATGGCCCATTTCCCCACCCCTCCCCTCATCCTGATCCACCTCCGGGAAACGGGGCTGCCCTTGACGCGTGAGTTTCGTTAAGGCGTGCATGGCATAAACCAGAAGTGTCATTTCTGAACCCAAAAATAAAACCTCTTTACGGAAGCAAGAAAGCACAGTTATTCTAATGGCTTTGTAAGCATTTGCAAGAGACCCGGGGCTGACACGCCCCGGTTAGCGATTTCGGGAATGTGAATCTGAGATTTCGGAGAAGAGCAGCGAAGTTAAAAGCGGAAACGATCGGATTAAGATCAGGGGTAGCGAAGCCATCCATGGCAGGCAGCATGTCAAACATGACGCGCTATGACATTTGAGATGACACACCCGTGTTCACCAGCACCCAGCAACGATTCTCAAAAGCGCATCCCACTTCTCGTGTGGTTCTTGAAGACTGTGTGTGCTCTCATAGAACATAGAATAATAGAGTTAGAAGGCACCTTTGAAGTCTTCTAGTCTAACCCCCTGCCTAGGTAGGAAACCCTATACCAGTGATGGCGAACCTATGGCACGCGTGCCACAGGCGGCACGCAGAGCCATTTGTCAGGGCACGCGAGGCGCTGCCCTGTCAGCTGGCCAGCACGTATGTACACTCTGGCCAGCTGAGTTCACCCTTTTTTAAAGCCATTTTTCGCCCTCCCCAGGCTCCAGAGACTTTATAGGAGTCTGAGGAGGGCAAAAAGAGCCTCCCCCCCTCGAGGCCCTCCGGAGGCTTCAGGGACCGTCTGGAGGCTTCCCTGAAGCCTTCGGAACGCTCAAAATGATCCTCCGAGCAAACCGGAAGTGACTTCCGGTTTGCTCAGAGGCTCATTTTAAGCATTCCTAAGGCTTCAGGGAAGCCTCCGGACAGTCCCTGAAGCCTCCGGGGAGGGGAAGGCTCTTTTTCCCCTCCCCAGGCTCCTATAAAGCCTCTGGAGCCTGGGGAGGGCGAAAAAAGCATGTAAAAATGGGGGGAGCGCCTGTAGTGCGCGCATGCACACTTGGGGGATCACGCATTGCATTATGGGTGCGGCACGCCTGCACCCGACCCCCCCTGCGCTCCCCCCACTTGTGGCACGCGAGCCAAAAAAGGTTCGCCATCGCTGCCCTATATTGTGACCCTGTTCCAGTGATGTTGAAGGGAGCACTTTACATGTCTGCGCACTCGTCTGGAACACAACCTGCAAGAGGAGCTGCCGAGGGGGCATGCATGCGCTGGAAAATGAACTTCTGAATTCTGGCGCGCACATGCTCAACGGCCTGCAAGTCTTCTGGTTAGTGCCGCACATGGGAATGTGCCGATCAGCTGGCCGGAAAGGAGAAGAGCAGCTCTTCTGGTTTCTGGCACTGCCACACGCACAAAGGCCAGCTGATCTGAATCCTGCATGTTCCAATATCTCAGGGGTTACCACAAAGAAGAGGGAGTCAAACTATTCTCCAAGGCACCTGAGGGTAGAACAAGAAGCAATAGGTGGAAACTAATCAAGGAGAGAAGCAATTTAGAACTGAGGAGAAATTTCCTGACAGTTAGAACAATTAATCAGTGGGAACAACTTGCCTCCAGAAGTCGTGAGTGCTTTAACACTGGAAGTTTTTAAGAAGATGTTGGATAGCCATCTGTCTGAAACAGTATAGGGTTTCCTGCCTGGGCAGGGGGTTGGACCTCCAAGGTCCCTTCCAACTCTGCTATTGTATTGTATTGATCATTGCATGCGCACCAGAAACCCAGAAGAGGAACATGGCTCCGCATGCCACTTTGGGCATGCGTGCCATAGGTTCGCCGTCACAGCCCTGCACCATTTCAGACAAATGGTTCTCCAGTCTTTTCTTTAAAACCTCAAATGATGAAGCAGCCACAACTTCTGGAGGCAAGCTGTTCTATCGGTCAACTGCTCTCACCGTTAGGAAATTTCTCCTTAGTTCTAGATTGCTTCTCTCCTTGGTTATAGTTTCCAAACGTTGTTTCTTGCCTTGTTTTTGGGTGCTTTGGAAAATAGATTCACCCCCTCCTCTTTCTAGGAGCCCCTCAAGTATTATATTGTGTCCTTCAAATCTCAAATATTGTGGCCTTCAAATATCAAACCCTGCTATCATGTCACCTGTAGTCCTTCTTTTCATTAGACTAGACATACCCAACCGTTCTCTCATACGACGGCTTGTAGACTCTTCCAGAAGTCACCTAGCCTGTATAAATTAGTTGGGTTTATTTTGTCTTTCATTTTTGTAATTATTTGATGTTTCTTTGTCTAATATGTACCCTGTTTCCCCGAAAATAAGATAGGCTCTTATTTTCTTTTGACCCCTGAAATAAGTGCTTGGCCTTATTTTCGGGGAGGTCTTATTATTATTTTTGGGGTGCAGAAGGTGGAGAGCCCGGTCACCTCGTGGCCGCTGCTGTGTTGCAATATTTTCAGGGAGGGCTTATTTTCTGGGGAGGGCTTATTTTAGCGTATGCACTCAAAAGCCCGATTGTTCTTATTATCCGGGGAGGTCTTATTTTCGGGGAAACAGGGTAGCAGCACACGGTATTGGACTGTGGGGTTTTTGAAAAATAAATGAGGATTTCTGCTGAAGATGCTGCTCAAATACTTTGGCCACCTAATAAGAAAAGGAGACTCACTGGAAAATGTGATGTAGGGAAAGAGGGAAGGCAAAAGAAGAAGATGAGGATGAGGATAGTTAGATAATGTCATTGATGCAATGAACAGGAATTTGGGAGACAGTGGAGGGACCGAAGGGGGGGGTGGAGTACTGTGGTCTATGGGATTGTGAAGATTTAGACAACTTCCCAATTGAATAACAACAACAAGGAACAAGAATAGAATAGGAATATAATAACAGAGTTGGAAGGGACCTTGGAGTTCCTTACTCCAAGCCCCTTTCTTAGGCAGGAAATCCTACACCAGGAGTTGTTTCTCTTTTGTTGCGGTGTGTGGGGACTGGTAACAGCCGAACAAAATCAAGTTTAGGCATTTTCTGAATTTTTGAAACACTAAAATCCAAACGTTGTCAGATCTGCAAGCTATCTTTTCTTTTTGGATTGCAGGCCTGCCACACTTTCTACTATTCTTTTTCTATTGTGAGAAAATGGGAGGGGGGATTATAAGGAGTTGAATGATTTGTAGCCATAATAACATTCTTCTTAGAAACTCAAGGTCATCCTTTGTCTCTGCACCTGACCGGTACTGGATGGGTGAACTCTGCCTTCATGGCAGTGGGAGATTGGACATATGGGATGGACTTGTGGGTGTGGGGGCAAGATCTTGAACTTTCAACTGGGTGGGAAAACCTGGAAGCTTTCAGATTCAGGTTTTCCCAGATGTGCCAACATGGGTCTCTTAATAAATTGGAACTTTGAAGAATCCTTTGCCTCGGACTCTGATTTAATTTTGGATGCTATTTGGAACCCTGACAAAGGTTTGCGCTACTGGGTTAAGTGGATTTAAAGATTCTAATGTACACAGCCCAGTTTTGCTGACTGTATCTGAACAAAGTAGATCAGGGTTTCTTAAAATACAATACAATAATAATAATACAATAGTAGAGTTGGAAGGGACCTTGGAGGTCTTCTAGTCCAACCCCCTGCCTAGGCAGGAAACCCTATACCGTTCCAGGCAAATGGCTATCCAACATCTTCTTAAAGACTCCCAGTGTTGGGGCATTCACGACTTCTGGAGGCAAGCTGTTCCACTGATTAATTGTTCTAACTGTCAGGAAATTTCTCCTCAGTTCTAAGTTGCTTCTCTCCTTGATTAGTTTCCACCCATTGCTTCTTGTTCTACCCTTAGGTGCCTTGGAGAATAGTTTGACTCCCTCTTCTTTGTGGCAACCCCTGAGATATTGGAACAATGCTATCATGTCTCCCCTAGTCCTTCTTTGTGGTTGGAGGATTTATTGTGGTCGGAGGATTTATTTTATTATTTGTTACTATTTGTTTTATATTCATTTAGGTAAAAATAAAACGTTAAATCCATCAGTCAGCAAAAAATGTTGGGCTCTCCCAAGCCCCTTTAAATCGAGAAGATCCGGTGGAGATTAAAGAGCCATGGGATTAGCAGGAAAAGGAAAATACTAATCAATGATCAAGGCTGCTTGGAAAATTAACTGCTGAAAGCTGGACTGAAAACATATATTTTAAGATTTTTTTTTTTAAAGAAAAGAAAAGCAGAGGAGAGTGTAAGTGAAAGAAGGGATTTTCGACCGTAGCTTTGCAGGACTCTGTAATCAAAACTAGCCACCTGGGGCTTAGGCATTCGGAGGGAGGGGGGCTAAGAGGTGGGGTGGGGTTCCTGTCCGGTGTGGGTGGGCATGAATCAAGGACAGCAGGGAATGGACGGTGAGCATCTCGGAAGGAAGAGATCTAGAACACATGCATTTTATTTCTTGCTGAAAAGTTGGGCACTGGAGAAACAGCAGCGGTGAGATCTAGGCAGTCCTGGATTTACGACCCCTTGTTTAGTGACCGTTTGACTTTACGGTGGCGCTAAAAATGTGACCTACACCTCACACTTCATCGCAACATCCCTGCAGTCAGTCACATGATCAGAATTCGGAGGCTTGGCAACAAACACACATGACAGTTCCGTGTGCCAGAGGAAGCGGGAGGTCACACAATTGCCATGTGTTTAAAGTCGTAAAATGGGGCGAAACTCACACCGTCTCGCTTTGCAACAGAAATGTTGGGCTCCATTGCGGTCATAAGACGAGGACTCTCTTGTGATGTCGATCCAGAGCAGGGATATCATAATTTTGTACCTGGGAGACTTTGAACAGCTTCCTTTCTTTCTACATGATTTTATTTTTTTATTTTTTAAAAGAGCCCTGTGGATGAACAGATGGAAACGGTGCTGGGTTCCCCCCACCCACCCCCACCCTCGTTTAAATAGACTATATTGACTAAGAGCTATTAGTTGTGTGCCTTGCATGGTGTGTGTTTGCACTGGAGTGATTGATTGCCGTTTGGAATGCCTTATCTGCACTCATCCATCTGAATCCTGGTTTGTTGACTTTTTAGGAAACGGTGCAAAAGCTTTTAAGCCGGGCTCTGCTGGAGTGAAAACGTTTGACCTTGCTGACCTAACCCACTAGGCACAAATATTATTCCATTATCCAGGTTTCTGTCTTGATTATTCATTAATGGTGGCTTGATCTGGTCTGATGCATTCTCAGCTTGACATTTTCCACGACTGTTTCAAAACTGGTTAGTTGGCCCATCAGAAGCCTCACAGCCAGAACTTGCTGCATCATTGGTGAACAGATGATGGCCTTACAGTTTCTTTCTTTTGACAATATTTGGTTTCTTTCGTTCTTTTTGAATGCGCCCGTCGGTTTGCTTTCTTTGGGATGGAATGGTTTTGATTTGCTTTTTTAAAAAGGTTTTGGAGTTTGCAATCTTAAAAGGTAAAAGTTCCCCTAGCACATATGTGCTAGTCATTCCCGACTCTAGGGGGCGGTGTTCATCTCCTTTTCAAAGCCGAAGAGCCAGCGCTGTCCGAAGACGTCTCCGTGGTCATGTGGCCGGCATGACTAAACGCCGAAGGCTCACGGAACGCTGTTTGCTTGCCACCAAAGGTGGTCCCTATTTTTTCTAGAAGTTGGGACAAGTAACGGGAGCTCACTCCGTTATGCAGCGCTGGGAATTTGAACCACCAAACTACCGACCTTTCTAATCGACAAGCTCAGCATCTTAGCTGATTGCATCCCTATCTTACTCTCCCCCTTTAAAAAAGTTCTACGTGGCCTCAAATCTTAGAAAGATACAGGCCACGTTCAGAGGTTACCCCGAAGTTCGGCTTACCAGAATGGAAAGCTTTTTTTTCTCCCGCTGGATTCTTGCACATTTTAAAGCGTCGCCAAGGCAGCTGATTCCAGATTTTCACGTTTTCTTTCATTAGTTGAGCTCTGAATGGTGTTTAATTTTCTGGTTAGCTTCAAACAAGACACTTTCAATAACCAGGGTTTGAAATTGGCCGGTTCGAAAATGAGTTCGCCACGCTTGGGTGATGCGTCAAGCCTGCAATCATTTCCTTGAGCTGTGCCAAAGGAGGGGAGGGGAAGGGAGGGGAAGCTTGTCCAGACGAAACCACATGTGAGCGAGGTACAGGTAGTCCTCGACTTACGAGCCACAAATCTGGCTTCCCCACTGGTTTTGCTTGTCAGATGGTCGCAAAAGGGGATCCCATGATCTTGGGTCATAAGTATGAACCAGTTGCCAGGTAACTGGATTTTGATCCCATGATCATGGGGATGTTTCATGGGTCGTAACTGCTCCAAATTCTGTCCCAAAGGTGTTTTCCTTTTTTTTCAAGTGGCAACTGGACTTTCTGGCTTTTCTTTGAAGAGGTTTCGCTTCTTATCCAAGAAGCTTCTTCAGCTCTGAGGAAGCTTCTTGGATGAACTGAATGGATGAGCTGAAGAAGCTTCTTGAATGAGAAGCGAAACGTCTTCAAAGAAAAAGCAAGAAAGTCCAGTTGCCACTTGAAAAAGTACCTTTGGGACAACCATGACCTGGGTGGCTGAGAATCTCCAGAGACATTTTGCTCCAAATACTATATTTTGATTTGATTTAGTCTCCAGTAAAGTCTATTTGTTATTTGAGTTTTATCAAAGTAAGGACCACAGTTGACTCCTGGGGTCACTAATTTCCCAAACTTAATTCAGTTCTCTTTATCTTTTCTTACTACTTACTTTAAAGACCCACTGGGATCCAAGAGCCAGGTTTAGGGATCTGCCTTAAGACTTATCAGGCAAAGGGATGAAATGGGGGGGGGGAGAAGGGAAGGACAGAGGCTGGAGCCTCTCCCCAGCCCCCACCCCACCCATTATGCAGGCACCGGTATTGCTCAGCACCATCTGCAAGCATTTATGAAAGGGGGATGAGATCGCGCGTAGACACCCCATACACCACCCGCCACCACACCACTCCAGGAGGACACACACTAACGCCGTGGGGCACGCACTCCCGACGGTACACACTTTCCGCCGCCCTGAGATACAGGGGGGGAAACCCCACACCAGCCCCCAATGGGGGGAGTTAGGGGGGTATCTCCCTATCGTCTCCCTTCCAGCCACCCGAAAGTGAGAAATAGTTTGAGCCGTGGTCCTACACACACACACACACACTCTAGCAAAGCATGGCCACCTTAGGATAACATCTCCCAACACTCCCAACACCCACAACCATTATCTCCTGGAGTTAGGTTATCTATATACGAATCTAATAAACGCTCGCCCGAGCCACAACTCTCACAAAAACACTCCAAGTCCGACGAGCACTGTTACTCTCATCACAGGTTATTCATTCTCCACCCGACAGCCCCCCCCCACTCACTCTATATCCCACAAACACTTACACCAACTCAGCTCTCTCACCCAAAACCAATATATAACATACATTGCACTACTATTACAAAGAGCGAGAGAGCGCGATCGACTAATAATGTACACAGACTATTAAGGGACGACACCACACAAACTTTATAACAACGAGTGCGTGGCATAAACACACAACTAGACACACGGGATTAGTAGGTGATTTATGTTTTATAGGTTATGTGAGTTTGTTGGGGTAAAATGTTCTTTTGATGAAATAAATTAAGTTGATTAATTGAAATAGTATTAAGGAAATAAGTTAAGTGATATATGGTTGAGGTGATTTTTGAGAATTTTGTGGATGTGAAGAAGGAGGGGAAGGAGAGGTAGTGAGAGGTAGGAGGTGGTAGGTTGTAGTTATTGATTTATAGGTAATGTTCGGATACCCATAAAGTTACTCATAGAGCGAGAGAACCCCAGCATCGGATTGCATACCTAAAGAGCAACGCCATGCACGATAAGGGGTAGTTTACACGAATAATTGCAAGATATATCTCAATCTCCATGCTCGACCTTGAATGTCGTGTAAGGACCACACACAACGTATTATACACTCAGAGAAAATGGTTATGTGCCATATGAAGACGACACACTTAACTGAACACACATAAGACTCTACTCAGTGTTAAACGAGATAGAATTATGTGATAACACCAAATCATAACTAAAATACCACAAAAGTTTATTTTGCAACATACACCAATAAAGAATTATAGGAAATACATTAGCGCGGGACAAACACACTACATAAAAAACAAGAAGAATAAGTGGAAAAATATCACACACACGTCGCTAGCCTGAGACACAACGAGATAAGTAAAAGTACCGAGAGAGAATGCATAACTTCGAAGTTGACCCATAAGATGACACGGAGAAGATTCACAGAAGTCATACCATAGAGATCAAAACACGATTGGGGTGTTAGAGCATATCACAATTATAATGTATCTTATGTGTAACCGAAATAGACGAAATAGTCAATATTATGAAAGTAATTGTACACAGTTATAATCGGTGGATATATATTAGCTTTAATTTAGTGAGTAATTATGAAGATAGGTTGTGTTTTATGATACGCTGTGTAAATATTTTATAGGACACACTGTCTCTAGTTATAGGAGAGAGAGTTGAGATAGAATATCTTGTGGGGGATGTATCACGACTATATATTTTGATTAGTATCTATCCATAGGTGTTGTAGTGAAGAATGAGTTACATGAGATTGAGATTTGTTAGATTCTCTAATCATTGATTTATTTGGTTGGTTGGATAGGGGTGTGTGTGGTGAATCTATATATATCTATAGGAATATAGATTGGAGTAAATTTATTGTAGTGTGTAGTGAGGATATCTATTTTTGTTGGGGTTTTAAGGTGTGATAGTGTGAGAGTGATGTGAGAGTAATATATGTTGATGGTTGTTGAGGTGTATGTGATGGGGTGGGGGGTGGGGTTCATGTGTGAGTGTTGGTTGGGGTGTGGGTTGGAAATGGATAATGGGTGGGGGGTTGTGAGATAGTTGAATAGTGTGTGTTATAATATGAGGATGTAGTATTTAGTGTGTGAGAGTAGGGGATTAGAGGATATTGAGTGTTGAGAATGATTACAGTTTTGGTGATGGAGAGATGGGGTGGGAGGGGGGGGGGTGTGGTTTGGTGGGTGGGGGGTTATAGTGTATCTGTACTAATATGTTTGTGGGTTGTATGATATTGGGTTTTTATTATGTTGTATTGAGAGTTTTTTTGTGTCTGTTTTTGTTTTAGTGGATTTTGAGAGAGAGATGTGAGTGTGAGTGTGTGTGATATATGGTGGGTGTGTGGGTATTAGTTAGGGGTGATGTTTGTGGTGTTGAGTGAGTGTGTGATTGGGGTATTTTGGATTGGGGGTGGAGTGTGGGTGGGATATTGGGGGTTGTGTTTTTGTGGTGGTGTTTTAGGTGTTTAGGGTGTGTTGGGGGGGTTGTTGATATATAGATGGTGGGGATGGTTGGTGGTGTGGGGTGGGGGGGGGGGGTTTTTGGGGGTGTTGGAGGTTGTGTTGTAGTTGAGGGGGGGGATATGGTGTGTGTGGTGGTTGTGTAGGTTGGGTTTGTGTTTGTGTGGGGGGTGGTTTAGGGGTTTTGGTGTGTTGGAGTGTGGTGGGTGGTTGGGGGTATGGGGTTTTTTGTGGTGTTTGGGGTTTGGGTGGTGTGGGGGGGGGGGGTGTGTTTGTGTGGGTGGGATGTTGGTGGTGTGTGTTTGGGAGATGTGATAGTGTGTTGGTGGTGTGTGGAATATGGGGAGGGGGGGGTTGTTTGGGGGTTGTGTGGGTTGGGTTAGATGCTTTGGGGGGGATGTTGGGTGGGTTGGGTTCTGATTTTATATGGTTGGTTTGTGGTGTGGTTTGGTGATTAGGTTTGTTGAGTTTGGTTTTGGGTTATGTATTGTTTATTTGTTAGGGGGTGTGGTGGGTTTTGGGGGTGTGGTGGGTTGTGTGTGGGTGGTGTGTGGGTGGGTGGGTGGTGTTGTGGGGGTGGTGTGTGGTGGGTGTGGTGTTGGGGGGGGGTGGTTGATTTTGGTGTTGGGGGGGTTGTGGGTGGGGGGGGGGGTGGGGGTGGTTGGGTGGGTGTGTTGTTGTTGGGTGGGGGTGGGGGGGTAAATAGGGTGGATTTGGGGAGGGGAAGGGAGGGGAATTTAAATGGGATAGGGGAGTGGTATGGGGTATGTTTGGATTAAATGGGTTTATTAATTTGTGGGGGAAGTTGAGAAGTTAGGGTTTGAAAGGAGGGGTGGTTGGAAAGGAAGGTTAAGGGAGAATGAAAGTGTGGAATGAGGAGGAGATTAGAAGAGAGGGGAAATATTGGGGAGATGGGGGATGAGGTTTAAAAAAAAGAGGAGAGGGGGGGACCACCTCTCAAAAGGCGCTTGATTTCCCTTCCTGGGTGGCCGATGCATCTCTCCTTTGTCCACCTGGCATGAGGGAGAGAGCCAACCCCCCCATCTTTTCTGTACGTATTGCTGCCACGTGGCTGAGGTGTGGGTGGAGGGATTAAATGATCTCCACATTAGGCAGAATTGATCGAAAGGAGCCCACATCCAGGAAAGTAGATCTTAAAGAGATCCGGCTGATTGGCCGTGCGGAGGATCTCAGCTTAGCGCTCAGGGAAGCGTTTTGCCAATTGATTTATTTTTTAATAACTTAGACTGTGGGAATAAAATGCCCATTTTGGATACGTGCTCAGAATTCATCATTATTTGGCTTAACTCTTTCTGCTAATCCCCAGTTGGCCTATTTGACTTTATTTTAAAAATACGATTTATATCCTGTCCTTCTATTGCACACATGAAATACTGTATCCTAATCTTCCTGCCACTTATTTTCCTCACAACAACAACCCTGTGAGGTGGATAGGGCTAGAGGGAGGGATGGGCCCAAAGTCATCTAACTGGCTTTCATGCCTAAAGTGGGATTAGAACTCACATCTAGTTCGCTTTCTTGCCTAAGGCGGGACTAGAATTCATAGATCTCATGGCGATTGGCCCAAAGTCACACGGATGATTTACATGCCTAAGGCGGGACCAGAATTCATAGGTCTCCTGGTGATTGGCCCAAAGTCACACGGATGATTTACATGCCTAAAGCGGGACTAGAATTCACAGTCTCCTGGTGATTGGCCCTAAGTTACCTAGCCAGCTTTGGTGCTTGAGGACTAGAATCCCCTGGTTTTATTCAGCATCTTCAACCCCAACAGCAAACTGGCTCTCAGAATATTGTTCCACCCAGATTTTATAATACTTCCCTTTCGCTCTCCAGCTTTGACAGGCTTAGATTTAGGATTAGTCTGGCTTTTTCCAGATCCTTCACAATCTCGAGAACCTTCTTCTGAACTTGCTCCAGATTTGCAGTTCTGGTTTTGGAATTCTAGACTTTAGACTTAGAATAACTTTATTTGTCACTTTGAATGTACACTAATCGGCATACATTAAAATGAAATGTTGTTGCATGCAGCTCTCCTAGGGTCACCATCTCCAATAGACACCACATAAACATGATCCAAAAAAAATTATGCATATACTCACATACCCACATATATAATATGACACGGAGAAACAACACAGTCTAGTTCGGATGTAGACATGTACATGGTGAGAAAATATGGTTAGCCACTTGTCACGGTATAAGGCAGCGATGGTGAACCTTTTTTGGCTCGCGTGCCATAAGTGGGGGGAGCGCGGGGGGGTCGTGTGCAGGCATGCCGCACCCATAATGCAATGTGCGACCCCTCAGTGCGCATGCGTGCACTACAGGCGCGACCCCCCCCATTTTTGCGTGCTTTTTTCGCCCTCCCCAGGCTCCAGAGGCTTTATAGGAGCATGGGGAGGGTGAAAACAGCCTCCCCCGCCCCCCGGGAAGCCCTCCGGAGGCTTCAGGGACCTTCAGGAGGCTTCCCTGAAGCCTCCAAAGCAGTCACAACGATCCTCCGAGCAAACCGGAAGTGACTTCCGGTTTGCTCGGAGGCTCATTTTAAGCGCTCCGAAGGCTTCAGGGACCGTCAAGAGGCTTCCATGAAGCCTTCGGAGCGCTCAAAACGACCCTCCGAGCAAACCGGAAGTGACTTCCCGAATGTCCCGTTTGCCCCTAGGGCTGTTTTTTTTGCGCTCCTGAAGCCTCCAGTGGGGCAGGGGGGCTCTTTTCGCCCTCTCCAGGCTCCTATAAAGCCTCTGGAGCCTGGGGAGGGCGAAAAATGGCTTTAAAAAAGGGTGAACTCAGCTGGCCAGGACGCTTATGCGCGCTGGCCAGCTGACAGGGCAGTGCCTCAGGTGCCCTGACAAATGGCTCCGCGTGCCACCTGTGGCACACATGCCATAGGTTCGCCATCACTGGTATAAGGTTTCCTGCCTAGGCAGGGGGTTGGACTAGAAGACCTCCAAGGTCCCTTCCAACTCTGCTATTGTATTGTATTGTATAAAAACAAATCTTGTGAGTTTACCAGACGGACAGTATAGGAACAAAGCTGTTACAGACTTTAGTAGTCCTGCTCGAAATACTTCGAAGCCTCTTCCTAGTGCGGAGCAACAAAAACAGACCATGAAGTATAGGGATTGAATTCAGCCAGTTCAGACCGGTTCACCCGAGCCGGGAGCTGAAATTGCAAGTGGGCCCATTTAGGCACGTTTTTGAGGCCAAGCGCATGCGTGGAAGACTGGGCACATGCATGCAAGGGACGCGAACGCCTGTGAAGCAAGCAGATGCGCCCGCAGCACACCGGTGGTAACAAAATGTGAAGCCCATCGCTGGTGAAGTGGGTGCATGGGGTCTCTAACAATGCCTCTAGGCTTTTTTTTTTCCAGACAACAAGTTTTGTTCAGTGACTAAGCTAAACCATTTTCTCTCCTGATCCACTAAAGCTAAACAGATTGGGGAAGCCACAATACACCCACCGAGATTAACAACTTAGTCGCCTGGGTTAAGTATGCTGTGTGAACATGGCCTGCAGGTTTCTACCTGCGTGCTGACAGTTACCAAACTTTTGTAAGGCAGAGAAAGAAGATGTGGCCCAAGCACAATTTTGGTCTGGCTTTTATCGGGGATTCAATGAATCACAAAGAAAGATCAAAATGAAGAAAGCGCTTTGTTCTGGAAATGTTTCGTCTCCTCGCTGCATTCCTTAAGCATCTTCCCCACCTCTGTAATCTTTTATTTTCTCTAGCTCTATTTCAAACGTAAAGAGATCAGAGGTAGAAATGGGCTGGAGAACCCCACTCCAACCTTAATCAGGACTGGGAAATAAATCAATAGTAATAAAGTGTTTCTTTATTGAAGTAAAATCTTTTATTTTTATTTACTTTACTATATATCCCACCTTTTTACCATTTTTATAAACAGTTAAAATGGGGAACATTTCTACTACTGCTTTCTCCTCCTATTTTCTTCATAGCAGCAATCCTGTATGATAGGTTGGGCAAAGAGAGATAGAAAGAGTGGCCCAAATTCACGCTTTGATGCTTAAATTAGGACTAGAACTCACAGTCTCCTGGTAATTGGTCCAAAGTAACCCAGCTGGCTTTCATGCCTAATGCAAGACTAGAACTCTCACTCTCCTGCTGATTGGCCCAAAGTCACCCAGGCAGTTTTCATGCCTAATATAAAACTAGAACTCACAGCCTCCTGGTGATTGGCCCAAAATCACCCAGCTGACTTTCATGCCTAATGCAAGACTAGAACTCTCCGTCTCCTGGTTTCTAGCCTGGTGCCTTAACCACTAGACCAAGCTGTTTCTCTTTAGCCAGACTTGAGTACCTTCTTGTAGCTTTCTTGGCAACAGTGTGGAATTTTTTTTGGGCCCTTGCCTTCTCCCTGCAGAATTTTTTATTTTCTCCATAGTGAGGGGAGGAGTATCCAGGATAGGTTGACCTTGTCCTCTCGTTGATTGGACTGAGTCAGATAAGCTCTTTGGGACACGCCCTGGTCACCAGGTACTGCCCAGTTATCGACTCTGTCCCTCAACTGGACGGTTTGCCATCCTGGATCTCCTGTAAACTTGGAAAAATACTGAACTGAAATACCGAATTTGTCTGCCGCACGATCACAGCCCCCTCTGGAATGGACTAACTCCCTGGTGGGTTGAAAGTGATTGCCACAAGCCCTCAGGGGTGGCACGCTGCCCAGGCCACTGAGTGAGATCAGAGTCACTCAGTGAGGACCTCTGCCGGGCAAGCCAGAAAGCTAAAGGCACGAGCCTTACCAAGGCAAGCCTTGCCGCGGAGGCTCTACCAGCGCCGGAGCGCTCCGCCACTCCCCTCCGGGCGTCTGAAGTGCCCTGCCACCTCCTCGAAGATAGTTGGCTGCAGCCTCCACTCCGAGCCAGTCAGCTCTGGTGCTGTGCCTTCTCTACATGGTGCACCTCCAGGGGGCACAATCCGGTTCCACAAGTTCTGGACTTTCTCCAGGCGGCCTGGACAGAGGGTTAGCTCCCAATACTATTAGGAGACAAGTCTCGGCCATCTCATCGGTACTTCTGTGTGGCAAGGCCCAGACCTTGGCTCACCATCCCATGGTCAGGCAATTCCTCAAGGGGGCATCCAACCTCAAACCACCCACGGTACACAGGTACCCTTCCTGGGACTTGCGCAAGGTATTAGATGCTCTGACAGGCACTCCGTTTGAACCATTATGAACAGTTTCACTTAAATTTTTGACTCTTAAGGTGGCCTTTCTGGTGGCCATCACCTCTGCCAGGCAGATATCTGAACTGCAAGCGCTGTCCACCAGGGAGGATCTCTGCGTGTTCCACCGGGACAGAGTGGTGCTACGGTTGGACCCCTCCTTCATACCCAAGGTGTGCTCCTGCTTCCATCACTTGTCCATACCCTTCTCACCCATTAGAGAGGAAGTGGCACACCTTGGATGTAAGGAGGCCTCTGAGGATTTACCTCAGAAGAACCCGGTCGAACAGGAAATCCGAAGCCCTGTTTGTCTCCTTCCAGCCGGGGTCTCTGGAAAGCACGGTGACTTCCACCACCATAGGCAGGTGGTTGCGAACCTGTATTGCTACTGCCTATCAAACACGGGGCCTGCAAACACCGAGCCCTATTACAGCACATTCCACGTGAAGCACGGCCACTTCAACGGCCTGGGCCATGTAGGCCTCATTGACTGAGATCTGTAGGGCAGCCATGTGGTCTTCCCCTCACCATTCGTGAGGAACTACAAGTTGGACTCCTTTGCCTCAGCAGAAGCATCATTTGGTTGTAGGGTGTTACAGGCTGTTCACAGGACGGGGGACACGCCTCACCAGGCATAGGTTTGGGCATGTTCTCTACATGTGTAAGGGACGTGTAGGCTTTGGTACGTCCCATCCTGGATACTCCTCCCCTCACTATGGAGAAAGGGCGTTGGTACTTTCCTGATATGCGTCTTCTCATAGTGGGGTTATGGCATAGTGATATGCCATAACCCTGATATGGTTATGTAGCAAAAGCGTTATGTTGGTTGTTAAATTGTTATGTTGAAGGAATAAATCAATAAAAGTTTGAAACTAGAATAAAAGTCTGGAGTGGATGGCACAAAGAGTCGGATAGATTTCTTTGCCGATAACTGGGCAGTACCTGGTGGTCAGGGCGTGTCCCAAAGAGCTTATCTGACTCAGTCCAATCAACGAGAGGACAAGATCAACCCATCCTGGATACTCCTCCCCCACTATGAGAAGAGGCACATCAGGTAAGTACCAACGCCCTTTTCCAAACCATTCTAGAAGCCTTTTATTTCTTGGTGCTGTCCCATTTCATGGTTCTGGACTTTTTATTTTTAAAAAATGCTTTATCTTCTTTTTGCCTGCCTATCTCCACCAAGGTCATCTTCTTTGCCAGAACTGGTGAGGTGGGCAGCTTTCTAAATTTGATTCATAAAATAAACCAATAAAACATCTGTAAATGTTTATAGATTTTGACCTCCCCTTTCCTGCGGGCACCCGTGTCCTTGCAGCTTTGCACCAAGTCCTACGTAGACTTCACCTGGCTGGTTCCCTAAATCCAGAGCAGTTTGTCCAGATGCTGCTGAGAGTTAGAAGTTTTGTGTCATTAACGCGAAGCTGCAGTGGGTTTAATTTGATGTATTGTCTGCAGTTGGGTTTAATTGTCCAAAACATTCTCCCGTTGTTCTTTTTCTCTCCGGTTCTGCAATTTGACTTATTTCACATGGAGGGGTGTGACATCAGATGGAAGTTGCCCGAAGAAACCCTCCAAACGATGAGCTTAGGGAACCTGCAGTGGGCCTGATCTTAGCCCCAGGTGCATTTTGAGAAAATATCCCAGCCTTGCAAAACAACATTTCCTGCAGTCTTGCCTGACCAAAGCTTAGGAAAGCTTCCAAGCCAGCTAAATTAGCTTCATGGTACACTCTTCCCAGCTGGGATTAGGAGTCAGAACTTTTTGATGGTTGTGCAGTTTTAATTAGATTTTATTTTATTTATTTATGTCGCCGAGCATGCATTAAATAACATATAGAAGCATAAACATGATTTTGGATACATGAAATGCATGCGAATGCAAGGGAACATTAGGACAGGGACGGTAGGCACACTGGTGCGCTTATGCACGCCCCTTAAAGGCCTCTTAGGAATGGGGTGAGGTCAACAGTAGACAATCTAAGGTTAAAGTTCTGGGGGTATCTATTGTGAGCTCGTGTGTAGTTGTGGTTGAAGCTGAAGCAGTCATTGACAGGTAGGTCATTGTAATGGATAATTTTATGTACTACGCTTAGGTTCAGACCATATGCGGCGTAGTTCTAAGTCAGGGGTGTCCAAACTTGGGAACTTTAAGACTTGTGGACTTCAACTCCCAGAATTCCCCAGCCAGCTGGCTGGGGAATTCTGGGAGTTGAAGTCCACAAGTCTTAAAGTTCCCAAGTTTGGACACCCCTGTTCTAAGTTGTCTAAGCCCAAAATTTCAAGTCTGACGGCATAAGGTATTCTGTTGTGAGCAGAGGAGCGGAGGACTCTTCTCGTGAAATATCTCTGGACTTGTTCAACATTGACATGGTTCAACATGCACATTTTGAAAAAAAAAAAGGGGGGGGGAATGGTGATAATTCAGCTTCCTCTTTACTTCAGGCATGGCTAAGAAGAGACCCCTGCTGCGTTAGGACTCTCATCATGGAGACGATACCGTACTCAATTAACCACATTTGTAGAGCCATGTACCCTATTTCCCTGAAAATAAGATCTCCCTGGATAATAAGCCCAATCGGGCTTTTGAGCTCATGTGTTAAAATAAGCCCTCCCCCGAAAATAAACCCTCCCCAAAAATATTGCAACACAGCAGCAGCCATGAGGTGACCACGCTCGCCGCCTCCTGCACCTCAAAAATAATAAGACCTCCCCGAAAATAAGGCCAAGCTCTTATTTCGGGGTTCAAAAGAAAATAAGGCCCTGTCTTATTTTGGGGAAAACACTGTAGTAAAAATCATACAGAGGTAACCACACAAACATGCCCGGCTTGGTTAACATTCATCCTAGTTTTTATTGGCGCAGGAGCTAACGCGAGTCACTTTTTATTGCAGTAAGCGATAAAGGTAATAACCATATTGTGCAAACCCAGATTACTTTAGTAACTAAGTGAAGTACATTGTAGGAATGCAGAAAAGGTGCATTTCAAGGCCTCAAACGGTCCATTAAATTTGTATACAAATAAAATCCATCCTCTTGAAGCAAAAAAGAAGTTTTTGTATTAAAAAAAATGCCTTCTGGAAGCATTTTAACAACAAGACACACTCCTATTTAATTTATTAAAAGCGGTGTTCCAATTGCTATATAGAGAATGGAACGGAATGGAACAACAGAGTTGGAATGGACCTTGGAGGTCTTCTAGTCCAACCCCCTGCTCTAGGATTTGAAACCTTCTAGTCATCTTCATGTCTGCTGGGAAACTCTAACTTAACAATAACTAGCAACTGGGACATTGTAAAAGAAATGATGGGCTCAATTGTAGTCATAAGATGAGGACTCCCTGAATCTCTGAGAAGAGGCAACAGACAGGTTCAGGAGTCCTACCTAGCACTGGGGTGGAGAAAAAAACTCTTCTGCACTTACTCAGAGGGATGGAATCATTGTGAAGTCAGCAAACCTGACTTCTAAGCAAGTGAATATGGTTCACTCCAGTTCTGGGCAGCAGAATATAACTAACAATCTGAATTGGTCTCTCCACACGTCATCCTTAGTGAAGCGTGCGAACCAGCGCCTGCATTTCCTGCATCAGATGAGGAGAGCACATCTTTTGTCTTTCTGTCCTGGCCACTTTTCACAGAGGCACGATCGAGAGTGTTTGAATAAACTGCATCTCTGTTTAGTTTGGTGACCGCAGTGTTTCAGATAGAAAGCCCCTACAGAGAGTGGTGAGGACAGCCGAGAAGATTATAGGAAGCTCGCTTCAGGTTATTCAGGGATATATTTTTTTTACATTCGTTTAGTGACCGCTTGAAGTTAGAGGGGCCCTGAAAAAAGTGACTTAGGACCAGTTTTGATACTTACAACCGTTGCAGCATCCCCATGGATATGTGATCAAAATTTGGAGGCTTGGCAACTGGCTTGTATTTGTGTCCTGGGATCACATGTTCCCCTTTTGCGAAATTCTGATGAGCAAAGTCAATGTGGAAGCCAAATTCACTTAACAACTGTGTTACTAACGTATCCACTGCAATGATTTGTTTAACATTTGTTGTATTTGTGTCCTGGGGTCACATGTTCCCCTTTTGCGAAATTCTGATGAGCAAAGTCAATGTGGAAGCCAAATTCACTTAACAACTGTGTTACTAACGTATCCACTGCAATGATTTGTTTAACATTTGTTGTATTTGTGTCCTGGGGTCACATGTTCCCCTTTTGCGAAATTCTGATGAGCAAAGTCAATGTGGAAGCCAAATTCACTTAACAACTGTGTTACTAACGTATCCACTGCAATGATTTGTTTAACAATTGCGGTGAGAAAGATCATAAAATGGGACAAAACTCACTTAACAAACGTCTCGCTGAGCAACAGAAATTTGTGGCTCAATTGTGGTCGTAAATCAAGGGCTACCTGCAAATTTAACTACCTTGTTCTGGTTCAGTTCTCTTGGACAACTGGAAAAAAAAAGTCCACTCCCTTTGCTGGGTATCACCAGTCACATATTTGAAGCTTGAGATTCTCTTCTGAAGGCTAAAAACACACACCCAAATCTTTTCACCGTTCCTCATACCACTGTTTTTTTCCAGATCCTTCACAATCTCGAGCGCCTTCTTCTGAACTTCCTCCAGATTCGTCGTTCTGGTTTTGGAAATCTAGACTTTAGACTTGGAATAACTTTATTTGTCACTTTCAACGTACACTGATCGGCATACATTAAAATGAAATTTCGTTGCATACAGCCCTCCAAGGGTCACCTCCTCCAATATACACTGCTTAAACATGACTAAATAAATAAATAAATACAAAAATTATGTATATACCCACATATATTATATGACATATGGGACGCTAAGACACTGAGCTTGTCAATCAGAAAGGTTGGCAGTTCAGCGGTTCGAATCCCTAGTGCCGCATAACGGAGTGAGCTCTTGTTAGTTGTCCCAGCTTCTGCCAACCTAGCAGTTCGAAAGCATGTAAAAATGCAAGTAGAAGAATAGGAACCACCTTTAGTGGGAAGGTAACAGCATTCCGTGCACCTTCGCCGTTTAGTCATGCCGACCACATGATCACGGAGACGTCTTCAGACAGCGCTGGCTCTTCGGCTTTGAAACGGAGATGATCACCGCCCCCTAGAGTCAGGAACGACTAGCACATATGTGTGAGGGGAACCTTTACCCTTACCTTTTAACCAAGGCAGTTTGTGAGCGTGCCTTCAGGAGCCTGCTGGGTTTCCCTGTGATGCTCCCATTTAGTGAATGAATGAGAAGCCATTATTCGTTTAATATCGCCACTTAACTTCCATTTTTCAGTGGTGTTTAGGATGGGTGCAGAAGCCACATTGGCGGGTCCCTTAATTCTCTATCGACCTGGTTCCTATTGATTTTTTTTCTTCCTCCTTCGAACGTGGTACAAAGCACTGAAAAGTACCTTCCCCCTTTTAAAGTATAAAAACAGTCTAGTTTCCCTTTTTTCTTTTGTCTTCCAGCTTTCATCTTGCACACATATACACAAACGTGTGAGCCCCTATGTGTGGTTTTTTTTTTGAATCGGTCAATTTCTGTCTCAAACAATGGTTTGAAAAAAGCGAACCCTGCATTGGTGGGGAAATACTAAGAATAAAAGAAATGCTAGGAAGATGATTGATAGATGGATGGATGGATGGATGGATGGATGGATGGATGGATGGATGGACGGATGGACAGATGGACAGATGGACATACAGACATAGACAGATGATAGATAGGAAGACAGATGATAGATGATAGTTAATGGAGATGAGCACCGCCCCCTAGAGTCGGGAACGACTAGCAAGTAAGTGCAAGGGGAACTTTTATCTTTATGGTAGGAATGCAGAGGTATTCCCTGTTATAAATGCAATTAGCACATTTTTGAACACCTCACCCTGCCAGATAGGTAAGTAGGTAGATAGGGGAAGGAAGGAAGGAAGGAAGGAAGGAAGGAAGGAAGGAAGGAAGGAAGGAAGGAAGGAAGGAAGGAAGGAAAAGAGAGATAGAGAAGAGAGGGGGGAAAGGAGGGAGGGAGGGAGGGAGAAAGAAAGAAAGAAAGAAAGAAAGAAGAAAGAAAGAAAGAGAAAGAAAGAAAGAAAGAAAGAAAGAAAGAAAGAAAGAAAGAAAGAAAGAAAGAAAGAAAGAAAGAGGAAGGAGAAAAGAAAAGAGAAGGAGACAGTCTGTGCTAGGTATCTTATGGGTGTTGCCAGAGATATCAAAACCAGTTTCTGTTGGGGTGGTGGAACAACTTTATTCCTTCTTCCGAGATTGATGGTTTGACATACTTCCTTGCTGTCGTCCTCAGCCTCCTCTTACCAAATGATAGCTCCAAAATATTAATAAAGGCTTCCAGAGTCTTTTAGACCAGCCCAATTCAGGGGATAACTGAGAATAGTCAGTTTGGGAACCAAGAGGCGTGGGACCTGAATAACGTTGGAGCTTCTGGGCCTGAACGATAAAGCCAAAACGCATCCCGTAAACTGGGCCAAAGCTATTAGGCTAATGAAGGAGCTTGAGGGAGGGTGTGGTTATTAATTTGTGCAATGTCATCATTATGATGAGTTTATTATAGAACAAGATTAGGACAAGTGTGGGTTTGTATGTCTCTCCCCCAATCTGGTGCCCTCCGATAAAATTGGATTGCAACACCCGAGTCTCCGACAATGTCTCTAGGAACATATCAGCGCCCGGGTTCAGAGTCAGCTTAATCATTAGATATGTATCCTGTTTTGCCTCCAGCAATCCAGGGCAGTTGCAATCCTGTGAAGTAAGATGGGTCACGAGACGGGAACTGACCCAGAGTTACCCAGGGAGCTTCTATGGCTGAAGGTGGCCTCAAATCTCGGTTTCCCAACTTTCGGCCCAACGTCGTAATCCAGTTATGGCTAACCTTTTCCGGACTGAGTGCCCAAACCCCCTAAATGCAATGTGTGTGCACCTCCCATGCATGCACCCCTCACCTTACACATGCATGTGCGACCCCCTTGCATGCACCCTGCCATCCCCACGCATGCGTGCATGACCCCTGCAGGTGTCCCACCCCCATGCATGCATGCACATGAACTCACACACACACACCACTCCATGCTGTGCGAGTGAGCCCCATGCACGCGCTCCACCCCCCGCCATGTGCAGCAGCAAGCTGAAAACCAGCTGGCCGGCAGGAGGCGCGCACATCATGGATCTCACAATCTCGGCAACACTGCTCTTGCGGTGTGAGAGAATTGGCTGGCTCTATTCTTTTTTTATTATTATTGTTGTTGTTGTACATTTTCCTTTATTCTACATCACAATTTCAATTTTGCAACAGCGGTATATTGAGTCTTTTTAAAATATATACATGGTGTTATACACCCTAATCGTAACTGTTATTCTCGTAATCATATAGTATAACCTCTTTTTAAATACCTAATATTGCACGACGTAGTTATATCCATTATTTCCGTAGTTGTGCCATAACACTCTATACTTTTACCACTCTATACATTTTAATCTATCATCACGTATAGTCCGATAATACTATTGCTAACAATGTATATTCTTATGTGTATCTCTATACCTGTATTTATTTCTAATTTGTTAATCTTCTTTCATTGTTAATTTTCTAACCTCTGCCTCTGTTATCTAGCCATTTATACAATGTCCCATATTGAGTAATGTTCTCCTTTGTCTTTAAGTTCCTGTCGCTAACCTGTCCATTTTGGCACACTCTAATATTTTCTTTATTACCATTTCATCTGTAGGTGTACTTCCGTTTTTTCCAATTTTGTGCATACATAATTCTAGCTGCAGTTATTGTGTGTAACATTAAATACTTCTTTTATTGTATTTCCCCGGTAGTATATCTATTCTGATTGATTGTATATGAGGTCAGAAATAGTGTACTGAGTACCGATCACCGAATGGGTTAATAAATCCCCAAATTGTTTATTATCCAAACTAGGTCACATCATCAGTGCTAGTGGTAGAATTGGATTTATGAATTAGAGGAGATGTCAGTTGGGGGTTATTGATCTTGAAGACTCCAAGCATCTACAACTCTGCTGTTGTGGTGAGAGAGCATTGACTGGCTCAGATTGATTCAACCAACTACCATGGCTAACCATGGCAGAGTAGACCCACCATCTTTCCAATCCTAGTCCATCATCTTCACCGTCACACATGTATCTCTTCGCTCCAGCAAGAGGAACTAGTGAACTTCCATGGCTTAGGGGGAAACCTTAGCTTTGTCCTTCTCACTTATAGCCCAGTAACTTTAGAATAATTGGAAAGGACCTTGGAGGCCTTCTAGTCCAACCCCCTGCTCAAGCAGGACACTCTATACCATTCCAGGCACGTTGCTGTCCAGTCTCTTCTTAAAAAGCTTCGGTGGTGGAGCACCCACAACTTCTGGAGGCAAGTCATTCCACCGACCGACTGTTCTCATTGTCAGGAAGTTTCTCCTTAGTTCTAGGTTGCTTCTCTCCTTGGTGAGTTTTCATCCATTGCTTGGCTTCTTGTTCTTCTTCCAGATGCTTTGGAGAAGATGTTGATCCCCTCTTCTTTGTGGCATTCCCTTAGATATTGGAACATTGCTATCATGTATCAAGCCACATATCACATATTTATCACTACACCACAGTTTATACCCCATGGAATGTGGAGTCACCCCAATGTCTGGTCATCAAACATCAGCGTTAGCTTTCTTGAATCGGATCAAGTCCGTCAGACCAGGTTTGCATCTGTGGTGGGGATAAACCAGATGTTGCTAGGAAAGATAAGAGTTTGGACACTGTGGAGGGACCCATTTCCATTTTGGTTGTGGTGCTCAGAAAGTTAGAAGATGGAACCTCTGTCTCGCACATGGTTAATAAGGATTTGTCTCCATGAATGTGCGTAACATTTGAAGAAGAAAAAAACAGAGGAGACAAGTGCTCATAATTGCCTCATGTTGGCAGTGAATCTCATAAGTTAATTAGTGCTGTAATTTTAGACTGTAAGCAATCTAGGAAGCCATCAAGACATGGGGGAGGAAGCAGAATTCTCTGGCAAAAGAACCTGTCATGTGAGCAGAAGTCATAAAGTCAACAAAACTTCTTGCCCAAGTCAGATCCAGCCCTGACCTAGAAGTTTCTCTTCTCAAGGTCAGAACGAAATAATGTCTGAAAATACTTAAAATCCAGGAGGGCTGCATATCTGGAAGAAGTTTGATCCAGCAGCTGGCTTTTTAACAGAAGCAGCGGGAAAGCAAGTGGCAATACATGTGTTGTGATGCTAGCATGCAAAGCAGAACAACCAAATAACAGAATTGGAAGGGATCTTGGAGGTCTTCTAGTCCAACCCCCTGCAAAGCAGAACAACCAAATAACAGAATTGGAAGGGACCTTGGAGGTCTTCTAGTCCAACCCCCTGCTTAGGCAGGAAACCCTACACCACTTCAGACAAATAATTATCCAACATCTTCTTAAAAATTTCCCCTATTGGATCATTCACAACTTCTGGAGGCAAGTTGTTCTATTGATTAATTGTTCTGTCAGGAAATTAATTCTAAGTTGCTTCTCTCCTTGATTATTTTCCACACACTGCTTCTTGTCCTGCCCTCGGGTGCTTTGGAGAATAGCTTGATCCCCTCTTCTTTGTGGCAGCCCCTGAGATATTGGAACACTGCTATCATGTCTCCCCTAGTCCTTCTTTCTATTAAACTAGACATACCCAGTTCCTGCAACCGTTCTTCATATGTTTTAGTCTCCAGTCCCTCTAATCATCTTGGTTGCTCTTCTCTGCACTCTTTCTAGAGTCTCCACATTTTTTTTTTACATTGTGGCGACCAAAACTGGATGCACTGGGGCATTACAGAGTGGTATTAACACTTCAGGTGATGTTGGTAGTCTTCAGGTTCTAATAGCAATTGGGACCAGAATTGCCCATCGTTAAGGGATGCAGTCATAAAGTATGGTATCACATGACTGGACTGCTTAGCAGCGGCCATTCCGCCAGTCTCATTTGCGATCATTAAACTAGGACCACATAGATCATTAAGTGAGGACCTTGTGTGACTATGACTTTTCATTTGGATTTCCTGCCATTTCATTGACTTGGTCAGCAAGGAGGGTTGCAGATTAGAATGACATGATGGTGAGATGCTGCCATGGCCAGAACTCAAAGGGACACCGTAACTACCACTCATTCAATGCTATTGTAATGTTCAATGGTCATTGGTGGTTAAACAAGGACTGCCTGTAGACAATGGAGAGCATGTTGAGGCTGGAAAGAGTGCAGAGTAGAACAACGAAAGATGATTAGAGGGCTGGAGGCTGAAGCATATAAAGAACGGTTGCAGGAATTGGGTTTAATGAAAAAAGGGCATGGGAGGGACATAATAGCAGTGTTCCAATATCTCAGGGTCTGCCACAGAGAAGAGGGGGTCAACCTGTTTTCCAAAGCACCAGAAGGCAAGACCAAAAAAAAAAAACCAATGGATGGAAACTAATTAAGGAGAGAAGCAACCTAGAGCTAAGGAGAAATTTCCTAACAGTGAGAAGAACATTTAACCAGTGAAACAGCTTGTCTTCAGAAATTGTGGGTGGGTTCTCCATCGCAGGAGACTTCTAAGAAGAGATTGGACAACCTTATCTGGAAGGGTATATGGTTTTCTACTTGAGCAGGGGATTGGACTAGAAGATCTCCCAAGTCCCTTCCAACACTGTTATTCTGTTATTATTGTTATTCCAATTACAACACAACGGATTTCGATGATATCACACTCAAAGTCCTAGAGGAGATCAACCCTGCCTGCTCTTTAGAAGGCCAGATCCTGAAGAGGAAACTCAAATACTTTGGCCACCTAATGAGAAGGAAGGACTCCCTGGAGAAGAGCCTCATGCTGGGAAAGATTGAGGGCAAAAGAAGAAATGGACGACAGAGAAGGAGGTGGCTGGATGGAGTCACTGAAGCAGTCGGCATAAGCTTAAATGGACTCCAGAGAATGGTAGAGGACAGGAAGGCCTGGAGGAACATTGTCCATGGGGTCGCGATGGGTTGGACATGACTTCACAACTAACAACAACAACAATACCTATGATGTCATTACGGGTTTTAACCGCTGCCTGTGCCTGTATCCTCTTGGGACACCAGTCTATAAAGATAGAAGTTTCCAGTTTTTATGGCAGTACCTTCCTTTGACACTTATAGCGATTCTCCGATCAACCTGATTGAAGTGGATTTGCAATAATCTTGTAATGAGCCTATAGATCTGGACTAAGAATACTATGATTGTGTGTTCCTTTGATTAGCTGATGCCAGAGATACCAAAAAGCGTTTGATTGTGAACTGCCTCCCCCCCCATCCCCGCCACATCTCATTTAGAGTTTAAAGTCCCTTACTTGTGAGACCGCTGTTTTGAGCCAAAGAAGCTGTTTTAAGCGTGTTAGAAATGTTTTCGTCTTGAAATGAAACAACTCTGTTTTTGCCCTGGAAACTGGGTTAGACTTTGCGATGTTTCAGGTTTGAAAGATTTTGCACTCTTCGAGGTGACGCTATGAGCCTAAAACAGGGGTCGGCAACCCGAGGCTCTGGAGCCACATGTGGCTCTTTCATCCCTCTGCTGCGGCTCCCCGTCGCTGGTCGATAAAAGGAAAAAGGACACCGTGCTAGGAGGAGACTCTATGGTGGGTAAACCGGACTTTTGGTTGGCAGAGGAAAAAGGATGCCGTGCTAGGAGGAGATTCTATGGTGGGGAAACAGGACTTCCAGTCAGCTCAAGAATTGAATGGGGGGCTTCTGGGTAGGACCCTTGTGGGTCTTGGTGGCCCAGTGGCTAAGATGCTGAGCTTGTCGTTCAGAAAGGTTGGCAGTTCGGTGGTTCGAATCCCTAGCGCCACATAACAAAGTGAGCTCCCATTACATGTCCCAGCTTCTGCCAACCTAGCAATTTGAAAGCATGTAGAAATGCAAGTGGAAAAATAGGAACCACCTTTGGTGGGAAGGTAACAGCGTTCCGCGCACCTTCGGCGTTGAGTCATACCGGCCACATGACCACGGAGACGTCTTCAGACAGCTACCCCGACATTCCCCACCTGGGTTGGGGAATTGTGTTTTTCTCCCAAGATGCATTTCTAGAAAAATCTACAAGAATCTACAAATCTACTAGTTCTGCAGTTAAATCACTGTGAGGTTTGAAAGCTGAATTTAACTTTCAGGAACTTTAGAAGGAGTTGGAAGATATATGTGAGCAAAGAACCACAGCAAAAGTTTCTCAACTTCAGAGAATGTAAAAGCTTGCTAGAAAGGGAGACAGTCCCATTCAGAATCAATATTTATGCAACATTTCTTAATCAGAAATCTTTCTTTTACGGCTCTCCCATTCCTATCTTCCTATAAAGCGTGTAATTATTTAGGGAGGGACGGAGGGCAGGATATGCCATATTTCTTACTGAAAATCAACTTTGCTTGCAGATTTATTCAAAGATCTCCAATGCGTTAGTTTTAATGTTCTTCTCAACCCTAACCTATATACATTTGGGGTGGGGGTGGAGGGGTTGTAGACTGATAGGATTCAACAACTTACATTTGTGATTAACCAAAGGAAATATGTTTGTTTGTTTTATTGGATTTATATGCCGCCCTTCTCCCAAAGGACTCAGGGCGGTGTACAGCATTAAAAAACACATATTACAAAAGTTAAAAGGAAATTAGAAACAATCCAAAAACCAAACCCAATTAATATAACACTAACATTTTAAAAATAAGTTAAAATTAACAGGTTAGGCCGGCTTGCTGGAAAAGCCAACTTTTTAGGGCACGTCGGAAGGACCGGAGGTCGGGGATTATGCGAAGCTCCGGGGGCAGCTCATTCCAGAGGGAAGGCGCTCCCACAGAGAAGGCTCTCCCCCTGGGGGTCGCTAGCCGACACTGTCTGGTTGACGGCACCCTGAGGAGGCCAACTCTGTGGGATCGTACTGGACGGTGGGAGGCTACTGGTGGCAGTAGGTGGTCTCGCAGGTACCCTGAGCCTAAGCTATGGAGCGCTTTAAAGGTCATAATTAGTACCTTGAATCGCACCTGGAAAACAACCGGCAATCAGGGGTGTAACATGGGAGTCCCTAGGTACCCCCATGATAACCCGCGCGGCCGCATTCTGGACCAGCTGAAGCCTCCGGGTGCTCTTCAAGGGCAGCCCCATGTAGAGAGCGTTGCAGTAGTCCAGGCAAGAAAGGACGACGGCGTGAGTGAGGTGTCTCTTTGACTCCTTGAAAATAAAGCACGTCTAGATGTTTTCCAATAACGAATTTAATATTTTACCCAAAGTGGGAATCTATGGATAATAGATCTACTCAATCATGCAATCAACTAGACCAGGGGTCGGCAACCTTAAACCAGGGGTGTCCAAACTTGGCAACTTTAAGACTTGTGGACTTGGGGAATTCTGGGAGTTGAAGTCCACAAGTCTTAAAGTTGCCAAGTTTGGACACCCCTGCCTTAAACATTCAAAGAGCCATTTGGACCCGTTTCCCACAGAAAACAAAACACCGTGAGCCACAAAAAAACCTTCTGACAACTATAATGAAGATAACACTGCATATATCTTTTTTTTTTACCTTTATGCTATATATATATTAAAAAAAACTACAGTGTCCTGCATTTATATAATCAATGAACTGCTAGAGAGAAAACAAATGTTTATTTCTGCATGCAAGAAAAACATTTTGAACTCTGAAAAAAAACAGATGGGTTGAAAAGCTCAATAAATCGTGTGCCGGTGAGTGTTGCCCGTTGGTGGTTGTGACGCATGTTTTGAGCGACAGGGAGCCGCAGCAGAGGGATAAAAGAGCCACATGTGGCTCCAGAGCCGCAAGCCCTGAGCTAGAACATTAAACAGACTTTCTATTATGGCATTATGTCCTGGCTTGTTACAAAGTTAATGCTAACCGTAAGTTTGCTGGCTTGCATAAAATTGGAAATGATGGTGACTCTGGTGACAGCACCTTCAAACCCCGATTGACCTTAGAAGCTTACTCCAGGAAATCCCAGGTTAACGGAATTGGAAGCTGAGAAATTAAAAAAAAAAAAATCCCAGCAGAAGATACTGTGAGGTCAACCCTTTTCTGCCTGTCTTTCTGATTGATAGATGAGTTCTTGGGATTGTTATTTACGTAAGGAAGGAGTCCAACAGCTTCAGTTTCAGCCAACAGGCTCTTTTGCATATTTTTTTTTTGGTTTTGCTAAGTTGAGAGAAGTGTATCCCCGACACAACCGGAATGCTATTTATCTGGAGTAGGTTGGTTATTAGAAGCCATACTAGTTTCTGAGAATTAGACATTATCGGCCTCCCATCATTTGAGGCTCATTGTGTTGCTTTGAGCGTAGTGTCACTCTGCATTTGAAGTTTTGGTGAGTGAAAACTATCCACTCTGCAATGATCAAAGCTGGCAAGGTGAAATTATTCTAGCAGCTGTATGACAGTGTCTTTAAACCCTTTCTTATTTTCCCTTCTTCTCCTTTTTCCCCCCTCTCTTCCCTTCTCTTCTTCCTCTCTCCTCTCTCCTTTCTTTTCCATTCATTTTCAGCTCCTCTTTATTTTTATTTTTCTCTCCCTCTATCATCTATCATTTCTCTATGTACGGTATCTATCGTCATCATTTATCTACGGCAGGGGTGTCAAACTTGGGGTGTCACATGATGTGTCGTGATTTTTTTTTCCTTTGCCAAATCAAGCATGGGCGTGGCCAGTGTGTGACACATCCCTAACCCAGCGATGCCGAACCTTTTTTGGCTCGCGTGCCACAAGTGGGGGGAGCACAGGGGGGTCGTGTGTGGGTGTGCCACACCCATAATGTAATGTGCGATCCCCCCAGTGCGCATGCACGCACAACAGGCGCGACCCCCCCATTTTTACATGCTTTTTTCACCCTCCCCAGGCTCCAGAGGCTTTATAGGAGCCTGGGGAGGGCGAAAAGAGCCTCCCCCCCCCCGGAGGCCCTATGGAGGCTTCAGGGATCGTCCGGAGGCTTCCCTGAAGCCTTCGGAACGCTTAAAACCACCCTCCGAGCTCGGAGGGTCGTTTTAAGCGTTCCGAAGGCTTCAGGGACCATCCGGAGGCTTCCCTGATGCCTTCGGAGTGCTTCAAACGACCCTCCGAGCAAACCGGAAGTCACTTCTGGTTTGCTCAGAGGGTTGTTTTAAGCATTCCAAAGGCTTCAGGGAAGCCTCCGGACGATCCCTGAAGCCTCCAGAGGGCCTCCGGGGGGGCGGGGGGCGGGCCTCTTTTAGCCCTCCCCAGGCTCCTATAAAGCCTGTGGAGCCTGGGGAGGGCGAAAAAATGGCTTTTAAAAACGGTGAACTCAGCTGGCCAGCACGCGCATGCGCACTGGCCAGCTGACAGGGCAGCGCCTCGCACGCCCTGACAAATGGCTCCACGTGCCACCTGTGGCACGCGTGCCATAGGTTCGCCATCACTGCCCTAACCCTAACCCACTGGCTGTGAGTTCGACAGCTCTGATCTATGGTATCACCTGCCTGCCTGCCTTTCTTCCCAATAGCAATAGCAAGAGTGCTTAAACTTATATACCGCTTTACCGTGCACTACAGCCCTTTCTAAGCGGTTTACAGAGTCAGCATATTTGCCCCCTAACAATCTGGGTCGTCATTTTATCCACCTCGGAAGGATGGAAGGCTGAGTCAACCTTGAGCCTGGTGAGATTCGAACTGCCAAATTGCAGGCAGCCGGCAGTCAGACGTCACCTGCGTACTGCATTCTAACCACTACGCCACCACAGCTTCCTCCCTCCCCCCCTCCCTCTTTCTTTCTTTCTTCCCTTAACTTCTTGAACACATCTTCCATTTGTTTTGAAGCAGAAACAATGCATATAGCGGACTGCTGAAAATAGAGTTGTTCTATTATGCCCAGCCTCGGGGGATTGAAGAGGGCAAGACAGGGCACCACCAGTAACGATTCCAGGCAAGCAGCTTCTGATTTCTGCTGGGAATTCTGGAGTGGTTAAAAAAAATATCACAGAAATTCAAGCAGACAGGAGCCGGGCCCACAGACATTTGTGTGGATATATGCGTGCACGCAGGCATCCTCCCCCCAAAAAGTCAAAATGTTCTTGCAAGATGTTCAGGAGCATTGGAAGTCTTCAAACTATTGAATTACTGCCGAATCCTCCCTGAGATTCTTGCCAAGGCGTTAAGCTTGGCCAAGAGATAAATCTTGGCTGTATAGCAACCAGGAGTGGAATGTAGGGAAGTGTTTTCTTTAAATCAGGGTGGTAGGAGGGGGGGGGAAAACATGGGGGAACATTTGTCTGAGATCATCTTCTGGGGATATCGGTCATCTGATCTGCAGAGAGAATTACCCGGCTGGTCTAGTTTGCTCTTGACCCAAAACTCTGGAGTAAACACTTTTTTTTGTCTGCATTTAACATTTGGAGAACCTGAGTCTGAGACAGGAAGAGGGGCATTTTGTGCTGGGTCCATCATGAAGGGAGCCCAGGTAAAATAGAATAGAACAGAATAAGAAGTACCGTGTTTCCCCGAAAATAAGACAGGGTCTTATTTTCTTTTGACCCCCAAAATAAGCGCTTGGTCTTATTTTCGGGGAGGTCTTATTATTTTTGAGGTGCAGGAGGTGGCGAGTGTGGTCACCTCATGGCTACTGCTGTGTTGCAATATTTTTGGGGAGGGCTTATTTTCAGGGAAGGGCTTATTTTAGTGCATGCACTCAAAAGCCCGATTGGGCTTATTATCTGGGGAGGTCTTATTTTGGGGGAAACAGGGTAGAGAAGGGAAGAGAAGAGAAGAGAAGAGGAATAAGAGTAGAATAGAATAGGAATTAGAATAGAGTAGAATAGAATAGGAATAAGAATAAGAATAGAATAGAATAGAATAGAATAGGAATAAGAATAGGAATAAGAATAGGAATAAGAATAGGAATAAGAATAGAGTAGAATACAGTAGAGTAGAATAGAATAGGAATAAGAATAAGAATAGAGTAGAATAGAATAGGAGTAGAATAGAATAGGAATAAGAATAGAGTAGAATAGAATAGGAGTAGAATAGAATAGAATAGGAATAAGAATAGAGTAGAATAGAATAGGAGTAGAATAGAATAGGAATAAGAATAGAGTAGAATAGGAATAGGAATAGGAATAAGAGTAGGGTAGGATAGGGTAGAGCAGAGTAGAATAGAATAGGAAAAAGAGTAGAGTAGAATAGAATAGAATAGAAGAATAGAATAGAATAGAATAGGAATAAGAGTAGGGTAGAGTAGAGTAGAGTAGAGTAGGGTAGAGTAGAATAGAATAGGAATAAGAGTAGAGTAGAGTAGAATAGAACAGAACAAAAGTAAGAGTATGAGTAGTAGTAATAGTAATGATAATAAATGCAGCTTTAGTGAATAGTTTGACAATGTTGAGGGAATTATTTGTTTAGCAGAGTGATGGCGTTTGGGGGGGAAAAACTGTTCTTGTGTCTAGTTGTTCTGATGTGCAGTCAGACAAAACCAATACCTCTTTTGCTCTTACTTGCGGGCCACAAAGGAGTAGTAGAATTATGATCAGGAAGTGCAACCAAAGTGGATATTTCTGCTGGGAATCTCGTGTTTCAGGATTGGGCGGTTGGACACTCAGGGAGAAGCCCACAGAGACAAATTACCCTACCTGGGACTGACCGTGGGAATGGGGTAGGCAAAGAAGCAAGAGACGTTGAGCAAGGATCGGCTGTAGGCACCTCTCTATTATAGCACTAAGGTGGACTGACGCAAAAAGAGCCTTAAAAACAATGCAAGCAGAAGGCAGCAAAATGAAAAATGGTGTTTTAATGATTCCTTGCCAGCAAAAAACAGGTCAGCTGTAGCTGCTCTGCTTTCAGCCAGCAAATTACTGGTAGAAAATAATCCAGTTAAGCTGGCCGGTTGGGAAGCAAAGAACAAGATATGGTTTTATAGTGGACTGAGTACATGCAGTGAAGCCACGATGTGAGTCTATATATTTATTTATCTATTAATATCACTCCTTTTTATTATTTTTTCAAATAACTCAAGCCGGCAGGCATATCCAAAATTGCTTCCTCTTTTCCCCACAACAACTTTGTGAGGTGGGTTGGCCTGACAGAGAGTGGCTGGCTCAAGGTCACTCAGCTGGCTTGAATGCCTAAGGTGGGACTAGAACTCATAGTCTACTGAGAATTGGCCCAAGGTCACTCAGCTGGCTCGAATGCCTAAGGCGGGACTAGAACTCACAGTCTACTGAGGATTGGCCCAAAGTCACTCAGCTGGCTCTAATGCCTAAGGCGGGACTAGAACTCACAGTTTACTGAGGATTGGCCCAAGGTCACTCAGCTGGCTCTAATGCCTAAGGCGGGACTAGAACTCACAGTCTACTGAGGATTGGCCCAAGGTCACCCAGCTGGCTCTAATGCCTAAGGCGGGACTAGAACTCACAGTCTACTGAGGATTGGCCCAAGGTCACCCAGCCGGCTTTCATGGTTAAGGCGGGACTAGAACTTTTAGTGTCCTGATGATTGGTCCAAAGTCACCGAGAGGGCTTTCATGCCTAAAGCAGGACTAGAACTCACAATCTCCCTCTTTCTAGTCTGGTATCTTAACCACTAGGCCAAGCTGACTCTCAGTAACATCACTACGCAAGCATGTAAAGAAGGGGTTTCCACGATGACATCCCTTTGAGGAGAGGCATGCTATGACATCTCCCCCTTCGTTATGAATACACGAGAATCAAAACTATATTTTCTTATATCCTATCCAGAGCCTATGGCACCAGACCAGTGGTGGGATTCCATTTTTTTTACTGCCGGTTCTGTGGGCGTGGCTTTGTGGGCATGGCAAGGGAAGGTTATTGCAAAATCCCCATTCCCTCCCAATCAGCTGGGACTCGGGAGCCGGAGACTAGATGGGGGCGGGGCCAGTCAGAGGCGGTATTTACCGGTTCTCCGAACTACTCAAAATTTGCGCTACCGGTTCTCCAGAACCGGTCAGAACCTGCTGTATACCTCCTCTGCACCAGACTCACAAACTGTTGAAAGAAATCAATAAGCGAGCATGACTGTTGAGATTTAAGATGCCCACATTGAAGAAAAAACTGTGTTCCTTCAGGCAGTAGTGAGAAACTAGGTCATCCTCCCTGAAATGCCCTCCCCATAAGAGGAGGAGGATTAGAACCCATGTTACATTCAGTCGAAAGTACCACACCGGATTCTTCTGTTCCTGAACTCTAGGAATGTTGATCTGGAATGATGAAAATCTCTCTGCTCAACAGGAACAATGTTTCTCAACCCTAGCTATGTGGACTTCAACTCCCAGAATCCCTTAGCCAGCAGGGAATTCTGGGAATTGAAGTCTACACATCTTCAAGCTGGAGCTGGAGGGTGTAGGTTTAAGGCAGGGGTCGGCAACCTTAAACACTTAAAAGAGCCACAAAGGTCCTAACCGGAACACCCCCACCCCCATTCAATTCTGGAGCCGACTAGAAGTCTTTATTTACTTATTTTTTTAGTTTACTTTAGTTTAGTTTAGTTTAGTTTAGTTTATTGTCATTGCACTTTGTACAACGAAATTAAATGCAAACTTCAGTATACAATGACAGTTCAGGTTGTGGTTATTTACTTACTTACTTAACTTACTTAACTTACAATAATACAATACAATACAATAGTAGAGTTGGAAGGGACCTTGGAGGTCTTCTAGTCCAGCCCCCTGCCTAGGCAGGAAACCTTATACCGTTTCAGACAAATGGCTCTCCAACATCTTCTTAAAGACTTCCAGTGTTGGGGCATTCACAACTTCTGGAGGCAACTTCTGTTCCACTGATTAATTGTTTTCACTGTCAGGAAGTTTCTCCTCAGTTCTAAGTTGCTTCTCTCCTTGATTAGTTTCCGCCCATTGCTTCTTGTTCTACCCTCAGGTTCCTTGGAGAATAGTTTGACTTACTTACTTACTTACTTACTTACTTACTTACTTACTTACTTACTTACTTACTTACTTACTTACATACGAACTCCCTCAGAAATAAATAGAAATAAACTGTCCATCTCCCTCAGAGATCATTTATCTCTGAGGTAGATGGACCGTTTGAGTGAAGTGGCCTCTTCCGTTACTTCTTCCTTTTCATTACGTTTAAGCCAACTTTCCCAATCTCTGGGCTGCATGGACTTCAATTCCCACATCTCCTAGCTAACCTGGCCATGGTTGAGAATTCTGGGAGCTGAGGTCTGCACCTCTGGTGGGGCCCAAGGCTGCTGAAGTTTTGTCTACAACAGTTTTTCTCAACCTGTGGGTCGGGACCCCTTTGGGGATCGAACGACCCTTTCACAGGGGTCACCTAAGACCATCGGGAAAAAACATATTTGCTATGGTCTTAGGAACAGAGACACCAATGTTATGGTTGGGGGTCACCACGGCATGAGGAACAGTATTAAAGGGTTGTGGCATTGGGAAGGTTGAGAACCACTGGTCTACAAGTTTGATACATTCAAAAGCTGGCCTGCAGTGGTCTTTCCACTTTAAGTCCTCCTTAGTTGTTGTTGGTGAAATTCAAGATGGAGTGTTGGTTCACTGTGCCCAAGGCTGCTACTCTTCATCTCTTGCACGCCATTCCCACAGCTCAACTTTGTTTATCTGTGTGTTTCCCTTCCAGCTTGCGGTCCTGGGACGTTCAAGTCGAAACAGGGAGAAGGCCTGTGCGCTCCGTGTCCTCCCAACAGCCGGACAAGCTCTGGGGCTGCCACGCTTTGTACGTGCCGGAATAATTATTTCAGAGCGGATACCGATCTCCCGGACAGCGCCTGCACCAGTAAGCCTTGTTCCAAGGTTTTCTTTCGGTTTTAACAAATGTTTACTCGCGCAGTCTCAGGTATCCAGGACGAATTAGCATATCTCTGAAATCTGAAAAAAACAAACAAACCCGCAAGAGGAATTAAATTAAGAACCCTGCTAAATGCAAGCAAGATGGAATGTTTCTCAGATGGCCACATCTGTCCAGGCAGATAGCCAGCCTGGGAGAGGATTGATTGTTTTCCAGAAAAGGCTATTTCACACGCTAGCTGTGTTTGCTTGGCAAGCCACATTGAGATAAAAACCATGAGATTGCATTTGCACAACATGCTTAGCTTGGATAAAGTAAACCTGGTTGGTTTGGGTTGTGGCTGTGCTAACCCATCCTATTTGTTTATGACTCCCTGAACAGGTTAAAGGAATAGAATAGAATAGAATAGAATAGAATAGAATAGAATAGAATAGAATAGAATAGAATAGAATAGAATAGAATAGAATAGAATAGAATAGAATAGTTGAAAGGGACCTTGGAGGTCTTCTAGTCCAACCCTCTGCCTAGGCAAGAAAACCTACACCACTTCAGACAAATGGGTATCCAGCATCTTAAAAACTTCCAGTGTTGAAGCATTCACAACTTCTGGAGGCAAGTTGTTCCACTGATTAACTGTTTGTTTGTTTGTTTGTTTGTTTGTTTGTTTTTTTGGATTTATATGCCGCCCTTCTCCAAAAGGACTCAGGGCGGCGTACAACATTAAAAAACACACATCCCAAAAGTTAAAAAAAATTAAATCCATATCCAAAAAAACAAACCGAATTTAAAAGACAATACATTTAAAATAAGTTAAAATTAACAGGCCAGGCCGGCTTGCTGGAAAAGCCAACTTTTTTTAGGGCGCGTCGGAAGGACCTGTCAGGAAGTTTCTCCTTAGTTCTAGGTTGCTTCTCTCCTTGATTAATTTCCACCCATTGCTTCTTGCTCTACCCTCAGGGGCTTTGGAGAACAGCTTGACTCCCTCTTCTTTGTGGCAGCCCTTTAGATATTGGAACACTGCTATCATGTCTCCCCTAGTCCTTCTTTTCATTCAACCAGACATATTCAGTCCCTGCAACCGTTCTTCACATGCTTTCGCTTCCAGTTCTCTAAATCCTCTTTGTTGCTCTCCTCTGCACTCTTTCTAAAGTCTCGATATCCTTTCGTACATCATGGTGACCAAAACTGAATGCAGTATTCCAAGTGTGGCCTTACCAAGGCATTATAAAGTGGTATTAACACTTCACGTGATCTTGATTCTATCCCTCTGTTTATGCAGCCTAGAACTGTGTTGGCTTTTGGTGAATGCAATGCTGGGTAGAATCCATCCTGTATTTCCTTCTAGGTGCAAATTCACCAAAGGTTTTGGCACCTATTCCAATGATTGTTCGCCCTTCAATATAGACTTGCCTAAGAAACCAATGCCATACAGCGTAGTTCTCAACTTACGATCACAATTGAGCCCAACATTTCTGTTGCTAAGTGAATCTGGCTTCCTTTTTGCTCATCAGAAGGTTGCAAAAGGAGATCATGTGACCTTGGGACACTGCAACCGTCATAAATGAGTCAGTTGTCACACACATGCGTGGGGGAGAGGGGGACAGACACGAGGGGGTCATGTGCAGATACGCAGGGGGGTGGGGCGTGTCGCACGCACATTGCATTATGGGTGCAGACACGCGCAGGTGCAATGTCACACACACAAACACACACACACACACACACGTCTTTGGCACGCAACAACAAAAAGGTTAGCCGTCACTGGTCTAAGCCAAACAAAAATCATTTCCACCATTGCCCTAAATTACACAATTGAAATACTTAAACTGCCTCTCATCTATTTTGGCACTCAAAACCAGTTCTAAGATTATGGGTTGCCTCCTTCCTTAGGTTTCCTGTAAAAAAAACCTGAGATAAATCCAAATCTACGCCAAAGAGTTAAAACGATTTTTTTAGTACATTGGCTGAAATATAACAAACAAAACATAATAACTAATAGATAGAATGAGAATTTGGGCTGATCTGAATTACCAGCAATTCTTGCCTCAGTTGTTGAGTGAATCACCGCAGTTGTTAAGTTAATGACACAGTTGTTAAGTGAATCTGGCTTCCCCTGGTCAGAAAGCCTCCAAATTTTGATCATGCTGTAATGGTCGTAAATTTGAAAAACAGCCATAAGTCACTTTTTTCAGTGCCGATGTAACTTTGAACAGTCACTAAATGAATGGTTGTAAGTTGAGGACTACCTGTAGCATCCATTCAAGATGGGGAAAATTGGAAAGTAATTAGTTAGACATAATTCGACTGGATGACTTTATCTGGCCTGGGAAATTAAACAGTCGAGTCTATTAAAACCTGAATGTGCGACTACCGAGAATATCAGTCTAGAATGGAAAATAAAATTTGTAAAAAACAAAATAACCAGTACAGAAACGTGACTGCGAAGCGAACAGGTTGAGTTCAGTTTCCAAAGAGACTTCAACTTTCTTTCTTTTTGTCAAGCTTTTTATTTTATATTATTTATCCATAGCAATGCATGAATGTGTGATACCTTACATCTTAATACAAATAGATATAATATTTATAATTCTCATAATAACTATGAGTAATAATGTTATTACTCATAGTTATGACATTTCATTTTCATTGTTTCATATTGTTTAAACATACCTAATACTACCGCCCTTCAATTTCTAAATCTCCCTCTTGTTATTACATATATCTTGTTATATAAATATACTATATGTGTGTGTGTGTGTGTCACAAATAATGTGTGTGTGTGTGTGTGTGTGTGTGTGTTGTATTTGTACTGATAAATAAATAAAGGGAGACTAGTATAGATCTATTTCGAGCTAATTAGCTCTCATCAGCTAGCCATACCCTTACTGGGATTTGAACCTAATTAGCTCGAAATAGATCTATACTAGTCTCCCTTTATTTATTTATCAGTACAAATACAACACAAATATAAAAAAAAGGCAACATTAAAAATAAAAATATGGTTTTCTGCCTGCATGGTCTTCTGTGATAAGCCGAAGGACAGAAATGAGGGAGTAGTGACCTTCCTCCCATATTTAGGCATACCAGGGGTTGTAACACAAATACATACATACATACATACATACATACATACATACATACATACATACATACATACATACATACTATTATTCCTCTCTTAATTCTATCTCTATTTTAACTATTTTTCTTTCCATATCACCGTAATATTCAAAGACGTTTCTTTCCTATTTTCCATCTTTCTCCTGCTATGGTATTCATATTTCCCTTATTTAGCTCTTTACATCTGTTTATATTAAAGATTCATCCTTCATTCTTTCGTTATTCAGTGTTTCAGTGTACACTTCTAGTATCAATCACAATCATTTAAACATATAGAGTAGATCTGTTTATGTTCTTTCCCATAATCCAATCCATATGGTTCTACCAGGGGTGAAATTCAGCAGGTTCTGACAGGTTCTGGAGAACCGGTAGCGGAAATTTTGAGTAGTTCGGAGAACTGGCAAATACCACCTCTGGCTGGCCCAAGAGTGGGGAGGGAATGGGGATTTTGCAGTATCCTTCCCCTGCTACGTCCAACAAGCCACACCCACAGAACCGGTAGTAAAAAAAAAATGAATTTCACCATTGGGTTTTCCTACTGTTAATACGCATGTTTACATTAATATTTTATGCATATTTAATAATACCATGATTCAATCTCTAATTTTCCAGTTGGTGCTTAATTCTTGTTCCTAATTCCCATCGTTCACTGTTCATATCTATTTATATTATAATATTATCCTAATGTCTGCCACGCTACATACAAAATAATTATCCAGTCTATATAGTTCTAATAGTAATACACATACTTTTATTAAAGTATATTCATGGATGTTCTTTTCCTCTCTTTTTTTCTATCCATCTCTCTTCCCTGCATCAGTACTTTAAGTCTTATTTTTTTTTCACTTTCGTTTTTGAAAGCAAGGCAGATATTCACGTAGAAGTTCATCCAGTGCCAAGATTTTCAGATTTTTTTTTTTTATTTTTTTTTTGCAAAGCAACTTCAAGAACTTCCTTGGGAGAGGAAAAGGGCACATAAATCATCTCACAAATGCTCACCAAAAAAATGCATCTTTATGGCCAGTTCTTCCATGATTCAAATCAAAGTACACGATAAAATTTGGAAAGCCCTTAAGAGTTCAGTTTGGAAGACAAAAGGGATCATGCATTTGTAAATTTGCTGCTTCTCCCTTTTTTTTACAGAGGTCATGTGGATTATTAAAAGCAATATAATCTAACATAGTTACTTTTTTTTATCGTCTCCTGCACCGTTTGAAAAAGTTTCCCTGGAAAATATTAGCACAGTGTTCTCCATGAGCAGAAATGAAGACTTGGCTTCCAAAGGGATCGTTTTTTATTACTGAAACAGTCAACTTTTGATCCTTACTCCTTCCAGATCATGTGCCCCATTGTTCCTTTCTGTCCAGAAGTATAAGCTACCATTTTTATTTATTCAGGAACTAGTTTAGAACCTGGCGTTGCCCGTGTATTTATTTATCCTAATCCATACATTTGTCCTTAAAAATAATGCCGCAACAAACATAATTTCTAATGTTGGATTTTCCCCCTTACCAGAGGAAACCCCCTTGTAGAATACTGTGAAGCCATTATCATGGCAACTCCACTGCGCTGTACACTAGAAGCCATTTTACGCCAGTAAAGTAGAAGCCATTTTAAGGCATAACAGGCTGTATCTTAACAGAACACACACCCCGAGGGGTGTTAGGGGTGTCTTAAGTCCACAGTATTTGTTTCCAGAGAGTAAGTCTTTTGTGTACCAAGTTTGGTTGAAATTGTTCGAGGCGCTCCAGAGTTATGCTGGAACATACATACATACAGCCTTTTATATATAATAAACAAACAAATAAATGAATAAATAAATATAAATAATAATAAAAGAGGAAGATAGATTATGGGAAAAAGGGTTTTAGAAGAGAACCCTACCCTAACCAAATTCCTGTTGAATGGTGTCTTAATCCAAATTGCATGTAGTGAGGCGCTTCTTCTTTCCATCCATGTCCTCAGTCTGTGAATAGCGTGAAAATTGTGAAAAGGCTATTTTTGCACACCCCAGAACAAAAGCAAGGATGCTTCGAATTTTTTTAAAAGCTCCCTATCTGGTTTCACCCTCCCCGCCCTGTCCCAGTTCACGTGGGTGAAATCTGGTGGCGAGTTAGCAAATTTCTAGAAATGTCGTTACTCGGTTTAAACATGCAACAACCCCACCTCCCAGCGAAAAAGGAAGAGAAAAAGGCTAAACAATTTTATCCCTGCCGTTATGATTTCGGTGGCCAAAACAATAATTTTCACACGAAATAGTTGCCCTCCACAGTTTAAAACCTGCCCATCTCTGGGCACAGGTAATTCTTCGCCTTTCTAGGCAAACAATGTAACGCAAAGAACAAAAAAGAAGGAAGAAATAGCAAGTCAAGCAAGAGAGGAAATTAAAAAGAGTAGAAGGAAATAAAAGTTAAATCTAGATTAATACCAGCCCTATTTATTTATGTGTGGCAGCAGTCAAAAAAGCTCATACAATCCTGGGTTGTATAAACAGAGGCATAGAATCAAAACCACGTGAAGTATTAGTGCCGCTTTAGAAAGCCTTAGTAAAGCCACACCTGGAATACTGCATCCAGTTTTGGTCACCACATTACAAAAACGAGGTTGAAACTTGGGGTGGGGGGAGGAATGCAAAGAAGAGCAACAAAGAGGATTAGGGGACTGGAGACTAAAACATATGAAGAACAGTTGCAGGAACTGGGTATGTTTAATTGAATGAAAAGAAGGACTAGGAGAGACATGATAGCTGTCTTCCAATATCTCAGGGGTTGCCACAAAGAAGAGGGAGTCAAGCTATTATCCAAGGCACCTGAGGGCAGGACAAGAAGCAATGGGTGGAAACTAATCAAGGAGAGAAGCAACCTAGAACTAAGGAGAAACTTCCTGACAATCAGAACAATTAACCAGTGGAACAGCTTGCCTTCAGAAGTTGTGTGATTTTTATACCTCCTCCGTGTAATGTTTAATTGTATAATATGTGTTTTTTATTTATTGTACGCTGCCCCGAGTCCCTTCGTGGAGAGGGAGCGGCTAACAAATCTAATAAATCTAATCTAATCTAATCTAATCTAATCTAATCTTGTGAATGCTCCAACATTGGAAGTTTTAAAGAAGAAACTGGACAGCCACTGTCTGAAATAGTATAGGGTCGCTTGCTTGAGCAGGGGATTGGATAAGAAAACTCCAAGGTCCATTCCTGCTCTATTCTGATTGATTGATTGGTTGATTGATTGATTAAATTATTTCTGTTGTATCTTTGTGTCTGTCATTGTAAATCATTGTTGCTTCCATTGCATCCCTAGTCCAGTTTTATCCCAAGCCCCCTCACTCTATTCTAAGCAACCTACCCTGTTTTCCTGAAAGTAAGACCTACCCAGATAATAAGCCGAATCGGGCTTTTGAGCACATGCGCTAAAATAAACCATCCCCCCAAATTAAGCCCTCCACAAAAATATTGTAACACAGCAGAAGCCATGAGGTGACCACACTCACCGCCTCCTCAATCTCAAAATTAATAAGACCTCCCCGACAATAAGGCCAAGCGCTTATTTCCGGGGTCAAAAGAAAAGAAGACCCTGTCTTATTTTCAGGGAAACACAGTCGTTCTAATCTAACATCCGCCTCGCAAAGCCAGCGTTTTGCTGCTGAGTCCCACCAACTCAGAAGTACATGTGATATGCTGACACACAGATTTGGGGAGAAAGCATTTTTGAGATGCCTTGAGGTCTGTTTGTTTTATTGTTTTGTTTGTTTTATTGGATTTATATGCCGCCCTTCTCCCAAAGGACTCAGGGCGGCATACAGCATTAAAAAACACATATTACAAAACTTAAAAGAAAATTAGAAACAATCCAAGAAACAAACCGAATTAATATAACACTAACATTTTAAAAATTAGATAAAATTAACAGGCCAGGCCAGCTTGCTGGAAAAGCCAACTTTTTAGGGCACGTCGGAAGGACCAGAGGTCGGGGATTATGCGAAGCTCCAGGGGCCGCTCATTCCAGAGGTCCTTTGATTTTTGTCCTGCAGGCGTGCCCACAGCCCCACGCAATGTCATTTCCAACGTGAATGAGACATCGTTAGTGCTGGAGTGGAGCGAACCTCGAGACGCGGGCGGGAGGGATGACTTGCTGTACAACATCATCTGCAAGAAGTGTAGCGTGGAGCGCCGGCTGTGCATGCGTTGCGATGACAACGTGGAGTTCGTCCCCCGCCAACTTGGCTTGACCGAGAGGCACATCTACATCAGCAACCTGATGGCCCACACGCAGTACACCTTTGAAATCCAAGCGGTGAACGGCGTCTCCAGCAAAAGCCTCCAAAACCCACAATTTGCCTCGGTCAACATCACCACCAATCAGGCAGGTGAGTACTTCTGCAAATGATACTACAATTCCTTCCCTCTCTGGAACCTTCTCCTTTGCACCAGCGAGGGTCCTTCTGGATTAAGTTAGGAATCTTGTTCCTGCCAAAAAAATAATAATAATGTCCCGGGAGATAGCATTAGAACTCTGACCTAACCAAAAAAAAAAAATTGTTGCAAAGAAATCAAATGGGTTGTTAATTTTGTTTGAAGTATTTACAAGTGAGGTAATGCAAGTGATATTGCAAACAATCGTTCTTCTTCCAATGTCTAAACACTTAGCGTAGCAGCCGGGCTCCAAGGTTGATTTTTTTTAAAAAAATGAATTTGGATATGTAGACCTGTACTGAAATGAGCAAGTAGATAACAGCTGGAAGGGAAAGGATATAACACAGACCAAACATGCTACATAGAATAGAATAGAGTAGAGTAGAATAGAATAGAATAGAATAGAATAGAATAGAATAGAATAGAATAGAATAGAATAGAATAGAATTCTTTATTGGCCAAGTGTGATTGGACACACAAGGAATTTGTCTTCCGTGCATGTGCTCTCAGTGTATATAAAGAAAAATAAAATTGAATACATTCACCAAGAATCATAAGATACAACACTTAGTGAAAGTCATAGGTTACTAATAAGCAATCAAGTTATACCTGGAAACAAATAAAAACAGTATAAATTGTAAAGATACAAGCAACATGATTATACTCATACTGTAAGTGGGGAGAGATAGGTACTAGGAAGGAAGAGAAGAAGAATAGTAAAACAGTTTTAGTAAATTATTGACAGTGTTGTGGGAATTAGTTGTTAAGCAGAGTGATGGCTTTTGGGTGAAAACTGTCCTTGTGTCTAGTTGTTCTGGTGTAGTTTTTAAGGTAGAAGTTGAAACAATTTATGTCCATACGAGGGGTTTGTAGATATTTTCACAGCCCTCTTTTTGACGCGTGCAGCGTACAGGTCCTCAATGGAAGGCAGGTTAGTCGCAATTGTTTTTTCTGCAGTTCTAATTATCCTCTGAAGTCCGTGTCTGTCTTGTTGGGTTGCAGAACCAAACCAGACTGTTATGGAGGTGTGCATATGACAGACTCAATAATTCCTCCATAGAACTGAATCAGCAGCTCCTTGGGCAGTTTGAGCTTCCTGAGTTGGCGCAGAAAGAACATTCTTCTTTTGTGCTTTTTTGATGACATTTTTTATATTGTGTCCATTTTATATGTGTATGTACAGATGTGTAGTTCTTGTTTCATAAAGTCACAATGGCTTTGTTTTTTTTAATGAGACGCCCCAAATTTGAAATTGCAATTCTCTGGCAAGAAAACTACTACCATAGTAGTATCCTTGATCTGGGCTGCCATCATTTGAGAAGAATGTTGTGATCTATGCAGGGGGAGAAGAATAAAAAGAGTTTTAGAAGAATAAGAAGTTTTATTTCTGTGGGGTCCTTGGTTGTTTTCTTGCAGACATTTCATTATCCAACCAAGTAACATCATCCGTGCTACAAGGGTGTGGGGTTTGCTCTTTGTTTATATACTAGTGGCTGGCCCTGTTGGTGTGGGTCCTGTTGAGCATTCTTGGTGGTTCCTTGATTAAGCGGTTGTTTACTATTAGCTTGTTTGTTTGAGTTGATAGTCCCTTGATTTGCTGATAAAGCAATCTATTAGTATCTAAACAGAGATCAAATCTCACTCCTTTCTAGTATTGATGATGTTGTCCTGGTTGGTAATGAGACATCTGCAAAAAAAGCCACCAAGCTCAGAGAGCACCAAGCCCACAGGTCAACCCTGTTCTGACCGAGGCTTCCCAAGAGCATGAAGCAAACTCCTGGTCCCAACAAAAACCCCTTTTATTAATTGACTGTTAATTCTGCTCATTCACATCCAGCCAAGTCTTTTGAGGGAGAATTTACCGTCACAGACCTTACCTGGCTTGGAGGGCTGCCAGGCTGATATCTGCAAATCTTGGCAAGGAGTCTCGGAGAGTCATGAACCAGTTAAGCGAACAAATTGTCTCCTGCAAACTCCACTCCCCTTTCGCTCCTCTTTTATTTCCTCTTGGAGGGGCCATTCATCGTCCACCTCCCAAGTCAACCCCTGTTCTTTCACTGTTCCCTTCATCTGGCAACTCTGCGCATGCGCACACTGGGAACAGGCTCTAGCTGTTCGTCTGTCTCACTGATGTCTGACTCTGAAGGCAGCTGATAACTGGCATACTGCTCTGGTCCCATCTCTGCCTCTGACACAGAGCCCTCCTCAGAGCCTTCCCAGACTCCAGGACTGGCCCATGTTCCTTCCCAACCTCCTCACTGTCGGAATCCGCTGGCAGCTCCACTGGCCGATGGCGGGCCACAGCAAACCCCGAGCTACAAATACTCTCTTTTATCACTAGCCTTATTTCTTTAGGACAGAACAGGCCTTCCTGCAGATTGTCTCTCCTAGCACAAGTGAACTAACTGTTCACTCTCAATAAATTGCTTCACACTGCCCTTTTGTGCACCGTGAATGCCATTTGAAAATGGTGTGACCATTAAGCTGTATGAAATGGCAGGGTGGCTACTGCAGAGCATTTGACCTTCACAATTATTATTATTATTATTGTGTAATAATAATAAAAAAATATTATTATTCAACTCATAATAAACACTACAGGATAGCCACCAAGAAACGATCCTAGATATCCAATCCAGCATTCATGCAAGGTGTCACGGTAATGATGATTTAAAGCTGACCAGCCAATGTAAGACGATGACATGAGGATGAGTCAGCGAGGTTACTGCCGCTTTAAGAAGTTGTCTATATAAGAGAGGCCATATAACGGTGCCTTTCTCTCCTCGTATATCTCTCTCCTCGTGTTCTGTCTCCATTGTGGTTACCCATGTAGAGTTGAAGATTGATTGATTGGTATTTGCCTAACACATATATGTATATATAAGTCTTGTATATAAACCACTGTTTGAAAGACAAAACCTCTGTATACTGTATTTTGCTCCTGGGTTGTCTGAAAATAGTAGTCACGCTGTTCGCAAGGACTCTTCTGTTGCCAGGAGAACCGTGGTTTTGTTCAGAGCAGGAACTTAACTTTAACCGAGGTGGAGAGAAATACTAACAATTCCCACCTTTTGCAGCTCCTTCCGCAGTTCCCACAATGCATATGCACGGCAGCTCCGGAAGTAGCATGACCCTTTCTTGGGAGCCCCCAAAGCAGCCGAACGGGATCATCTTGGACTACGAGATCAAGTACTTCGAGAAGGTAGATGTCTTTTCCTGGTACAAGCTGAGTCCCAAGCAAGGGTTTGGAATAAGCTGGTATTTCACTGAGACAGAAACTTCTCAGCTCCGTAGAGACTTTTACTGGGCTTCTGTTCTCAATCAGAGGGGAAACAGTGGTGCCAATTAATTGTAGCTGATACGCGGGAAGTGGGAACCAGAAGGACCCCAGTTCACATCTTTCACTCAAGTCCTGTAGATCAGGGGTCTCCAGACCTGGCAGCTTTAAGACTTGTGGACTTCGACTCCCAGAATTCCCCAGCCAGCATGCATGGACTTCCAACTCTCAGAATTCCTTAGCTAGAGGAATTCAGGGAGTTGAAGTTCACAAGTCTTAAAGTTGCCAGGTTTGGAGACCCCTGTCTTAAATTATGATAAACCATCTTCTTTTTTCTACCATCATGGGCCACTTTCTTTCAAGGGTGGGGCCAGAGCTGGAAGAAAGTGGGACAATCCTCTCTTGAACTTTGATTTGTCTTCTTTCTAAGAGTTTCTCTCCTCCCTTTCTCTCTCTCTCTCTCTCTCTCTCTCTCTCCATCTCTCCATCCATCACTCTCTCTCTCTTGGTGTATTTCTGTCTCCCTCCCACTCTCTCCCTCTCTCTCTCCTCCCTCTCTCTCTCCCTCTCTCTCTCCTCCGTCTCCATCTCTCTCTCCTCTCTCCCTCCCTCCCCCTCTCTCTCCCCCTCTCCCTCTCTCCTCTATCTCTCCTCTCTCTCTCCCTCCCCCCTTCTCCCTCCCTCCCCCCTCTCTCTCCCCCTCTCCCTCTCTCCTCTATCTCTCCCTCTCTCTCGTTCCCTCTCTATCTCCCCCTCTCTCCCTCCCTCCCTCCCTCCCTCCCTCTCTCTCTCGTAGGTGACATGGGAAAAGAAAGAAAACTTTACCAATTCCTCAAACAATGGCTTTATAACAGCTATAGCTGCCAGTTGCCTGCTCCTACCATAGATGCATCAATATCTCCAGATTTTTATCTCCAGATTTCTATTTATAATATGGGAGTTATGAGTCAAGCATGCTACATGGGGATTGTTGCCAGAATGGTTAGAGGAAAATACATGACGTTCCTCCAACAGTTGGCAGCATTATTTAGATGATGATGATGATAAGGATGGTTAAAATAGAAAGATTTCCCATCTAAAGGAGAAATGTCTATTACCAAAACTCAGCTCTTTTGGTGTCTGTACTCCCAACTTTGCCTTCCCTCAACGGCCTCCCATTGAGCCGGCTGACATGCACACCCCAAGACTAATCACATTCAGGCAAGTTGTTTTCAGAACAGCCACTTCAAGCCTAGGTTGGTATGGAGCTGTTTTATTTTTTTCTCCCAGCCGGGCGACCTTGAGGCAGGGTCTCAGGGAGATACAGCAGTTACTTTCGCTTTCCCTTTCAAGCATTCCCCCTCCCATCCTCCCTCCCCAGAGTTCAGGGCAGACTTGTCGCCGCATGGTAGAGAAGCGAAAGCAAGCATAAGGCGGCAGCCGACACTGGATCAGACTAGACATAATCCAGGCACGTCGCCCAATAGTAGGGAAGGGCTGGATTCTGTTCTGAGATGCATCTTCCCTCTTTTCCACAGCAAGGCCAGACTGATGGCATTGCCAACACCGTCACCAGCCAGAAGAACGCGGTGCGCCTGGAAGGACTGAAGCCTAACGCTGCCTTCATAGTGCAGGTCCGGGCTCGCACTGTGGCAGGGTACGGCCAATACAGCTTTCCCATGGAGTTTCGGACACAGGTTGATGATGGTATGCAATTTTTCATCCCACCCCACCACCTCTTCCACCCTGCTCTCCTGCTCTCCTTTGTTAAACCATTGTCCTTTGTCTCGTCCCACTTGGAATAGGCTCCAGTAGCAAGAGCTTCCAGGAACTGCCCCTAATTGTTGGCTCAGCCACAGCAGGACTTGTCTTCGTGATCGCGGTAGTGGTGATCGCCATCGTCTGCTTCAGGTACCATCTCTCGAAGGGCTTGGGGCTACATGGGCACCAGAGCTGAAGGAACCGGAGGAAACAAGTTAGATAGCAAGAACATGACCTAAATCTCGGAAAGTTTGAATCCCCTGTTGTGGCCGGCTAGTGGCAGCAGAGTCGGTCAGTGAGGAGGTTGGGTGGAGGGGGGGGGGGATGACTGCAAACGGTCACTAAAAGAACTGTTGCAAGTCGAGGCTATCCATTTGGTTATCTGCAGGGGGTGTCAGGGCAGTGAAGGTCTTCCAGGTTGGGTGACCTGCAGTGGTGGGATTTAATTTTTCTTACTACCGGTTCCGTGGGCATGGCAGTGGAAGGAAACTGTAACATGGAGGCGGGGCCAGTCAGAGGTGGTATTTACCGGTTCTCCAAACTACTCCAAACTTCCACTCCCTGTTCTCCAGAACTGGTTAGAACCTGCTGAATAGCACCTCTGGTGATCTGGCGGTCATACTGAATCCTAGGCCATGTCCAACTTTGGAAGCTTGGATGGACGGTGAAATGTGATACCTTCTGTTGCCACATTGGCCCATTTCTGTTTGAGACAACACTGGTTACTTTGGGCGGGTGCCTCTTCCATCATCAGAACGGATTGCATCTCCTACCTGGTGCAAACCACTTCATCAAAGCGACTCCCAATTGCTCCATACAGGCATAATGGATAATAAGCAGGGTTGGGTGATTGTAGCTGTTGCAGCTTTGGAGACAAGGATTCTTACCAAAGCAAAGCTGTGGAAATCCAGCTGTTGGTACATGAACTCTGATTGGAAAATTGGGGTTTATATAAAGTAGGTTTGAAAATAAAGGGGTGTTTTCCACCCGTCTCCCTTATATATAAAGCTTAATTAATCCTTAAAGTTTGTAAAGTATTATTGGTTTATGTTAAGAGGCAGTTAAAGAGTAAAGCTTAAAAAAAAGATGTGTTAGAACTTATTGATTACTTTTTTTTTTATTTTCCTCTAGATCTTATATTTTGAGAAAAATTAATAAAATTTAAAAATCGGGGTTTAAATTTTCCCGAAAATGGTGAAAGCCATTGCAACTCAATATACAGTAGGTCGGATTTTGGGGATAATTTGCATTGTGGGTGATTTTTCCTCTCTTTCTTGGACAGGAAGCAGCAAAATAACACCGAATCGGAGTACACGGAAAAACTGCAGCAATACAGTGAGTATCACCCGATTGTGACAACCCCCCCCCCCCAAAAAAAAACCGTGTGTCAGCTCAATAAAATAGGCCAGACTAAATAGCCAATAACATATACCTGTGTTTCCCTGAAAATAAGAGAGGGTCTTATTTTCTTTTGACCCCCCCCCCTAAAATAAGCCTTGGCCTTATTTTTGGGAAGGTCTTATTACCGTATTTTTCAGAGTATAAGACACACCGGAGTATAAGACGCACCAAGGTTTTGAAGAGGCAATTTTTAAAAAAAAAGTTTTTGCACTCTGCAAACCTCCCAAAAAAAGGCCTGTTTCCCCCCCCCCCCCCAAAAAAAAAAAAAAACAGGCATGGATAGCCTTTAGGAGGCTTGTAGAGTGTACTCCATGGGGGGTCAAAAACGAGCAAAAACCGACCCATTTTTCATGAAAATTGTTTCATTTTTTGTCAAGATATGGGCATGGATAGCCTTTAGGAGACTTATAGAATGCTCCTGGGGGCTAGGGGGGCAAAATTGAGTAAACAACAGCCCGTTTTTGCTCATTTCTGCCCTTCCCAGCCCCCAAGAGCTCTCTGAAAGCCTCCATAAGGCTATGCATGGACATTTTGGTGAAGGGGGCAGGGTTTTGGGAGGCAAAAAATGATGTATTCAGTGTTTAAGATGCACCCAGATTTTCAGCCTCTTTTCTGAGGGAAAAAGGTGCATCTTATACTCTGAAAAATACGGTATTTTTGAAGTACAGGAGGCGGCGAGCGTGGTCACCTCATGGCTGCTGCTGTGTTGCAATATTTTCGGGGAGGGCTTAACTTTTGGGGGAGGGTTTATTTTAACGCATGCACTTAAAAGCCCAATTGGGCTTATTATCCGGGGAGGTCTTATTTTTGGGGAAACAGGGTACTATTTTTATTGTAACAGCTATAGAAAAGAATTTTTCAAGTCCGAATCTGTTTCCTCTTTCCTCTTTATTTACACGTGAACCAAGATGGAGCTTGTATGAAACAATTTCTCATGTTATTTTCTTGGACTGGGCTCAAGCCCCTGAAGGTTTGCCTTGGTAGCAATTTTTCCTCCTATCCCTCAAGGCCATTCCCTCTTCTCTCTACAGCATGATGAATGTCAAAATTGGCCTTGTACCCTCTCTAGATATTTTCTTACCTTTCCATTACTGCAGTGTAAGGATCAGGTTCTTGCACTATGAATGGAGTTCAATGTTATCCACATGTGCAATTCACATCACCTTTCATGCCCTTAGGGCAGAGGTCTTCAAACTCGGCATCTTTAAGACTCATGGACTTCAACTCCCAGAATTCTCCAGCCAGCTGGCTGGAGAATTCTGGGAGTTGAAGTCCACGAGTCTTAAAGTTGCCAAGTTTGGGGACCCCTGTCCTAGGGAGGCTGCCATGGTGATTGGTTTCTTCCTAACTTGGCTTCCGTAGAGTGGATATGTATAAAAAGAAGCTACCCTCAAACAAGGCAGTTTTCTAAACTCTGATCATTAGAAACAACACTTAGACTTATATACTGCTTTACAGTCACTTTCTAAGCAATTTACAGAGTCAGCCAATTGCCCCCAACAATTTGGGTCCTCATTTTACCCACCTCGGAAGGATGGAAGGATGAGTCAACCTTGAGCCTGGTGAGATTTGAACTGCCAAATTGCAGCCAGCAGAAGGAGCCTGCAGTACTGCACTCTAACCACTGTGGTTCACTAGCTAAATTGTCTACGGAGATTCTCAATCACCCAGGTCATGCTTGTCCCAAAGGTGATTTTTTTTTCAAAAGGCAACTGGACTTCCTTGGTGTTTCCTTGAAGACATTTCGAGGAACAAAACATCTTCAAGGAAAAACAAAGTCCTGTTGCCTTTTTTGGGGGGGGGAGAAACACCTTTGGAACTTAGCTAGATTGGCATCCCCTAAACCAGGGTTTTATCAACCTTAGCAATTTTTTAGATGTATGGACTTCATCTCCCAGAATTCCACAGGGAATTCTAAGAGTAGACGTCCATGCATGCTGGTTGGAAAATTCTGGGAGTTGATGCTCACGCTTCTTAAAGTTGCTGAAGGTGACAAACACAGCCATACATTTTCAAATTTTAGTTTTATGGTTTTTTACCGATTTGAACCATTTATTTATTAGGCAACGTTTATCTACGATCTACCAAAGGAACTCTGTATGGTAAACATAGATAACAACATAATTCCAATGTGCAATCAGTTAAGGAAAAACTAACTCCAGACCCCTAAACCTCATTCCTAACATATTGTATATAGTTTAAACCTATGCCAGAGTTCCATTAATATCCTGGCCTCAGCACCTGGGGAAGAGCCAGCTCTTAAAACTTTCCAGAAAGCTAATACAATATGGCTTGCTTTATTGCTTATAAGTTGATTTATAGATGATTTTGCTAAAACTAGACATATCTTGAACTGGTTTTCCATATTTATTGGTTATAAACAAAGCATCTTTATTATGCAATGTTATTACGTGAAGATTAGTAATGACTGACTGTCTTTGCATTCTGGTCTTTTAAATGTTATTTAATTAGTTTGTTGTGCACACTGTGTTAAAAGGCAGTGCGATAAATTATTTGTCATTATAATTATACAATAATTTATAGTCTGACTTTTTACACAGATAATTTATATGGCTGTATTTCATGTAAATGGTTGTTGTTGTTGCTGCATTATTATTTTCAAAATATTTGCTCCGAAGAATACTCAGCAAATCGGGTAATTTAAGATCCCTTTATTGCCCATGTCTAGGAATTGTCAAAATACCTTCATATCCATGTTGTCATGTGGTCCCAAGCAAAGGAGAGGTTTTGTTTGTAAATTAAATGTTGTGAGGTCATATAGTTCTTGTGAAAATGGGTTTACCTATTCAAGGTTTTTTTTCCCCAGTGGTGTAATTTGCTATTTCCAATCACCAAGATAATCAGGAAGAAAATATTTATATTGTATATTTACTGTGTCTGTATCTCTATTTATCTAACACTATTTCTCTCTATCTCTGTGCCTTTCTATAGCTATCAATCATTTACCAATCTACATGTGTCTGTCTGTGTCTATATCTCTCCCTATCTCCCTCCCACCCTCTCTCGTTATCTATCTATCTACCTATCTTTCTATGTGTGTGTGTGTCTATATCTCTCCCTCCCTCCCCCCTCTCTTTATCTACCTACCTATCTATATGTGTCTGTCTGTCTGTCTATATCTCTCCCTCCCTCTCTCTGTCTCTCTCTTTATCTATCTATCTATCTATCTATCTATCTATCTATCTATCTATCTATCTATCTATCTACATGCGCCTGTCTCTCTATCTCTCCCTCCCTCTCTCTGTCTCTCTCTTTATCTATCTACCTATCTATCTATGTGTGTGTGTCTGTCTATATCTCTCCCTCCCTCCCCCCTCTCTTTATCTACCTACCTATTTATATGTGTCTGTCTGTCTGTCTATATCTCTCCCTCCCTCTCTCTGTCTCTCTCTTTATCTATCTATCTATCTATCTATCTATCTATCTATCTATCTATCTATCTATCAATCATCTATCATCTATCTATCTATCTATCTATCTATCTATCTATCTATCTATCTATCTATCTATCTACATGCGCCTGTCTCTCTATATCTCTCCCTCCCTCCCCCCTCTCTCTTTATCTATCTATTTACCTATCTATATGTGTCTGTCTGTCTATATCTCTCCCTCCCTCTCTCTTTATCTATCTATCTATCTATCTATCTATCTATCTATCTATCTATCTATCATCTATCTATCTATCATCTATCTATCTATCTATCTATCTATCTATCTATCTACATGCGCCTGTCTCTCTATATCTCTCCCTCCCTCCCCCCTCTCTCTTTATCTATCTATTTACCTATCTACATGTGTCTGTCTGTCTGTCTATATCTCTCTTCCCCCTCTCCCCCCTCTATCGATCAATTGATTTATCTATCTGGAGATGGGGGCCTTTAACACAAATGAACCTTAAATATGGCCTCTTCAGATGCTAGCAGACAGCCTTTATCTCTCATCTACCCAAACCTTATCTCTCACTTTGCAGTTACTCCAGGAATGAAAGTTTACGTTGACCCTTTCACTTACGAAGACCCAAACGAAGCTGTCCGGGAATTTGCCAAAGAAATCGACATTTCCTGCGTCAAAATCGAGGAAGTGATCGGAGCAGGCAAGTCGCCCAGCTGCGGCCCAGCTGGCTGTTCTCGGAGCATCTCCAGGAGGGCAGGAGATGTTGGGGTATCCTTTGCTACTCTTGTCTCTCCCTTCCTCCGCAGGTGAATTTGGGGAGGTTTGCCGGGGCCGCCTCAAACTGCCGGGCAGGCGGGAAATCTTTGTAGCCATCAAAACACTGAAGGTGGGCTACACGGAGCGGCAGAGGCGGGATTTCCTGAGCGAAGCCAGCATCATGGGACAGTTTGACCACCCCAACATCATCCACCTGGAAGGCGTGGTCACCAAGAGTCGGCCGGTCATGATAGTTACGGAGTTCATGGAAAACTGCGCCCTTGATTCCTTCCTCCGGGTGAGGAGCCCTCTCTACTCTCCCTTAAAGCTTATAGTAGTGCTTCCCAACCTTGGCAACTTCAAGATGCATGGACTTCAACTATGCTGGCTGGGGAATTCTGGGAGTTGAAGTCCACCTATCTTAAAGTTGCCAAAGTTGGGGAACCTGTTTTCCAAAGTTATCCCGCCCGCAAAAAAAGGAGAATCCATCCCATTTTTTTTCTCCAAGGGCTCCCAAACCCCACTTGGTTTTCCTCTTCACTTAGGCCTCTATTGTCATGAGCTCCAACCAAAAAACTCCAGGAGAGTTATCTGTGCTTTTCCAATGTATATATATATATAAGGAGAAGAATGAATTAATGCTGAAATTAGGTGGATTTAGGACCTTGGCAAAGATTGGTAAGCATTGGCTAGTTTTGGCCCCATGAATCCATCTCTGGAAAGCACAAGAGGGGGAAAAGGCACCTATTTCTCCTTCTCCTGGGAACGTTCAGAGGTTTTCCAGAAATGGCCTCTTCATTCGCATGCATGCGTTAGTTACTCCTTGAGAAATACTTGCTGAGACTCTAAAAGGAGTGCAGCGAACAGGATTAGGGGACTGGAGGCTGAAACATATGAAGAACGGTTGCAGGAACTGGGTATGTTTAGCTTAAGAGAAAGAAGGACTAGGGGAGACATGATAGCAGTCTCCCAATATCTCAGGGGTTGCCACAAAGAAGAGGGAGTCAAACTATTCTCAAAGGCACCTGAGGGTAGAACAAGAAGCAATGGGTGGAAACTAATCAAGGAGAGAAGCAACTTAGAACTGAGGAGAAATTAATCAGTGGAACGACTTCCCCTCAAAAATGGTCACTGAAGATTTTTAAGAAGAGATTGGACAACTGTTTGTCTGAAATGGTATAAGGTCTCCTCCTTGAGCAGGGGTAGGACTAGAAGATCTCCAAGGTCCCTTCCAACTATTTATTCTATTAAAGTGACTTTCTTTTGAAATGAAATAAAACCACAGTTCTTAGTATGAAAATGAAATTTAATTTGTTAGCCGCACCCTCTCCGAAAGGACTCGGGGCGGCGTACAATAAAACACATACAATATACATATATATACAATACATATACAAATACAAATAAACACATACACATACTGAGAAGCTACCACACTCTCTACAACCTTCGCTAAAAAGGGAAGGTTGGAGACAGGACGATAATTGGCTAGCTCCGTTGGGTCCAGGGAAGGCTTCTTGAGTAAGGGTCTCACCACCGCCTCTTTCAAGGCGGCCGGAAGAGACCCCTCGCCCAACGAAGCGTTCACTAGGAGCCAGTCACGTGTAACCTCCCAGGATGTTAGTACAAGCCAGGAGGGACACGGGTCTAGCAAACGTGGAAGGTCGCAGCCGTCCACGCAATCTGTCCAAATCCTCGAGTATGTCACAACCGCACTGCACAAAGCGATTGTGCAACATAAGGGAGCAGGGGGATAAGTTGGAAAATGGGCTGCTCTGTTGTACATCATGCAGGATTCTTTCCAAGCACCGAGGTTCCCTTTGACACTCCTTCCTAGCCTAGAGGCGGAGGCCAGTGTGCAGCTGGCGCTCTGTTTTTCCAGGTGTTTCCCAAATATGCTTGTAATCCCATTAGCTTGATGAGAAGACACGAGACAGGTGGTTGCATTGGGAATCTGCGAATTCTCTCATTGCAGAACTATGGATGTAACTCATTACCACCAGGCCTTTTCTCCCAAACAGCTCACGCTAGGAGATAGAAAACATCTCAAGATGCTGGCTAGAGATAGGACGCAGATACTTAGCGGTGTGAGATTTCTCTTCATCATGAGTGCCTAAACCTTTTAAATAGCATTTAACTCCCTTTGGCCTTGGGGAGACTGCCAAAGGTTCATTTAGTGAGCATTCAAAGTCGCAACGGCACTGGGAAAAAAAGAGGATTGTTTTTCACACGTACAACTGTTGCGATGTACAAAAATCCTCGACTTACAAAAGTTCGTTTAGTGATCGAAGTCACAAGGGCACTGAAAAAAACTGAGTTACAACCATTGGGCATCCCCATGGTCACATGATCAACATTCAACATTCATGAGCCACGGTGGCGCAGTGGTTAAAGTGCGGTACTGCAGGCTACTTCTGCTGCCTGCCGGCTGCCTGCAATTTGGCAGTTCGAATCTCCCCAGGCTCAAGGTTGACTCAGCCTTCCATCCTTCCGAGGCGGGTAAAATGAGTATGCAAAATATGCTGACTCTGTAGAGAGGGCTGTGAAGCAATATATAAGTCTAAGCCAGGGGTGTCCAAACTTGGCAACTTTAAGACTTGTGGACTTCAATTCCCAGAATTCTGGGAGTTGAAGTCCACAAGTCTTAAAGTTCCCAAGTTTGGACACCCCTGGTCTAAGCGCTATTGCTATTGAGCCACTTGGCAACAGACTCATGACGGTTGCCATATCCTTGAGTCATTTGACCGTCTTCTGATGAGCAAACTCAATGGGGAACCCAGATTCACTTAACAACCATAACTAACTTAACAAACTGCACTGACTCACTCAACAACTGTGACAAGAAAGGCAATAAAATGGGGCAGAACTCACCAAACAACTGTCTCGCTTAACAACAGAAATGTTGGGTTCCGTGATGGTCGTAAGTCAAGGACTATCTGTAAGAGTTCTCTGGTGATCCCACTCCCATCGAACTCTCTTAGAACAATCAGTGGGAGGGCTTTGCATGCCACATCCATGAATTTCGAGCAGAGGGTTTGATTTTTTTCCCCAAATTTGTCTCAAAACCCGCCCTTGTTGTTGTCCCAACAGTTGAATGATGGGCAGTTCACTGTGATCCAGTTAGTTGGCATGCTGCGTGGCATCGCAGCGGGTATGAAATACCTCTCAGAGATGAACTACGTCCACCGAGACCTGGCTGCCCGCAACATTCTGGTCAACAGCAATCTGGTGTGCAAAGTGTCAGATTTTGGACTCTCGCGGTTTTTAGAAGACGATCCTTCTGACCCCACGTACACCAGTTCACTGGTAGGTGAAAATCTTGATGACGTCATCTCTCTTCCCTCCCACCACAAAGATTTTGCAAAGAAGGGTGCAGGATCCCCATTCTAGCCAAACTAAATTTTGCTGAAAGACCTGCGTTCATTCGTTATAGTCCCATTTGCTAGAGATTCCACAACAGAGGTGAAATTCAGCAGGTTCTGACCAGTTCAGCAGGTTCTAACCATAGGGTTCCCTGCCTAGGCAGGGGGTTGGACTAGAAGACTTCCAAGGTCCCTTCCAACTCTACTATTGTATTATTGTATTATTGTATTATAGTTCTGGGGAACCGGTAGCAGAAATTTTGAGTAGTTCCGAAAACTGGTAATACCACCTCTGACTGGGCCCACCTCCATCTATTCTCTGCCACAAGTCTTAAATTTGCCAAGGTTGGAGACCCCTGCTCTAGATTAGACCAACTTTTCTCAATCTTAGCAACTTTATGATCCATGGCCTTCAACTCCCAGAAAAGCGATTAGGTTGCAAAACACTAAATTAGACGGTGAATGGCATCTTTATGGACATGTCCAGCTTGTTTCCTTGACCGTGGCATGGGAGCGGTTTGGTATCTGGGTGTGCTTATGATGTCACTAGGATTTGAACTTGACTCATCGATTTTGTTAGAAGAAAAACAGAAGTTAATGTAGCAAACAGTGGATTTATGGGGCATCCCATTGCCACGGGGCCAAATGGCTTTAAAAAGAACGTAAGCAAATCATGAAGGGGTAGATCTGTCAGGAGTTCTTGGTGCCATTTGCTCAGAACAGGCTCCAGAGCCGCATGTGGCTTTTTCATCCTTCTGCTGCGGCTCCCTGTCACCGATTGGCTCCACAATTGATAGGGCTTTCGGTTAGGACAGGTACTGGAAAAAGGACGCCGCACTAGGAAAAGAGGTGGGAGAACCAGACTTCTGGGCAGCTCCAGAATTAAACGGGGGGCTTCCAGTTAGGACTTCTGTGGCTCTTTGAGTTTTTAAGGTTGCCTATCCCTGGCTTAGGAGGAGAAAAATGGAAGACAATGTTATCTTCCAATGACTCTTGGAAATAAGAACTTGGCTTGGAAAGGGTTGGTCTGATCCAGCTGTTAAAATTGGCCATTTGGGTCTTCCCCCATGACTGGCTGGGGAATTCTGGGAGTTGAAATCCTCAAGTCTTAATGTTGCCAAGTTTGGAGACTCCTGTGTTAAAGGAAAGAGATTTGCACAGAAAAAGGGGCCCTCCATGCAATTAAAGATAAGAGCTGTGCTGGCAGAGTGGTTAGAATGTTGTATTGCAGCCTAACTCTTGCCGACTGCCAGGAGTTCGATCCTGACCGGCTGAAAGTTGACTCAGTTTTCCATCCTTCCGAAGTCAATAAAATGAGGACTCAGATTGTGGAAGGTCATATGCTGACTCTGTAAACTGCTTAGAGAGGGCTGTGAAGCACTGTGAAGCGGTATAATATGTTGCTATTGCTAAAGTCAGATAGAACTTTAACCTCCCCATCAAAACTTTTTATCGCCTTGCAGGGTGGCAAGATCCCAATCCGGTGGACGGCCCCCGAAGCCATTGCCTATCGCAAGTTCACTTCTGCCAGCGACGTCTGGAGCTACGGCATCGTCATGTGGGAAGTGATGTCTTATGGTGAGAGGCCGTACTGGGACATGTCTAACCAAGATGTAAGTAGGCTCAGCCCAACTGGAAGAATTTGCAAGGGGGAAAAAAAAGTGGGCGGAGAATCGCTGGCGCAAAGCCCCAGGGATTGAGTCCCTTGTTTTCTGCTGCTCTTCCAGGTAATCAACGCAGTGGAGCAAGACTACCGCCTTCCTCCCCCTATGGACTGCCCCACGGCGCTGCACCAGCTCATGTTGGACTGCTGGGTACGGGATCGAAACCTCCGCCCCAAGTTTGCACAGATAGTGAATACGTTGGACAAGCTAATCCGGAACGCAGCCAGCTTGAAGGTCATCGCCAATGTCCAGTCTGGGTCAGTGTCGTTTGCCCCTTCACCCTCTCCAAGCACAGGCAACCTGCTATGTCTGGATTAGTAGCGTCAAGTCTCTAGCTCTCATGGTTTATGGCAGCCAACTGGATATAACCTTGGGAGGTGGAGGCAGGCAGCAGACGGGGCCTGAGCGAAGAGCCCCAACGGGGTGGACTGGGAACCAGATGGCCCCCCTTAACCTTCTGCGTGCCGCAGGACCGCCAGGCTTGTCCCCGTGGCTCGGCCGCCCACCACCCCGCCCCTTTGAGCCATCTCTGACCTCTGGGCTCTCTCGTCCTTCGCAGCGTGTCTCAGCCGCTTCTGGATCGTACGGTGCCCGATTACACTACCTTCACTACTGTGGGCGACTGGCTGGACGCTATCAAAATGGGACGGTACAAGGAGAACTTTGGCAACGCCGGCTTTGCCTCGTTTGACCTGGTGGCCCAAATGACCGCTGAGTAAGTAGGGAGGGAGAGCAGTCTAGGATGGCGGCGGGAGACGCAGCCATGCCCTGCCCTGCTGGGGGATGAATCAGATCTGGCTCCTTCCACCCTTCGTAGGAAATCTCTGGGCAGTTGGTGGAAGGAACGATAGGCCGTTCAGTGCAAGCTGTGGGTGCTGTGGGTTGACTTACCGTATTTTTTGGAGTATAAGACGCACCTTTCCCCCCCCCCCAAAAAAAAGAGGGTGAAAATCTGGATGTGTCTTATACACTGAATACAGCATTTTTGGCCTCCCAAAATCCCTCCCCCTTTACAAAAATGGATATGCAGAAGTTTGGGAGGCCTGCAAAGTGCTCCTGGGGGCTGGGGAGGGCAAAAATGAGCGAAAAATGGGACATTTTTTGCTTGGTTCCCCCCCCCCCCCCCGCCAGCCCCGCAGGAGCATTTTGCAGGCCTCTCAAATTCTCTGCATGCCCCGTTTTTTATAAAAAATGAGGTGTGCAGAGGGCTTGGGAGGCCTGCAGTCTGCAAAAAAAAAATTTAATTTACCTCTTCAAAATCTTTGGTGTGTCTTATACTCTGGTGCATCTTATACTCCGAAAAATACGGTAAGAAGTCTCCAGGTGAGTGCGATATTAAATACTGGACTGGCACTTCTGTCTCTAGGGTTCCCTATCTGGAAATGGGGTTTAAATTGCTGAACAGGAAGATTCTCATTGGAATAAATGAAGGGTCTTTTGAAGTAAATGCAGGGTCTCATTTAAGGGGGCTGCGTGATGGCTCAGTGATTAAAACATTGGGCTTGTCAGCTGGAAAGTCGACAGCCGAGGTTCGAGACCCAAGCGCCACATGATGGGGTGAGCTCCCGTCCTTGCCTCAGCTCCTGCTTACCTAGCAATTCGAAAGCATGCAAATGCAAGTAGATAAAGAGTTACCACTTCAGTGGGAAAGGTAACAGTGATCCGTGATGTCCTGCTGGCCACATGACCGCGAAAATGTCTTTGGACAGCACGGGCTCAAAGGCTCCTTGAAACAAAGATGACCAATGACCCTTAGAGTTGGCAATAACTAGTGGACTAAAATCCTCAGGGACTTATTTTTTACCCTTTTTCCATTAACCGGATGAAAAGAGACCAGGATATCTTGCTCACACAGGGAGGCAAATTTTGGTACTTCACTACTTTCTGGAGTACTGTTGGGTTTGCAGGCCACGATGAATAGAACGGAACAGAATAGTAGAATAGAATATAATTCTTTATTGGCCAAGTGTGATTGTACACACAAGGAATTTGTCTTTGGTGCATAAGCTCTCAGTGTACATAAAAGAAAAGATACATTTGTCACGAATCATAAGGTACAACACTTAGTGGAAGTCATAGGTTACTAATAAGCATCAAATTATACTAGGAAACAAATAAAAACAATATGAATTGTCAAGATACAAGCAACATGGTTATAGTCATAAGTGGGAAGAGATAGGTAATAGAGAGAGAGGTACTAGGAAGGAAGAGAAGAATAATAGCAATACAGTCTTAGTAAATAATTTGTCAGTGTTGTGGGGATTATTTGTTAAGCAGAGTGATGGCATTCGGGGAAAATCTGTCCTTGTGTTGTTCTGGTGTGCAGTGCCCTATAGCGTCGTTTTGAGGGTAGACGTTGAAACAATTTAAGAAGGTAGTTTGTCATGATTGGCATACACAATTTCCAGGAGGTGCTTTACTCCTTGCCTTAAAATGGAAGGCAAGAGGGTCACTGTAAAACTTCTGCCCCGTTGTTGATCTTGAATCATGCAGTCACTAAGTGAATCCGGCAGTCAAGTGGATCCAGCTTCCCTCCCATTGACTTTGCTTATCGGAAGCCAAGAGGGAAGCTTGCAAAGGGCGATCACATGACCCTGGGAAGCTGCAACTCTTATAAATATATATATATTGGTTGTCAAGCACCCAAATTGTGTTCACATCATCGCGGGAATTCTGCAACCGTTGTAAGGGTAAGGATTGGTCATATGTCACTATTTTGTTGTTTTGCTGGAGACATAGCAGGTAACAACAATAACAGAATTGGAGGAAACCTTGGAGGTCTTCTAGCTCAACCCCCCAATCAAGCAGGAGACCCTATACCACTTCAGACAGATGGCTCTCCAACATCTTCTTAAAGACTTCCAGTGTTGGGGCATTCACAACTTCTGGAGGCAACTTCTGTTCCACTGATTAATTGTTCTCACTGTCAGGAAATTTCTCCTCAGTTCTAAGTTGCTTCCGTCCTTGATTAGTTTCCACCCATTGCTTCTCGTCCTACTCTCAGGTGCCTTGTAGAATAGCTTGACTCCCTCATCTTTGTGGCAGCCCCTCAAAATATTGGAAGACTTATCATTCCTGCTTTTTACTCTCCCTTTAAATTCCATGCTTGTCACCGGAAGGATCTTTGTCTGCTGTCAGCCTCAGCTCTTCCTCTGCCAGCCGCCCTCCTTGCCTTTTTCTCCTCTGACCCGTCTCCCACCTTTTGCAGTGTGGGGAAACTTCCTTTGCGATGGAGACAGGCCGTCAGGAAGGATGCAAGCGGTGCTCTTTGTGTGCCAGGAAGAAAACGAAAACCGAAGCAAAAATAAGCAAATTAGGAAAAATTGCTGTTTGAACAAAAGAAAGAAAAAAAGGGAAGGCAATTCCTCCAATCAATCCATGTTCTGTCCTTGGTCAGAAAGCAAAAGAGCTTACCGTGTTTCCCTGAAAATAAGACCTTCCCGGATAATAAGCCGAATCAGGCTTTTGGGTGTATGCGCTAAAATAAGCTCTCCCCTGAAAATATTTAAAGGCATGCGCAGCTGGTCCCCGCCATTTCCTGGGGGGAGGGAGGGGGGAACATGCCCCACATGCACCTGCCATCCACGCGGAAGAGCCTTGCGGAGGATGCTCCCGCAAACCCTAGCTACCGCGCACCTTCTCTTAGTGGCGGCCACAAAAAGAGGCTAGGGCTGGAAAGAGTGTGCCAGAAACAGAGACAGAACTTCTGGCCCTCTCTGGATCAGCTGATTTACGGGCCGCAGACCGAGGTTAAGGAGCCTCCTGCACCTCACAAATAATAAGACCTCCCCAAAAATAAGGCCAAGCACTTATTTCAGGGGTCAAAAGAAATTAAGACCCTGTCTTATTTTTGGGGAAACACGGTATCTATTGAACCATTTTTGTAAAAGTGAACGGTGCTCATAAAGATAGACGCTTAATTAGGTCATTCAAGGAAGACCAACATTCAGGCTTCAGGACATTGGGATTCTATTGTTCTGAATCTGAACAATATGAAGATGTGTGGACTTCAAATCCCAGAATTCCTCAGTCGGCATGGCTGGCCTGGGAATTCTGGGAGTCGACGTCCACACATCTTCAGGTTGCCCAGATTGAGAAACAGTGCCCTAACCAAATGCCCCCAAAGATAGTAAAATACTTGCTGGGTAGAGTTCTGCCTGGAACGCAAAGCAGACATGGCCATAGAGTAGAGATATGCAACCTGGGCAACTTTTAACACCTTTGGACTTCAACTTCCAGAATTCCCCAGCCACTCATGCTGGCTGAGGAATTCTGGGAGTTGAAGTCCACAAGTCATAAAGTTACCCAGGTTGGATACCCCTACCATAGAGGATGGAGGCTGCATGGGAAGGGCCACCCCACAGCGGACAGTCCAGCAGTTTTTTCAAAGTCTCTTTTTCCACCTGAGGTGGCATCTGGGCATGGAAGACCTTCTTCCCTTTTCCCATGGAAAGAACATTTCCCTATCAGATCATGCCGATTTGTCTTCAGCCTAGCCTTCCACATATTGGTATTGAGATGGAAGCTTTGTGAAGACCTGCCCTCAAATATAACGAGCGTTCTCTCGGTGGAATGGTGGATGACGCCTAAGAGGATTTTGATTGGATCCATGAGGCGTTTTGATGTTCTGAAGCATTCAAAGACCCCCAAACTGATTTGTTGGGCTCAAACTGAAATTCTGGGGGATCCATCCCTGGAGGTTTTAAAGAACAGATTGGACAGACATTTTTCTGACATGGTATAAGACAAAGAGTGGCAAACCTTTCTGGCACCGAGTGCCCAAACTGGAACGTGCATGCATCCAAAAGAGCAGCTGGCCGGTGCACGCATGCCTGTATTTTGGGGTGTTTTGGGGGGCTTTTTTTGACCCACAAAACAGCCCGAAAAACAGCTTGAAAACAGCCTGTTTTTTACCATTCTCCAGGCCATTGTCCAGTGCTCCGATGCTCGCAAAGAACAGCTGGCCAGCAAGCATGCTTGCACCAGAAACCATAAGAGCAGCTGGCGACGGTGTGCGTGCCCACAGAGAGGGCTCTGCATGCCACCATAGGTTTGCCATCACAGTTATAGGATGTCCTGCTGGGGGGTTGAACTAGAAGACTTTCAAGGTCCCTTTCAACTCCGTTATTCTGATAACTGTGAGTTTGGGTGTGTATGTGTATGTGTGTGTGTGTGTGTGTATATATATATATGTATGTATGTATGTTGTATTTGTGCTGATACCAGGGCATACCAGGGGTTGTAACACAAATACATACATACATACATACATACATACATACATACATACATACATACATACATACATACACCCGTAGTGACAATAACAATAGCAACAGGGCATACTGAATGTGATACATGACCAATAGAACAGTGATCGCCTTCACACAATACATTTACTTAAAATAATCCACACAGTGCTGCTAGCTCTTGACTTATGACCATTTATTCAGTGGCCATTCAGAATTACAACAGTGCTGAACGAAGGGGCGTTATAACCCCTGCCCAAAGTTATGGTTGCTGCAGTGCCCCCATAGTCCCATGAACAAGATTCGGGCACTTGCCAATCCTTGGCAATGAATTGGGGTCGCTCCCAAAATGGCACTCGCGTCTTCCTACAGAGCGTATATACAGCTGATAAATGGATCAAGTCATGATGGGGAGGGGGAAGGTGTGGGTCCAAGCAAGGTGGAAATCAGCCCCAAGGCCTATGGGGACTCAGCAGAGCAGGAAGCAAAGCACGGGATGTCTTGGGTTGGGGGAGGCCTTAGGAGGACCACGTGTGAGCTGGATGGGTGCTACAGTGCAAGACTCTCCCTCACCTCCAGGCACTCTGGGCTCCATTTAATGACCCACACTTGTCGCTTAACAACTGTAATGGGGAGAGCAGGGATTGAGGTTATTAAACGATGTAATCAGTTGAGCACTTTACATAACAGCTGCCACGACTTGCAACCACAAGGGTCAAGCTCTGTTACAATAGTACGCCAAGGACTTACCTGTACCATTTGCCATAAACTATCCACACCGGTTTAGTTTGCCCAACATGCTAAATCATACGAGAGAGAAAGAGAAAGAGAGAGAGAGCTCATAAATTGCTCTGTTGTTTGTTGAGTTATGTATGCAAGTTATATGTCCGCCTGTTTGATTTATGAGTCATGGTAGCGAACAGCAGGTAGCAAAACAAAAAACATCAAAACCTAAAAGGTTAACCCTAAACACAGTTAGCATGCATGCAGAGATCTAGTGGGTCTTTCTTGATCTGATAAGAATGTCGCGTGAATCTGCCCACCATGGGCCAATCAATCTGGAGAAGATACACCTACATGATCCCTAATCACAGATGCCTATTTGACAACAAATTAAGAAAGATGATCATGATCAGTGGTGAAATGTAATTTATTTTTTTTGCCACTGATTTTCGGGCGTGGCTTGGTAAGGGGGTCATGTGACTGGGTGGGCATGGTCAACTTTTCTTAATTTTTAAAGCATTTTTTACTACCTATTCATCCGAACCGGTTGGGCATAAAAAGTGCTTTTTTAAAAAAAAAGGGGGGGGGGGGAATCTTTCAAAAATCTCTCTGAACCACATGATCCTTGGAAGCTTTTTTTTTTATACTATCGGTTCACAGAACCAATGGCAATTGTCCCTAACGGTTCACACGAACCGGTAGCATTTCACCACTGATCGTGATCATCATAACAACGACAAGTTGCTAGCGCCTTTTCTGATCAACAAGTGTTATTAAAAGGTGGAAGCTCCTGGTGGTTTTTCTTTTTCTTTCTTTGCCGCCATTTCAAAAATCTGGGACACACGATAGGAACGGCTAGGACAGGGGTCAGCAACCTGCGGCTCTGGAGCCACATGTGGCTCTTTCATCCCTCTGCTGCGGCTCCCTGTTCACCAGTCAGCTCCACAATTGAGAGGGCTTTCGGTTAGGACAGGTAGAAGAAAAAGGATGCCGTGCTAGGAGGAGACTCTATGGTGGGGGAACGGGAATTCCAGTCGGCAGAAGAAAAAGGATGCCATGCTAGGAGGAGACTCTATGGTGGGGGAACCGGACTTCCGGTCGGCTCCAGAATTGAACAGGGGAGGGGTTTCCAGTTAGGATCTTTGGGGCTCTTTGAGTGTTTAATGTTGCCGACCCCTGGGCTAGGATCTCAACTCATCCATCGCAACAATTGCACTGCTTGGAATAGCGCAGATACAACAACAGTATCTGTTGTAGTAGCATTGTAGGAGGAGAGAGTCTGTGGCAGACCCAAGCCATATCTGGCCCTTTAACTGTCCCTCTCCGGCCTTCTTGGATTGGTTTTATTTTGAAGTCAACTGCTATGTTTGTTTTCAATGTACTTATGTGCGTTGATGTGGTACCTATGCACCTTCACAGCTCTATTGCTTTGGCCCTCCATAACAGTACCCGTTTCTTGCGTGGGCCCTTGCGGAAAGTAATTGCCCACCCCTAGTATACGGTGACAGAGGGGAAAAAAAATCAGGAGTTTCTAACTTTGAATAACATTTGTTAATCGCAAAGTGTGCTACCAGGCTCAACAATTTTTGGGAAAGTATCTTTAGCTATTGTAGTGAGAAGGAGGTGATAATTACAACTAGGGCTCTCCAACCTTAGCAACTTTAAGACTCGTGGACTTCAACTCCCAGAATTCCTCAGCCAGCTTTGCTTGCCGAGGAACTCTGGGAATTGAAGCCCACATTAGCAACTTTAAGACTCGTGGACTTCAGCTCCCAGAATTCCTCAGCCAGCTGGCTGAGGAATTCTGGGAGCTGAAGTCCACGAGTCTTAAAGTTGCTAATGTGGACTTCAGCTCCCAGAATTCCTCAGCCAGCTTTGCTGGCTGAGGAACTCTGGGAATTGAAGTCCACAAGTCTTAAAGTTGCCAAGGTTAGAGATCCCTGGTTAACAACTGCCAAGAACGGAGTTGGAACCATTTGGTAAACTTTATACATAGAACAACAACAACAATAATAACAATATCAAGAGCAACAGCAGCAGCGATGGTGATGATGGATAACTGGAATCTCTTTCTGCAAACGAATTTCAGTTTTTGATATGTATCTTATTTTGAAACTCATTTGATAATGGCTTTTAATACAGGGGATATTCAGCCGGTTCGGACTGGTGACCCAAACCCATAGCACCGAACTGCAGGTGGGACCACCCACCCGCCCAGGCTCAAAAATGTCCTTCGTAGCCTCTTTTTCGATGCCGCACATATGTATACATGCTGCACGCATGAGCAAAGCGCATACGCAGAATTCACACAAGTGTACGTGCGCACACATCCTCGCAGTTGCGAACCGGTGGTACATCTAAGAGAATCCCACTGTTGGCTCTTAAATAAATCATCAAATAACTCTGAACCCAGTCCTCAAAGTAGGGTTGTCTTCATAGGGTGTCCCCAAAGAAGAACCAAGGATAGTGCCTGCAGCTGTGTGACTTCCCCTTTTGTGTATCTGTCAAAAAAAGACTGTTGTTCGTTGCGTGGTCAGGGCCACCGTCTTGATTTTTTAATTGTCCTCATTTTAGATGACATTTGGGACCGGAATTTTCCATCGTTAAGCAAGACAGTTGTTAAGTTAAAACGTTATGATCTTTTTTTTCTTTTGGCCATGCTGATTAAGAGAATCATGGCAGCTGAAGTGGATCATAGAGTCCTTAAGCAAACCAATTTTCCCCTCAGATTGACTTTGCTTATCACAAGCTGTCTGGGAAGGCCACAAGTGGCAATCCCACGACCTCACGACATTGCAGCCATCATAATTAATACATGCCCCGTTGCCAAACGTCCGACTTTTGATTATGTGACTGCAGGAATGCTGCAGCAGTCGTAAGTCTGAGGACCGGTTGTAAAACAAAATTGCAAAGCTATATTTTCAAGCAGTCACTAAATGGATGGTTGTAAGTTGAAGAAAAGAAAAAGGCTCAGTGGGTAAGACACTGAGCTTGTCAATCAGGAAGGTCAGCAGTTCGACGGTTCGAATCCCCAGCGCCGCGTAACAGAGGGAGCTCCCATTATTTGTCCTAGCTTCTGCCAACGTAGCAGTTTGAAAGCACGTTAAAAAATGCAAGTAGAAAAATAGGAAGCATCTTTGGTGGGAAGGGAACAGCGTTCCGTCCACCTTTGGCGTTGAGTCATGCCGGCCACATGACCACAGAGAGGTCTTCGGACAGCGCTAGCTCTTCAGCTTTGAAATGGAGATGAGCACTGCCCCCTAGAGTCGGGAATGGGTAGCACATATGTGCGAACCTTTACCTTATAAGTCGAAGACTACCTGTAGAGACACAAACACCTAGGCCCACAAATACTCATCTTGTTAAACCAGAAGTTAAGGCTAACTAAAACCTTGGTTTAAAACAATTGAACTTTTTAGGGTCTTTTGACTTAGTTTCATTCTGGCAATTTTTCTTCCAAATAAATGAATCTTGTGCATCAGGAATGCAAAATAAAAAGTGCAATCTTTTTTTTTTTTTTGCATAGTTCAATGTTGAAAAAAAATGTCTGTAGCCTTTTCTTAGGCCAAGGACTTAAGAATATTATTCATATTAATTCCTAGGTTTCCAAACTTGGCAACTTTAAGACTTGTGGACTTCAACTCCCAGGATTCCTCGGTTCTAGTTACACACACACACACACACACACACACACACACACACACACACACACACACACACAAACACCCACCCACCCCTCAGACCACTCACTCTCCCCCAGCAAAACCTACCCCATAGGATTATTGTTGTTGTAAGAAAAAAAAATGAAAGCTAGGTGAACTGTCTTCAACTTTTGAATGAAAGGTGACTTATAAAACAAATAAACGAATGTTATCTGAGGCTGTTTATCAAGCTAATATACAAACAAACTCAGAAGCAAGGTTGGGGAATATGATCTTGGTGTGTTTTTCTGTGGGTTTTTGGGGAAAAAAAACAAAGTAGTCATCTACTATATTTACTCATGGAAAAGCCAAAAAGTTTAGAGGCCATAATGCACCAAAAAAAAAAGCACATTTAGCTTGCCTATTTATTTATTTTCTGAGCCCAGAACATTTTCCATTAAAAAGAGAAGTATAACATTTAAAACTACTGCAACAATCTAAACAAGGAAAAACGGTGTGACAAATATAAAGCTTAAAACACAGAAGGAATTTAAAATGCTTATGTGGCATTAAACAGCCTTTGATGCCCACAAAGTAGGAAAAGGGCTATATTCAGCTTATCCGCGGAAGGGCTTTATCCCTAAATAATAATATAATATTTAATTTAAAAAGCAGTGCGTGTGTCTCTGTGTGTGCATAAATAATTCTTTTTCAAGCACCCTTATTTCCAATATTTATTAACAGGTATAAGCCCCTCTGTAGATAAGCAGGCCCCCAATTTTTTTTAACCAAAATACCATTTTTAAAAAAATGCAAGTTTGCTGGTGGTACATTTCCATGAAATTTTGATTTAAAAAAATAAAATAGAATTGAGGATTGGCTTATCCCTCAATTGGATGATGAGCTTATATGCAACTATATACAGTAGGTGTGTTAAGACTGGTTGTTGTTGTTTTTAAAAAAGGCAAAAAAAAAACAACGGAAAAAAGAAAAAAAAGAGGAGCAAAGCCATCTTCCCTCAGTTCTACTTATTTCATAGGGTTAGAATAGAATACAATAGCAGAGTTGGAAGGGACCTTGGAGGTCTTCTACTCCAACCCCCTGCCTAGGCAGGAAACAATATACCGTTCCAGACAAATGGCTATCCAACATCTTCTTAAAGACTTCCAGTGTTGGGGCATTCACAACTTCTGGAGGCAAGCTGTTCCACTGATTAATTGTTCTCACTGTTAGGAAATTTCTCCTTCTTTCTAGGTTGCTTCTATCCTTGATTAGTTTCCATCCTTTGCTTCTTGTTCTGCCCTCAGATGCTTTGGAGAATAGCTTGACTCCCTCTTCTTTGTGGCAGCCCCTGAGATATTGGAAGACTGCTATCATGTCTCCCCTAGTCCTTCTTTTCATTAAACTAGACCAGGGGTGTCCAAACTTTGGAACTTTAAGACTTGTGGACTTCAACTTCCAGAATTCCCCAGCCAGCATGGGTGGCTGGGGAATTCTGGGAGTTGAAGTCCACAAGTCTTAAAGTTCCAAAGTTTGGACACCCCTGAACTAGACCTACCCAGTTCCTGCAACCGCTCTTCACATTGTTGTTGTCATTAGGAAAAATTGAAAGATACGATGCTTCATATACTCCCCTTTTCTCGTATAGGAAAGGTAGAAATGGAATCAGTTCCACAAAATGGCTGCTTGTTGCATCCATGCAGTGGAGATCAGTTTTGCTGTGCAATTGTTAGTGTGTGTGTGTGTGTGTGTGTGTGTGTGTGTAGGAGAGAGAGAGAGAGAGAGAGAGAGAGAGAGAGAGAGAGAGAGAGAGAGAGAGACGCAGAAATTGGCAGGCATGGAGTGTAATTCCAGCCAGCTATTTATGGCATGGAAAAGTTGGCTCATCCCTCGTAATCTCAGGAACCCCTCAAAGGTGGTATTGACTTACTTTCCCTACCGGTTCACATATGTGAGTGCTTGTGGGCAGCCCGTCTGCATATGCGCTTGGCCTTCCGCGCATGTGCTTTTAGGCATGAAAACATGCCTAAACAGGATGGCAATAGAGCCAGGGACCCGCGATTTCCACTACCGGTTCTGGTGAGCCGGTCCGAACCGGCTGAATGCCACCTCTGGAAGCCCTTTGGTGAAATATTTCTAAAAGTCAGAATGCTTTGCAATCTTTCAATAGTGTTTGCCAGATCAGTGAAAGAGTATTCTCTGTATACAGGTGGTCCCCAACTTACAATCATTTGTTTAGTGACCGAACAGCACTAAAAAAAGTGACTTGTGACCGCTTTTCACACTTTCAAACGGCAGTTGCGGCATCCCCCTGGTCACCTGATCGAGATTCAGACACTCGGCAATGTCTGACTCCTATTTATGACGCTTGCAGTGTCCTGGGGTGATGTGATCCCCTTTTGCGACCTTCTGACTAGCAAAGTCACTGGGGAAGCCAGACTCACTTAACAGCCGTGTTACTAACTTAACAACTGCACTGACTCACTTAACAATGGTAGTAAGAAAGGTCGTAAAATGGGGCAAAACTCATTTAATGACTGGCTCACTTAGCAGCTTACATTTTGGGCTCGATTGTCCCATTGTATGCAGTCAGTCCTCAACTTTCAACCATCACTTAGTGACCATTTGAAGTTACAACAGACCCCTCAAAAGCTACTCACAATTCAGTTCCAAAGTTCCAGTGGCCACACAAACAACCCAGGACAACATTTTGGGTACTCATCAACCAACCTACATTGATGTGCCATGAGGTCTAGTCACCTGACCCCTGTTTTTACCAGAAACTGGGGCTTGCTTCCAATTTCCTTCAGAACCCAGTCTATAGCGAAGAACAGGTGCTATTACCTGCCGCATTAATGTAACAACCATCACACAAAAACCCTAGTAAAATTAAGTTAGTCACATGATGATCCACTTCACAATCGTCACAAGTTGCAAGCATAATTGCTAGGCTCAATTACAGTCACAAGATGAGGACTACCTGTACTGCTTTCAGATAGGAGACAGAGGCTGAAGATCACGTAATGCCTCTACTAGTTTAATTGGCTCAATGTAAAGAGTGCATTTCCTCAAATAGATTCAAGCTTGATTAGGTTTTTGGTTGCTTGGAAGGGCAGATTCACCCCTTCCGTTTCATCTCTGGTTGAGTATAATTATACAAATCCAGCAAAGGACTTGAAAGTATGATGGGGAGGTGAGCTTGGAACACCAAACATCTCAAGAACTTCCTTCTAGTGAAGAAACCAAATGTCTTCTTGATATCTCCGGTGGTCAAAGAGTTCCACCACTGGAAATACTTTGTCTTCTACCCTACTAACTCACTTCCCCCTTATTGTCTTTTTTAGGGACCTGCTCAGGATAGGGGTGACGCTGGCAGGACATCAAAAGAAGATCTTGAGCAGCATACAGGACATGAGGTTACAAATGAACCAGACTCTGCCAGTCCAGGTTTGACCACGGAGGACTCTGCCTTTGGAACGGATCCCACTCCCCCGAGGGTCACTTCCCTAGGATTCTAGTTTGCGGTGCTGCCCGGCTTCCTGATTTTGAGGAAGGGGGGTTCTTCTCCATCCTCCTCCCCCCCCTTCCCGTTATCGGGGCGGGGAGCTTCTCGGTTTGCCAACAGACCTATGGCAGAACGGACTAGGATGACCCTAGCTAGATTAAAAGACACTCCCAGATCAGCAAGAAGTCGCCTTCCTCGTTTTTGCTGCGGCGTTCTCGAAGTGGCACGCCAACAATTCAGCGTCTTCATATTGAAGACAGGTTACTGGGGAAGGAACCATAAGAGGCCTCTCTCTGCACATCGTCCCTTTTGTTCACACAAACCGCCGTCCCTATATCTGCCTCCAGCGGCGCCACGGAGGACTTTCAGCTTCCGTGGGCTTTCGAGGTTCAGAGATCTCACGCGGCCTTCCTTGGCATCATCACCAACCAGAAATGTGGCCTTGTCCCCTCCGTCCTGGCCAAGAGGGAACCGTTGCCCCGAGCCCAACGAGTGAAGTCGTCTCTTGAGAGTCGCCCCACGCTAGGACCATGGAACTGGCTGGACATTTTTCCTCTCCGTGGCCTTGACAATTGTGCGCTACCCGGGGCCATTCGGAGCCAGATGCAAGACGTATTTTCTGCCGGGGAGAATGAAAGAGCCGGCTGCTTCTTTGGCTTCAGCCGCACCGGGACTGTGACATCGGTGGTGGCTTTAGGACAGGATGTTGAGCGATTTTGCTCTCTCCCTCTGGCGTTCCGGGCCTTCCCCGTCCCAGGGCCTGCCAGCACGAGTTTGCACAAAGATCACCCAGATGGACAGCCAGTTGAGGCAGCTTGCCGGCCCAGCGGGATTGAAAGGAGGGGAGGAGGCTGCGTGGGGGAGAAGGGGGGGCGGGAGAGGGAAAGTGTATCCCAGGCCTTCCTCCCCCGTCTCATTTTATGCCTCCCCCGTCTCATTTTCTTGACACACGCTGTGATTGCTGCCAAAAAAAAAAAAAAAAGTCTGGAACACTTCCTTTTTTTTCTTTTCTTTTTTTTTCTTTCCTTTTGGTTTTTGGTGGGTTTTTTGTTTGTTTGTTTGTTTTGATTTGTTGTTGTTGTTGTTTTGCATTTGCTTTCCTTTTCCAAAAGCCACTGCAGGCCTGAGCCGTAGGGTAACGAGGCTGCCTTGTGAAGCTGGCAAGCTTGCATGTGTAAGAGTGCGTGTATGGGCCATCCGGACTCTGCGCCATGGCAAAATAAAGGCAATAATAATTTTAATGAAGTTGCTTTGGAATCCGTTGTCTTTCGCTGTCCCTCTGATCTGCAGGACCTTGTCAAATCCTGCCCTTCCCTTTTGTCTTTGTACATACAGTCGTCTTTATTTTTCTCTCTCTTATCTTTCAGAAGAGCGGAGTGTAATTTTTCCTTTCCATCTCCAAGTTATAAATAACCAGGCACTAGGAAGATGCTTTAGATATTCTCTGTGTCTGTCTGTTTTAATCTTGTCCACTTGTCGCTGTAATGTTGAATTTGTTCCTCATTCCTCTAGGGCAGAGGTGGGGAACGATGGCCGCTTTATGACTTGTGGACTTCAGCTCCCAGAATTCCTGAGCCAGCATGGCTGTCTCAGGAATCCTGGGAGTTGTAGTCCACAAGTCATAAAAGGGCCATAGTTCCCCATGCCGGCTCAGGAATTCTGGGAGTTGAAGTCCACATGGCATAAAGGGGACATAGTTCCCCATGCCGGCTCAGGAATTCTGGGAGTTGAAGTCCACACTTCATAAAGGGGCCATAGTTCCCCATGCCGGCTCAGGAATTCTGGGAGTTAAAGTCCACAAGTCATAACGGGACCATAATTCCCCATGCCAGCTCAGGAATTCTGGGAGTTGAAGTCCACAAGTCATAACGGGACCATAATTCCCCATGCCAGCTCAGGAATTCTGGGAGTTGAAGTCCACAAGTCATAACGGGACCATAATTCCCCATGCCAGCTCAGGAATTCTGGGACTTGAAACCCACAAGTCATAAAGGGGACATCATTTCCCACCCCTGCTTTATGGCCCTATGCTGAGGGTTGGTGTCCAGGATTGTGAAAATACCTTAAATAGGGGCCATTTAGACTTTGAAATGCTCCATTTTGAGTCTAGGCTGCTCGTTTGGAGTTTCTCGAACAAAAGTGGATGTTTCCAAGTCTAAACTATTTCAATCTCGATGTTTTACATATCCCTTGTGTCACAAATTTGGATGGAGGGAGGGATGAATGGATGGATGGATGTGCTCATTTCCTCTGTACTACAACAAGCAAAATTAGAGGGTGGGATTTGTGCTGAAGGACAGGAGAAACTCAAGCCAGAAAATCTTGATTTGAGATTCTTTTGACCCGGATTATGAAAGCGTGAGACCACTTCGTTGGATCCCAAAATTGTTTTAGACCCGTGCCACTTTCCTACAGATGAGATGAAGGTGTAGGGGGAAACATACATGACAGGCATTCAATCTAGCTTGATTCTCTTCCTTTCACATTCCCAGTTTGACAAACTCATCCTATCCTTCCACTTGGGGGTTTCTGCATTCAGAAAAATTGGGAAACTTTCCTTTTTTGTGAATTTCCATGCATTCCTGAGAGAAAGAATGGCAAAAATGTGAAGGGATGGACTTCCTCGTTTTCTATTCTTTGTGTAAGGACAATCTCCTCCCTTCCCCCCAATTTTTCCCCATTTTTCAACTTCCTTGAAATTGGGGGGCCCTTCCTCATGGCCCAGTCCCCATGAGGAAAAAAACAGAAGTTGTCAACTCTCAAAGCATCCCTGGCCTGCTCTCGAGTTGTCATAGGAAAGGGGGGATGGGAAACTGATGAAACAGCACAGCAGCAAAAGACAGAGGCATATTCCAGACTTATCTCTCTCAAGGCTGCATCCCAGGGTTACTTACAGCCCGGAGGGGAGTGATCTCTACAACCCACGAAATTGCCCCATTGGCAAATATGATTGATGACACATCCTGGGGAAGGAAGGGAAAACAGGGTCAGGATTGGGGCCACAAATTACATGGGGTCAGAGCTGGCTTCACTTGGGTAGGTGCCAACATGAAGTTCCTAACAGCTTGGATTTCTTTTGAAGCTTGGCTCAAGGCTCATGATATAATTAGGGCATCCGTCTGTCATTTTCCCTGTTTTTTTGTCTTGACTTTGCCTGGTTTCTTCTAACTAAGCTTAATATGGAGGAAGAGTAGCAAGCTTGCACAGCAATTGGTGCATGCTTTCATGGAACAAAGCAGATCTGTCATTGCTATCATCCATCGTCATGTGTTTTCATTCACCTGACACTCTGCAGATGGTTTTTCGTCCTGCCATAAAAAAAAGTCTGGCTTCCTATAACCCGAGGGCCTTTTTATGACTTGGGGACTTCAACTCCCAGAATTCCTGGAATTCTGGGGATTGAAATCTACAAGTCATAAGAGGGTCATAGTTCCACAGCTCTTCCCTAACCAGAGATGATCCTGCACAGCTAGTTTGGGTACGTGATATGGCAGAGTGATATATCGGACCAGGAGTTTACTAGGTTTGACCAGATGGCAAAAGGAGCATCATGCTGAAATTCCTAATTCATCCGTCATATGATACAGCCATGATGGCGCAGTGGTTCGAATGCAGTACTGCAGGCTACTTCTGCTGACTCCTGGCTGCCTGCTATTTGGCAGTTCGAATCTCACCAGGCACAAGGTTGACTCAGCCTTCCATCCTTCCGAGATCAGTAAAAAGGACCCAGTTTGTTGGGGGTAAATATGCTGACTCTGTAAACCGCTTAGGGAAGGCTGTAAAGCACTGCGAAGCGGTATATAAGCCTAAGTGCTATTGCCATTTCTATAGGTAGTCCTCGACTTACAACTGGCCGCTCAGCAAACATTTGAAAACCCACCCCAAAAAGGTACTTGCCAGCCAGTTCTGAAGGGTGAACAGTTGGAGGCCTCCCTTGTTTAACCACTGGTGTGGTGGCACAATGTTTAGAATGCAGTATTGCAGGCTAACTCTGCCGACTGCCAGCAGTTCGATCCTGATTGACTCAAGGTTGACTCAGCCTTCCATCCTTCCGAGATCAGTAAAATGAGGACCCAGTTTGTTGGGGGGCAATGGGCCGACTCTGTAAACCGCTTAAAGAGTAATGTGACCCATTTGCGGCATTCGGAAGCTTCGGAAGTTTACAGCCATTTGCAGCATCCTCTGGTCATATGACTACAAATTACGGTGTTAAAATTGGTCGTTTTTGGCAAAGACGCCCCATAGCGAACTTTAGAAGCACTTACGGACTGCAGTGGTTGCTTAACCAATGGTGTGGTGGCGCATTGGTTAGAATGCAGCATTGCAGATTAACTCTGCTGATTGCCAGGAGTTCGATCCTGACTGGTTCAAGGTTGACTCAGCCTTCCATCCTTCCAAGGTTGGTAAAATGTAGATCCAGCTTGTAGAGGGCAAATATGTTGACTTTGTAAACCGCCTAGAGAGGGCTGTAAAGCACTGTGAAGTGGTGTATAAGTGCTATAGTATTATTAATGACTGCTGCAAAAATGATCTTAAAAGCGGATTGGTCATATGATTGACCGCGTTTACAACTGTCATAATTTACGACTATAATGGGCAGGCTCCGTTATGGATGTAAGTGGAGGATTATCTATACCTGTATATAAGGATGGGCATCCATTGCAGCAATGTTAATGTTCTTTGGCATCCTACTTTTCCTTGATCTTTGTCCTTGGACCATTCACCTTGAAGATCTTGGCTATGTTGTCCAACCTGAGCAGCTCCGTTATCAGTTAACCATCTGGAGAGGCCATCTAGAGACAGATGGGCCGGGTTGATATGTCTGACTTCATAGATAGAAGAGCCATTTAGTGTTTGCCAACGAGATAACTAGGAGTTCAATCTCTCACATTAAATCTATAAAGAGATTTCGTGGAATATTAGCCAGAGAAGAACTAGGTCAAAGCTGTGTCAAAAGAAATTCTGCTCAAAAGTCTGGTGCCATGACCTCTACTTCAAAATTGCCACAATATCTTGAATTGTTGTCCGGATTTCCAAAGATTTCATTTAAAAAAGAAAGAAATCAACATGAATATCCCAAGGGTGCTTTTCCAAAAGGCAACTGGACTTTCGTGTGTGTCTGTGTGTGTTTCTTTGAAAAAAGGAGGGGGGAAAACAGGGTCATAATTGAGCCGTAAATCACGTGGGGCAGAGCTAACTCCACTCGGGTATGTGCTGACATGTTGCTCCTAATAAATAATTGGATGTCTTTTGAAACTTGGCTCGAGGCTCATGAATTAATTAGGGCATCCGTCGGAACCCTTACAGCTTCCCTTTTCACCCAACAAGCTTCTTCAGCTCAGAACTGAAGAAGCTTCTTAAATGAGAAGCGAAACCTGCAAAAGAGGCCCTATCGAGGATGGGCTCGGAGATTGGCAAACACAGGTTGACCATTATCTGCTAATTCAACATATCACGCCCAGTGCCACTACAGTGAGAAGCCCCTCCGAACTTCTCGTGGGTCGCTGTGCTGCGCGAATCAGCTGAGCTTAAAAATACAGGGAAATATAGGACGAAAGGGCAGGAGTGGATGGGCGGGGCCAACTGCTCACCAGAAGTACCGGTTCGCCCGAACCGGCTGAATCCCACCCCTGGTTCTTTTGCCTGATGGCTGGAGACAAAATACAGCTATTTGGATTAGCACCGAATCCTCCAGAGGTTGATCTAATCTTTTTTTTCCCAAGCTGCCCAGATTGGCATCTGTCAACACCCGTATTTAACTAGGTAGCTGTGTGAAGAATCGCCTTCTTCCTGTCTTGACTCTGTCACTATTCAACTACATCGATCTTTAGGGAAGACTGTTCAAATTAAACTGAATTCTTCTAGCTTCCACTACATAAAACTGTTATCAAAAACATCTCTTTTTTCCCCTCCGTCGTAATGCTGTAAGTAAATGACCCAGAGACAAACGTTCTGCTCTTAAGGCAGGAGAAAACTATGGGACACACATGGGCACACATACAAATACACCGTTTCCATCTTGTCACCTCTTTGATAAACTATGTGATGCTGAGATTTGGGCATTTTAATTGATTCGGGCCAGAACTGCCCATCAAGTTTCTGGAATGCTGAAGGAGCTGATCCTTGAAATAAATTTGTGGCTATTCCCCCAACAGGCAATTTCTCTTTCAGACTTGGCCAAGCTCCAGCTAAAGTCAGAATTCAGGGGTTGCAAAGTGCCATTTCTCTGCTAATACCGCCAAGTTGCTAAATCTGAAAAGATGCGTAGTGCAGAATGGCGGGAAGTAAATTGGGAGGGCCAGTTAGAATAATAGAGTCCAATTATTCGGAGAATGGCTTATGAGAGTCCCATTTTTTTTTAGCCATAAGCCTACAGGCCATCAGGAAGACACTTCCCCGTCCTTCTGTTTTCTGTTTAATCCCACTTCTGCAATCATGAGGACTGGCTACTCAACTGCAAAATGAAAACTTTGGAGCATGAGACCTCAGGACCGCGCCTATTTGCAGACTTCAAAAACAAAAAAACAACAAAAAAAAGGAGTTTGTGTATGCTCTGTGTGGCATCCAGATGCAGTCCTGTTTTTAATTTTCCACTAATTAGCCAATTAAGGCTGCTCATAATCTTGTCTCTTTGCTGGAGTCTCGAGGAGGATTCCTTCCATTTCGTCTTTCTCCAGGCCTCTCATCCAGCTTTGAAACATTATCTCTCCGTGTCCTGATTTCTTCCCGACCTTCATTCGGGGGCCCAGACTGTCTGAGAAAAGGCCAGTGCCTAGTCTTGCAGATGGTATGTCCCTGGGGAGGGGGACCGAAGAGGGGTTGGGGAGCAGCTGGCTTCCTTGCAGCCAAGCCCAGGTAGGGATCTATAGGAGGAGAATCCTTTCCTTCCGATCAGGGATGAAAGATGCCTCTGGGCGACTGGCTACACATTCCTGCATTGCCTCCTGCATGGAGACAAATCCAAACCGTTTCCGTGAGCTTGTTTGTTCTTGTCCTTCTTCTCTTTCATAAAGGAGGCCCTTGGAAACGGGCGGCTCTTCCCAAACACATGTGGCCAGCCAGCGCTTAAACGGCTCTTCCAGAACTGCCCCTTTGATCACAGGTTCTCCACGTCCAGCTGCTTCCTTTGTCGTAAGCCCAGGGATGGGGCTGAAACAGTGGCCAGGAGCCACCCAAGGGCTTAATGATGGGGTTGGAGGCCTGAGAAGCTTCTGGGGAGGAATAATGCTGGTGTCAGGTCTTGGAGCTCGAGACACGTGAGCTTGCAACAGCCAAGGCCATGCTGCCTTGGGGGGGGGGGGGGTGTTATAAAAACTGATCCATAGGGAAGGTCCTGGATAGTAGGTGCAGGGATGGGATTCTACCAGTTCGGACCGGTTCCAGTGAACTGGTAGCTCCGATGATCAGCTGGGAACAAACAGGTTCGCCCCGACAATCAGATGGGCCCCACTCACCTGCCAGCGCTATTTCCTTACCTTTATCTTCTCAGTTTGAACGAACTGGCAGGGAGAAAATGCTTTAAAAAGTGGTGGTGGGGCGAAGCTTCTGATGATCGCAGCTGAGTACTAGACGCAGCTTCAGAGGATACCTTGAAAGAGCACAGCAATCCAGGGCTGGAAGGGACCTGGCAGTTATCTAGTCCAACTCCCTGCTCCAGCGGGGCAGTGTTAAAGTGAGTTTCTGTCTTATATATATATCAGCAATGGGTTGCAGGTGGTACGCCCCAGTACGGTTGTACCAGTGCCTGCCAGGAGCACCGGGTACCGTTCCCGTACGATGCTCTGGAGGGCCCGCCCACCCTCCTTACCTGTATTTGAGCTCTTCAGCGCTTCCGAGCACGCACATGGAGCGTACGGCGCCTGCGCGATGCTCCCCCGAGCAGCTGGAGCATCATGGAGGCATTACAGGAGGTAAGGACGCACGTGTGTGCTGTGTTCGTTCATGTGGTGGACACCGGGCCCCTTTGCACCGTACCGGTTGCACCAGGATCCGGAACCCACCACTGATTTTATATACATACATACATACATACATACATACATACATACATACATACATACATACAGCCCTGGTTCGATTCCCAGTAAGGGTATGGCTAGCTGATGAGAGCTAAATAGCTTGAAATAGATCTATACTAGTCTCCCTTTATTTATTTATCAGCACAAATACAACACACATATATATGGAGAGATGGACGGATGGACAGACTTGCTGGCTTGCTGGCTGGGGAATTCTGGGAGTTGAAGTCCACAAGTCTTAAAGTTGCCAAGGTTGGGTCCCCCTTGCTCTAAATGGAGAGCCCCTTTTTCTCTCTTTTCCCCTCTAGACTTGGCCTGCCATCTGCTCTCCTCCCTCTGCCGCCTCCCAAAGCTCTCTAATTCTCCTCCCTAACTAAGCCGGCTGCCTCTGACTTCCATCCATTGATCTCCTCTTTGCTTTTATCTCTCAGCCGTTCTCCCCCCTCCCCTCCCTCCTCTCCTTTCGAGGGTCTTCCCCGAGGTTCAGCTGCTGCTCCCAGTCTTGGCAAGTGGGCCAACCAGAGCCGGTTGCATTAGGATCCCAAGGGGCTCTAGCTAAAGCCCCCTTCCTTTCAAGGGGCATCAAAGGCTTCAGAGCTGCCAGGGGCTTTCCAAAATCTTGGCCATGTTTGGAAGAGAGAGGAGCAAAGCACGGCAGACATTTCACTGGGCAACTCTTTCAAGGAGGGGGGGGGGAGGAAGTCTCCCCTGAATCCAGAGATCAATTGATTTTATTTATTTAGAAATTTTATATAGCTGCCAACTCACTTACAAAGTTGTGCAAGTAACGTTTCTTTTTGCAAAAAGGTTCAGGGGCGTGGCCAGCCTGGGTCGTTGCCGGTTCTGCGACCCAGGCTAAATTACCACTATCAAACGAGAAGAAACCCATCTCTATTATAGTGGTACAGATGTCGGACTCAATAATTCCTCCGTAGAACTGAATCAGCAGGTCTTGGGGCAGTTTGAGCTTCCTGAGTTGGCGCAGAAAGAACATTCTTCGTTGTGCTTTTTTGATGATACTTTTGATGTTATGTGTCCATTTTAGGTCTTGAGACCAAGAAACCTGAAGGCAAGGACATCCTGTACTGGTGGCAGTGTAGCCTCCATATCGGTGTCCCCCAAAAATATCAACATGGCAACCACAATTGTGCCATTGAACTTTAGAACCTGTAGGCAGCCTTCTTGTTAGCACCTCTTGTATATCTTGGACTTCAGAACCAAAACAAGAGGGACAGACAGTGTCCAATCCTGGCTTGTCTCCTGCCGTCAAAATATTTCGCCGGAGGGAACCCTGGTTTAGTTTTCTGCCCCTTGCATGGACGGCCTCACGCCCAAAGTATCTGTGAGGCTTCCCAGATGCTCTTTTTTGTAATTTATTCTGCAGCGAAAGTGTGATCTCCGAAGCCCTTGCACGCTTGCCTGCTTGCATGGAGTGGGTCATCACTGAATCGGCCTGGGTGTGCTTGTGTTAAAAGCACAGCAACCACCGAAGGCAAGGATCAGCTGCCTTTGTAGGCCCCCTTTTTAAAGAAACGTGTTTTCAATTAAACTATTTCGGAAATTTATGAAGCTCTGGAGTCTGTGTGGGTTTAATGAAGGTTGGGGAGTGGCGAGAAGAAGGAATAGCAGTAATGTGAGCAGTGGTTCAATCCCTTGGGGGGGGGGGGGGGCTTCATTGTATCTGTGTCTTATCAAAACTGTCTGGTCATCCTGCTTTAAGCCAGCAATTGTCAAACTTGGCAGCTTTAAGATGGGTGGACTTCAACTCCCAGAATTCCCCTGGCTGGGGAATTCTGGGAGTTGAAGTCCATCCATCTTAAAGCTGCCAAGTTTGAAAAACAGTAAGCCACCTCAATGATTGCTCCGTCAATTTCACGTACAACATCCCACAACCATGTGGCACCAATGATTTTTACACAGCACGCGACACCGAAAGGCGTTTTGGAATGCAGGGGTGCTTGTGTGTTGTTTATTTTCAATTGACTGATCGTCAGAGGTTTCCTCTGGATGAAGTACAAATGACAGCAAAATCAAGATGGAGGCCGTGGCAGTGCGCTCAAGTTTCAATTGTTTTCTTCAGGAGCGTCTTTGATGCGATCATCATAATCACCCTCTTGACTTGATCCTGTGGACCTGATCCTGATTCTGAAAGGAAACCAAATGTGTTCGGTGCCCAGAATGGCCAGATGTTGTCAGTAGCTAGAGGAAAAAAGGGTAGAGACACAAGAAAGTGTTTGCATACTTGGACCTGCATGGCTAAAGTGGTATTTCTCAAAGCAACTTCCTGTGGACTTCAACTCCCAGAATTCTGAGAGAGTTGAAGTCCATCCATGCAGGCTGGGGAAATCTGGGAGTTGAAGTTCACCCATGCTGGCCAGGGAATTCTGGGAGCTGAAGTCCACTCATTCTAGTCGAGGAATTCTGGGAGCAGAAGTTCATAAATGCTGGCTGAGGAATTCTGGGAGCTGAAATCCACTCATTCTAGTCGAGGAATTCTGGGAGCTGAAGTCCATACATGCTGGCTGAGGAATTCTGGGAGCTGAAGTCCATACATGCTGGCTGAGGAATTCTGGGAGCTGAAGTCCATACATGCTGGCTGAGGAATTCTGGGAGCTGAAGTCCATACATGCTGGCTGAGGAATTCTGGGAGCTGAAGTCCATACATGCTGGCTGAGGAATTCTGGGAGCTGAAGTCCATACATGCTGGCTGAGGAATTCTGGGAGCTGAAGTCCATACATGTTGGCTGAGGAATTCTGGGAGCTGAAGTCCATACATGCTGGCTGAGGAATTCTGGGAACTGAAATCCACTCATTCTAGTGGAGGAATTCTGGAAGCTTAAATCCATACATGCTGGCTGAGGAATTCTGGGAGCTGAAGTCCACTCATTCTAGTGGAGGAATTCTGGGAGCGGAAGTCCATACATGCTGGCTGAGGAATTCTGGGAGCTGAAGTCCACTCATGCTGGCTGAGGAATTCTAGGAGCTGAAATTCACTCATGCTGGCTGAGGAATTCTGGGAATTTGAAGTCCACGCATGCTGACTGTGCAATTGTGTAATTGCTTCCTTCATCTTAGCATTTCCCTGACTGTCCAGACCAGCTCTCCAGCCATTAATAACATGTTTTCCCACTGCTTCCATCTCTTCCCTTCTCTACCAAACCACTCCATCATGAAGGAGAGCTGCAAAATGCACGGAGAGCTAATTTAGGAGTCCAGTGGGTGCCTGTGGAATTTGTGGAAGGTATGCTGTGGGTTGTTCTGATGCATTCCTCTTATGGGAGGGGAGGCATCCACAAAATAGTGGGTTGGGCCAGTGAAAAAAATTCCCGCTGACCAGAGATGCAAGAAGTAAGGCTATCATGGACTCCTGCCTGTTCCAAGACGTTCAGAAGCAGCCATTGTTTTCCTTTGTCCTTTTGCTTCCTCAGTTATTCATTTTTTGAGGTAGGTCAGACCTGAGACAGGCACCGCAAGAAATATTAGGTTTATGGATATTGGCTAATACTTGAAAGCTTGACTGACTGACTTTCTTTCTTTCTTTCTTTCTTTCTTTCTTTCTTTCTTTCTTTCTTTCTTTCTTCTTTCTTCTTTCTTCTTTCTTTCTTTTCTTTTCTTTCTTCTTTCCTTTCTTCTTTCCTTTCTTTCTTCTTTTCTTTCTTCTTTCCTTTCTTTTCTTCTTTCCTTTCTTTTCTTCTTTCTTTCTTTTCTTTCTTAATATTTTTTTAAAAAGCTATGTGTCCATCTATCTACTACACAATAATCCTAGGAGTGTCACAACAAGATTAAATAAAAACAGATGAAATAGAAACCAACCAGTCCTACCACAACATTATATAAAGTTGTGTCATCACATCATATAGAGTTGAGTTGTGAGCTGCCCATAGTTGTTGTTGAGATGGGCAGCTACAGAAATCAAATTGAATCACATCAAAATAATAAACAAACAAACAAACAAACGCATGCATACATACATATATATATACATACATACATACATACATACATACATACATACATACATACATACATAAATTTCCATATTTACTGGTTGGCTGGGCTCACTTCTATCCTAGTCCAAAGCTCAGGTGAAAATCCAATCCTTCTCTTCCTCATATACTAGAGTGAGAAAGAAACTCTAGTTTGGTCTGTCTTTGATTCTCTTTAGTATATGAGGAAGAGAAGGATTGGATTTTCACCTGAGCTTTGGACTAGGATAGAAGTGAGCCCAGCCAACCAGTAAATATGGAAATTTATGTATGTATGTATGTATGTATGTATGTATGTATGTATGTATGTATGTATATATATATGTATGTATGCATGCGTTTGTTTGTTTGTTTGTTTATTATTTTGATGTGATTCAATTTGATTTCTGTAGCTGCCCATCTCAACAACAACTATGGGCAGCTCACAACTCAACTCTATATGATGTGATGACACAACTTTATATAATGTTGTGGTAGGACTGGTTGGTTTCTATTTCATCTGTTTTTATTTAATCTTGTTGTGACACTCCTAGGATTATTGTGTAGTAGATAGATGGACACATAGCTTTTTAAAAAAATATTAAGAAAGAAAAGAAAGAAAGAAGAAAAGAAAGGAAAGAAGAAAAGAAAGGAAAGAAGAAAGAAAAGAAGAAAGAAAGGAAAGAAGAAAGGAAAGAAGAAAGAAAAGAAAAGAAAGAAAGAAGAAAGAAGAAAGAAGAAAGAAAGAAAGAAAGAAAGAAAGAAAGAAAGAAAGAAAGAAAGAAAGAAAGTCAGTCAGTCAAGCTTTCAAGTATTAGCCAATATCCATAAACCTAATATTTCTTGCGGTGCCTGTCTCAGGTCTGACCTACCTCAAAAAATGAATAACTGAGGAAGCAAAAGGACAAAGGAAAACAATGGCTGCTTCTGAACGTCTTGGAACAGGCAGGAGTCCATGATAGCCTTACTTCTTGCATCTCTGGTCAGCGGGAATTTTTTTCACTGGCCCAACCCACTATTTTGTGGATGCCTCCCCTCCCATAAGAGGAATGCATCAGAACAACCCACAGCATACCTTCCACAAATTCCACAGGCACCCACTGGACTCCTAAATTAGCTCTCCGTGCATTTTGCAGCTCTCCTTCATGATGGAGTGGTTTGGTAGAGAAGGGAAGAGATGGAAGCAGTGGGAAAACATGTTATTAATGGCTGGAGAGCTGGTCTGGACAGTCAGGGAAATGCTAAGATGAAGGAAGCAATTACACAATTGCACAGTCAGCATGCGTGGACTTCAAATTCCCAGAATTCCTCAGCCAGCATGAGTGAATTTCAGCTCCTAGAATTCCTCAGCCAGCATGAGTGGACTTCAGCTCCCAGAATTCCTCAGCCAGCATGTATGGACTTCCGCTCCCAGAATTCCTCCACTAGAATGAGTGGACTTCAGCTCCCAGAATTCCTCAGCCAGCATGTATGGATTTAAGCTTCCAGAATTCCTCCACTAGAATGAGTGGATTTCAGTTCCCAGAATTCCTCAGCCAGCATGTATGGACTTCAGCTCCCAGAATTCCTCAGCCAACATGTATGGACTTCAGCTCCCAGAATTCCTCAGCCAGCATGTATGGACTTCAGCTCCCAGAATTCCTCAGCCAGCATGTATGGACTTCAGCTCCCAGAATTCCTCAGCCAGCATGTATGGACTTCAGCTCCCAGAATTCCTCAGCCAGCATGTATGGACTTCAGCTCCCAGAATTCCTCAGCCAGCATGTATGGACTTCAGCTCCCAGAATTCCTCAGCCAGCATGTATGGACTTCAGCTCCCAGAATTCCTCGACTAGAATGAGTGGATTTCAGCTCCCAGAATTCCTCAGCCAGCATTTATGAACTTCTGCTCCCAGAATTCCTCGACTAGAATGAGTGGACTTCAGCTCCCAGAATTCCCTGGCCAGCATGGGTGAACTTCAACTCCCAGATTTCCCCAGCCTGCATGGATGGACTTCAACTCTCTCAGAATTCTGGGAGTTGAAGTCCACAGGAAGTTGCTTTGAGAAATACCACTTTAGCCATGCAGGTCCAAGTATGCAAACACTTTCTTGTGTCTCTACCCTTTTTTCCTCTAGCTACTGACAACATCTGGCCATTCTGGGCACCGAACACATTTGGTTTCCTTTCAGAATCAGGATCAGGTCCACAGGATCAAGTCAAGAGGGTGATTATGATGATCGCATCAAAGACGCTCCTGAAGAAAACAATTGAAACTTGAGCGCACTGCCACGGCCTCCATCTTGATTTTGCTGTCATTTGTACTTCATCCAGAGGAAACCTCTGACGATCAGTCAATTGAAAATAAACAACACACAAGCACCCCTGCATTCCAAAACGCCTTTCGGTGTCGCGTGCTGTGTAAAAATCATTGGTGCCACATGGTTGTGGGATGTTGTACGTGAAATTGACGGAGCAATCATTGAGGTGGCTTACTGTTTTTCAAACTTGGCAGCTTTAAGATGGATGGACTTCAACTCCCAGAATTCCCCAGCCAGGGGAATTCTGGGAGTTGAAGTCCACCCATCTTAAAGCTGCCAAGTTTGACAATTGCTGGCTTAAAGCAGGATGACCAGACAGTTTTGATAAGACACAGATACAATGAAGCCCCCCCCCCCCCCCAAGGGATTGAACCACTGCTCACATTACTGCTATTCCTTCTTCTCGCCACTCCCCAACCTTCATTAAACCCACACAGACTCCAGAGCTTCATAAATTTCCGAAATAGTTTAATTGAAAACACGTTTCTTTAAAAAGGGGGCCTACAAAGGCAGCTGATCCTTGCCTTCGGTGGTTGCTGTGCTTTTAACACAAGCACACCCAGGCCGATTCAGTGATGACCCACTCCATGCAAGCAGGCAAGCGTGCAAGGGCTTCGGAGATCACACTTTCGCTGCAGAATAAATTACAAAAAAGAGCATCTGGGAAGCCTCACAGATACTTTGGGCGTGAGGCCGTCCATGCAAGGGGCAGAAAACTAAACCAGGGTTCCCTCCGGCGAAATATTTTGACGGCAGGAGACAAGCCAGGATTGGACACTGTCTGTCCCTCTTGTTTTGGTTCTGAAGTCCAAGATATACAAGAGGTGCTAACAAGAAGGCTGCCTACAGGTTCTAAAGTTCAATGGCACAATTGTGGTTGCCATGTTGATATTTTTGGGGGACACCGATATGGAGGCTACACTGCCACCAGTACAGGATGTCCTTGCCTTCAGGTTTCTTGGTCTCAAGACCTAAAATGGACACATAACATCAAAAGTATCATCAAAAAAGCACAACGAAGAATGTTCTTTCTGCGCCAACTCAGGAAGCTCAAACTGCCCCAAGACCTGCTGATTCAGTTCTACGGAGGAATTATTGAGTCCGACATCTGTACCACTATAATAGAGATGGGTTTCTTCTCGTTTGATAGTGGTAATTTAGCCTGGGTCGCAGAACCGGCAACGACCCAGGCTGGCCACGCCCCTGAACCTTTTTGCAAAAAGAAACGTTACTTGCACAACTTTGTAAGTGAGTTGGCAGCTATATAAAATTTCTAAATAAATAAAATCAATTGATCTCTGGATTCAGGGGAGACTTCCTCCCCCCCCCCTCCTTGAAAGAGTTGCCCAGTGAAATGTCTGCCGTGCTTTGCTCCTCTCTCTTCCAAACATGGCCAAGATTTTGGAAAGCCCCTGGCAGCTCTGAAGCCTTTGATGCCCCTTGAAAGGAAGGGGGCTTTAGCTAGAGCCCCTTGGGATCCTAATGCAACCGGCTCTGGTTGGCCCACTTGCCAAGACTGGGAGCAGCAGCTGAACCTCGGGGAAGACCCTCGAAAGGAGAGGAGGGAGGGGAGGGGGGAGAACGGCTGAGAGATAAAAGCAAAGAGGAGATCAATGGATGGAAGTCAGAGGCAGCCGGCTTAGTTAGGGAGGAGAATTAGAGAGCTTTGGGAGGCGGCAGAGGGAGGAGAGCAGATGGCAGGCCAAGTCTAGAGGGGAAAAGAGAGAAAAAGGGGCTCTCCATTTAGAGCAAGGGGGACCCAACCTTGGCAACTTTAAGACTTGTGGACTTCAACTCCCAGAATTCCCCAGCCAGCAAGCCAGCAAGTCTGTCCATCCGTCCATCTCTCCATATATATGTGTGTTGTATTTGTGCTGATAAATAAATAAAGGGAGACTAGTATAGATCTATTTCAAGCTATTTAGCTCTCATCAGCTAGCCATACCCTTACTGGGAATCGAACCAGGGCTGTATGTATGTATGTATGTATGTATGTATGTATGTATGTATGTATGTATGTATATAAAATCAGTGGTGGGTTCCGGATCCTGGTGCAACCGGTACGGTGCAAAGGGGCCCGGTGTCCACCACATGAACGAACACAGCACACACGTGCGTCCTTACCTCCTGTAATGCCTCCATGATGCTCCAGCTGCTCGGGGGAGCATCGCGCAGGCGCCGTACGCTCCATGTGCGTGCTCGGAAGCGCTGAAGAGCTCAAATACAGGTAAGGAGGGTGGGCGGGCCCTCCAGAGCATCGTACGGGAACGGTACCCGGTGCTCCTGGCAGGCACTGGTACAACCGTACTGGGGCGTACCACCTGCAACCCATTGCTGATATATATATAAGACAGAAACTCACTTTAACACTGCCCCGCTGGAGCAGGGAGTTGGACTAGATAACTGCCAGGTCCCTTCCAGCCCTGGATTGCTGTGCTCTTTCAAGGTATCCTCTGAAGCTGCGTCTAGTACTCAGCTGCGATCATCAGAAGCTTCGCCCCACCACCACTTTTTAAAGCATTTTCTCCCTGCCAGTTCGTTCAAACTGAGAAGATAAAGGTAAGGAAATAGCGCTGGCAGGTGAGTGGGGCCCATCTGATTGTCGGGGCGAACCTGTTTGTTCCCAGCTGATCATCGGAGCTACCAGTTCACTGGAACCGGTCCGAACTGGTAGAATCCCATCCCTGCACCTACTATCCAGGACCTTCCCTATGGATCAGTTTTTATAACACCCCCCCCCCCCCCAAGGCAGCATGGCCTTGGCTGTTGCAAGCTCACGTGTCTCGAGCTCCAAGACCTGACACCAGCATTATTCCTCCCCAGAAGCTTCTCAGGCCTCCAACCCCATCATTAAGCCCTTGGGTGGCTCCTGGCCACTGTTTCAGCCCCATCCCTGGGCTTACGACAAAGGAAGCAGCTGGACGTGGAGAACCTGTGATCAAAGGGGCAGTTCTGGAAGAGCCGTTTAAGCGCTGGCTGGCCACATGTGTTTGGGAAGAGCCGCCCGTTTCCAAGGGCCTCCTTTATGAAAGAGAAGAAGGACAAGAACAAACAAGCTCACGGAAACGGTTTGGATTTGTCTCCATGCAGGAGGCAATGCAGGAATGTGTAGCCAGTCGCCCAGAGGCATCTTTCATCCCTGATCGGAAGGAAAGGATTCTCCTCCTATAGATCCCTACCTGGGCTTGGCTGCAAGGAAGCCAGCTGCTCCCCAACCCCTCTTCGGTCCCCCTCCCCAGGGACATACCATCTGCAAGACTAGGCACTGGCCTTTTCTCAGACAGTCTGGGCCCCCGAATGAAGGTCGGGAAGAAATCAGGACACGGAGAGATAATGTTTCAAAGCTGGATGAGAGGCCTGGAGAAAGACGAAATGGAAGGAATCCTCCTCGAGACTCCAGCAAAGAGACAAGATTATGAGCAGCCTTAATTGGCTAATTAGTGGAAAATTAAAAACAGGACTGCATCTGGATGCCACACAGAGCATACACAAACTCCTTTTTTTTGTTGTTTTTTTGTTTTTGAAGTCTGCAAATAGGCGCGGTCCTGAGGTCTCATGCTCCAAAGTTTTCATTTTGCAGTTGAGTAGCCAGTCCTCATGATTGCAGAAGTGGGATTAAACAGAAAACAGAAGGACGGGGAAGTGTCTTCCTGATGGCCTGTAGGCTTATGGCTAAAAAAAAATGGGACTCTCATAAGCCATTCTCCGAATAATTGGACTCTATTATTCTAACTGGCCCTCCCAATTTACTTCCCGCCATTCTGCACTACGCATCTTTTCAGATTTAGCAACTTGGCGGTATTAGCAGAGAAATGGCACTTTGCAACCCCTGAATTCTGACTTTAGCTGGAGCTTGGCCAAGTCTGAAAGAGAAATTGCCTGTTGGGGGAATAGCCACAAATTTATTTCAAGGATCAGCTCCTTCAGCATTCCAGAAACTTGATGGGCAGTTCTGGCCCGAATCAATTAAAATGCCCAAATCTCAGCATCACATAGTTTATCAAAGAGGTGACAAGATGGAAACGGTGTATTTGTATGTGTGCCCATGTGTGTCCCATAGTTTTCTCCTGCCTTAAGAGCAGAACGTTTGTCTCTGGGTCATTTACTTACAGCATTACGACGGAGGGGAAAAAAGAGATGTTTTTGATAACAGTTTTATGTAGTGGAAGCTAGAAGAATTCAGTTTAATTTGAACAGTCTTCCCTAAAGATCGATGTAGTTGAATAGTGACAGAGTCAAGACAGGAAGAAGGCGATTCTTCACACAGCTACCTAGTTAAATACGGGTGTTGACAGATGCCAATCTGGGCAGCTTGGGAAAAAAAAGATTAGATCAACCTCTGGAGGATTCGGTGCTAATCCAAATAGCTGTATTTTGTCTCCAGCCATCAGGCAAAAGAACCAGGGGTGGGATTCAGCCGGTTCGGGCGAACCGGTACTTCTGGTGAGCAGTTGGCCCCGCCCATCCACTCCTGCCCTTTCGTCCTATATTTCCCTGTATTTTTAAGCTCAGCTGATTCGCGCAGCACAGCGACCCACGAGAAGTTCGGAGGGGCTTCTCACTGTAGTGGCACTGGGCGTGATATGTTGAATTAGCAGATAATGGTCAACCTGTGTTTGCCAATCTCCGAGCCCATCCTCGATAGGGCCTCTTTTGCAGGTTTCGCTTCTCATTTAAGAAGCTTCTTCAGTTCTGAGCTGAAGAAGCTTGTTGGGTGAAAAGGGAAGCTGTAAGGGTTCCGACGGATGCCCTAATTAATTCATGAGCCTCGAGCCAAGTTTCAAAAGACATCCAATTATTTATTAGGAGCAACATGTCAGCACATACCCGAGTGGAGTTAGCTCTGCCCCACGTGATTTACGGCTCAATTATGACCCTGTTTTCCCCCCTCCTTTTTTCAAAGAAACACACACAGACACACACGAAAGTCCAGTTGCCTTTTGGAAAAGCACCCTTGGGATATTCATGTTGATTTCTTTCTTTTTTAAATGAAATCTTTGGAAATCCGGACAACAATTCAAGATATTGTGGCAATTTTGAAGTAGAGGTCATGGCACCAGACTTTTGAGCAGAATTTCTTTTGACACAGCTTTGACCTAGTTCTTCTCTGGCTAATATTCCACGAAATCTCTTTATAGATTTAATGTGAGAGATTGAACTCCTAGTTATCTCGTTGGCAAACACTAAATGGCTCTTCTATCTATGAAGTCAGACATATCAACCCGGCCCATCTGTCTCTAGATGGCCTCTCCAGATGGTTAACTGATAACGGAGCTGCTCAGGTTGGACAACATAGCCAAGATCTTCAAGGTGAATGGTCCAAGGACAAAGATCAAGGAAAAGTAGGATGCCAAAGAACATTAACATTGCTGCAATGGATGCCCATCCTTATATACAGGTATAGATAATCCTCCACTTACATCCATAACGGAGCCTGCCCATTATAGTCGTAAATTATGACAGTTGTAAACGCGGTCAATCATATGACCAATCCGCTTTTAAGATCATTTTTGCAGCAGTCATTAATAATACTATAGCACTTATACACCACTTCACAGTGCTTTACAGCCCTCTCTAGGCGGTTTACAAAGTCAACATATTTGCCCTCTACAAGCTGGATCTACATTTTACCAACCTTGGAAGGATGGAAGGCTGAGTCAACCTTGAACCAGTCAGGATCGAACTCCTGGCAATCAGCAGAGTTAATCTGCAATGCTGCATTCTAACCAATGCGCCACCACACCATTGGTTAAGCAACCACTGCAGTCCGTAAGTGCTTCTAAAGTTCGCTATGGGGCGTCTTTGCCAAAAACGACCAATTTTAACACCGTAATTTGTAGTCATATGACCAGAGGATGCTGCAAATGGCTGTAAACTTCCGAAGCTTCCGAATGCCGCAAATGGGTCACATTACTCTTTAAGCGGTTTACAGAGTCGGCCCATTGCCCCCCAACAAACTGGGTCCTCATTTTACTGATCTCGGAAGGATGGAAGGCTGAGTCAACCTTGAGTCAATCAGGATCGAACTGCTGGCAGTCGGCAGAGTTAGCCTGCAATACTGCATTCTAAACATTGTGCCACCACACCAGTGGTTAAACAAGGGAGGCCTCCAACTGTTCACCCTTCAGAACTGGCTGGCAAGTACCTTTTTGGGGTGGGTTTTCAAATGTTTGCTGAGCGGCCAGTTGTAAGTCGAGGACTACCTATAGAAATGGCAATAGCACTTAGGCTTATATACCGCTTCGCAGTGCTTTACAGCCTTCCCTAAGCGGTTTACAGAGTCAGCATATTTACCCCCAACAAACTGGGTCCTTTTTACTGATCTCGGAAGGATGGAAGGCTGAGTCAACCTTGTGCCTGGTGAGATTCGAACTGCCAAATAGCAGGCAGCCAGGAGTCAGCAGAAGTAGCCTGCAGTACTGCATTCGAACCACTGCGCCATCATGGCTGTATCATATGACGGATGAATTAGGAATTTCAGCATGATGCTCCTTTTGCCATCTGGTCAAACCTAGTAAACTCCTGGTCCGATATATCACTCTGCCATATCACGTACCCAAACTAGCTGTGCAGGATCATCTCTGGTTAGGGAAGAGCTGTGGAACTATGACCCTCTTATGACTTGTAGATTTCAATCCCCAGAATTCCAGGAATTCTGGGAGTTGAAGTCCCCAAGTCATAAAAAGGCCCTCGGGTTATAGGAAGCCAGACTTTTTTTTATGGCAGGACGAAAAACCATCTGCAGAGTGTCAGGTGAATGAAAACACATGACGATGGATGATAGCAATGACAGATCTGCTTTGTTCCATGAAAGCATGCACCAATTGCTGTGCAAGCTTGCTACTCTTCCTCCATATTAAGCTTAGTTAGAAGAAACCAGGCAAAGTCAAGACAAAAAAACAGGGAAAATGACAGACGGATGCCCTAATTATATCATGAGCCTTGAGCCAAGCTTCAAAAGAAATCCAAGCTGTTAGGAACTTCATGTTGGCACCTACCCAAGTGAAGCCAGCTCTGACCCCATGTAATTTGTGGCCCCAATCCTGACCCTGTTTTCCCTTCCTTCCCCAGGATGTGTCATCAATCATATTTGCCAATGGGGCAATTTCGTGGGTTGTAGAGATCACTCCCCTCCGGGCTGTAAGTAACCCTGGGATGCAGCCTTGAGAGAGATAAGTCTGGAATATGCCTCTGTCTTTTGCTGCTGTGCTGTTTCATCAGTTTCCCATCCCCCCTTTCCTATGACAACTCGAGAGCAGGCCAGGGATGCTTTGAGAGTTGACAACTTCTGTTTTTTTCCTCATGGGGACTGGGCCATGAGGAAGGGCCCCCCAATTTCAAGGAAGTTGAAAAATGGGGAAAAATTGGGGGGAAGGGAGGAGATTGTCCTTACACAAAGAATAGAAAACGAGGAAGTCCATCCCTTCACATTTTTGCCATTCTTTCTCTCAGGAATGCATGGAAATTCACAAAAAAGGAAAGTTTCCCAATTTTTCTGAATGCAGAAACCCCCAAGTGGAAGGATAGGATGAGTTTGTCAAACTGGGAATGTGAAAGGAAGAGAATCAAGCTAGATTGAATGCCTGTCATGTATGTTTCCCCCTACACCTTCATCTCATCTGTAGGAAAGTGGCACGGGTCTAAAACAATTTTGGGATCCAACGAAGTGGTCTCACGCTTTCATAATCCGGGTCAAAAGAATCTCAAATCAAGATTTTCTGGCTTGAGTTTCTCCTGTCCTTCAGCACAAATCCCACCCTCTAATTTTGCTTGTTGTAGTACAGAGGAAATGAGCACATCCATCCATCCATTCATCCCTCCCTCCATCCAAATTTGTGACACAAGGGATATGTAAAACATCGAGATTGAAATAGTTTAGACTTGGAAACATCCACTTTTGTTCGAGAAACTCCAAACGAGCAGCCTAGACTCAAAATGGAGCATTTCAAAGTCTAAATGGCCCCTATTTAAGGTATTTTCACAATCCTGGACACCAACCCTCAGCATAGGGCCATAAAGCAGGGGTGGGAAATGATGTCCCCTTTATGACTTGTGGGTTTCAAGTCCCAGAATTCCTGAGCTGGCATGGGGAATTATGGTCCCGTTATGACTTGTGGACTTCAACTCCCAGAATTCCTGAGCTGGCATGGGGAATTATGGTCCCGTTATGACTTGTGGACTTCAACTCCCAGAATTCCTGAGCTGGCATGGGGAATTATGGTCCCGTTATGACTTGTGGACTTTAACTCCCAGAATTCCTGAGCCGGCATGGGGAACTATGGCCCCTTTATGAAGTGTGGACTTCAACTCCCAGAATTCCTGAGCCGGCATGGGGAACTATGTCCCCTTTATGCCATGTGGACTTCAACTCCCAGAATTCCTGAGCCGGCATGGGGAACTATGGCCCTTTTATGACTTGTGGACTACAACTCCCAGGATTCCTGAGACAGCCATGCTGGCTCAGGAATTCTGGGAGCTGAAGTCCACAAGTCATAAAGCGGCCATCGTTCCCCACCTCTGCCCTAGAGGAATGAGGAACAAATTCAACATTACAGCGACAAGTGGACAAGATTAAAACAGACAGACACAGAGAATATCTAAAGCATCTTCCTAGTGCCTGGTTATTTATAACTTGGAGATGGAAAGGAAAAATTACACTCCGCTCTTCTGAAAGATAAGAGAGAGAAAAATAAAGACGACTGTATGTACAAAGACAAAAGGGAAGGGCAGGATTTGACAAGGTCCTGCAGATCAGAGGGACAGCGAAAGACAACGGATTCCAAAGCAACTTCATTAAAATTATTATTGCCTTTATTTTGCCATGGCGCAGAGTCCGGATGGCCCATACACGCACTCTTACACATGCAAGCTTGCCAGCTTCACAAGGCAGCCTCGTTACCCTACGGCTCAGGCCTGCAGTGGCTTTTGGAAAAGGAAAGCAAATGCAAAACAACAACAACAACAAATCAAAACAAACAAACAAACAAAAAACCCACCAAAAACCAAAAGGAAAGAAAAAAAAAGAAAAGAAAAAAAAGGAAGTGTTCCAGACTTTTTTTTTTTTTTTTGGCAGCAATCACAGCGTGTGTCAAGAAAATGAGACGGGGGAGGCATAAAATGAGACGGGGGAGGAAGGCCTGGGATACACTTTCCCTCTCCCGCCCCCCCTTCTCCCCCACGCAGCCTCCTCCCCTCCTTTCAATCCCGCTGGGCCGGCAAGCTGCCTCAACTGGCTGTCCATCTGGGTGATCTTTGTGCAAACTCGTGCTGGCAGGCCCTGGGACGGGGAAGGCCCGGAACGCCAGAGGGAGAGAGCAAAATCGCTCAACATCCTGTCCTAAAGCCACCACCGATGTCACAGTCCCGGTGCGGCTGAAGCCAAAGAAGCAGCCGGCTCTTTCATTCTCCCCGGCAGAAAATACGTCTTGCATCTGGCTCCGAATGGCCCCGGGTAGCGCACAATTGTCAAGGCCACGGAGAGGAAAAATGTCCAGCCAGTTCCATGGTCCTAGCGTGGGGCGACTCTCAAGAGACGACTTCACTCGTTGGGCTCGGGGCAACGGTTCCCTCTTGGCCAGGACGGAGGGGACAAGGCCACATTTCTGGTTGGTGATGATGCCAAGGAAGGCCGCGTGAGATCTCTGAACCTCGAAAGCCCACGGAAGCTGAAAGTCCTCCGTGGCGCCGCTGGAGGCAGATATAGGGACGGCGGTTTGTGTGAACAAAAGGGACGATGTGCAGAGAGAGGCCTCTTATGGTTCCTTCCCCAGTAACCTGTCTTCAATATGAAGACGCTGAATTGTTGGCGTGCCACTTCGAGAACGCCGCAGCAAAAACGAGGAAGGCGACTTCTTGCTGATCTGGGAGTGTCTTTTAATCTAGCTAGGGTCATCCTAGTCCGTTCTGCCATAGGTCTGTTGGCAAACCGAGAAGCTCCCCGCCCCGATAACGGGAAGGGGGGGGAGGAGGATGGAGAAGAACCCCCCTTCCTCAAAATCAGGAAGCCGGGCAGCACCGCAAACTAGAATCCTAGGGAAGTGACCCTCGGGGGAGTGGGATCCGTTCCAAAGGCAGAGTCCTCCGTGGTCAAACCTGGACTGGCAGAGTCTGGTTCATTTGTAACCTCATGTCCTGTATGCTGCTCAAGATCTTCTTTTGATGTCCTGCCAGCGTCACCCCTATCCTGAGCAGGTCCCTAAAAAAGACAATAAGGGGGAAGTGAGTTAGTAGGGTAGAAGACAAAGTATTTCCAGTGGTGGAACTCTTTGACCACCGGAGATATCAAGAAGACATTTGGTTTCTTCACTAGAAGGAAGTTCTTGAGATGTTTGGTGTTCCAAGCTCACCTCCCCATCATACTTTCAAGTCCTTTGCTGGATTTGTATAATTATACTCAACCAGAGATGAAACGGAAGGGGTGAATCTGCCCTTCCAAGCAACCAAAAACCTAATCAAGCTTGAATCTATTTGAGGAAATGCACTCTTTACATTGAGCCAATTAAACTAGTAGAGGCATTACGTGATCTTCAGCCTCTGTCTCCTATCTGAAAGCAGTACAGGTAGTCCTCATCTTGTGACTGTAATTGAGCCTAGCAATTATGCTTGCAACTTGTGACGATTGTGAAGTGGATCATCATGTGACTAACTTAATTTTACTAGGGTTTTTGTGTGATGGTTGTTA